>OY804598.1:194777-552277 GCA_963680895.1 Fragum sueziense
TTTTAGATCACTTATACATCCAAAATAATCATAAAGTAATCATAAAATAATCATGATTAATGCCATTTTTCCATCATTAATTGATTAAATTATTAATCAAATAATCAGAAAAAAGCTAATTAATCGATTAATTCATGATTACTGCCATTTGTTAATCGATTAATAATCGATTAAATTACTGATTATGATTACCCCATGTCTGCTACAGGTTTGCTCTGTTACCTTGGAACATCATCTACAGGTTTGCTCTGTTACCTTGGAACATCATCTACAGGTTTGCTCTGTTACCTTGGAACACCATCTACAGGTTTGCTCTGTTACCTTGGAACATCATCTACAGGTTTGCTCTGTTACCTTGGAACATCATCTGCAGGTTTGCTCTGTTACCTTGGAAGATCATGTACCAGTTTGTTCTGTTACCTTGGAACACCATCTACAGGTTTGCCTTGTTGCCTTGGAACATTATCTACAGGTTTGCTCTGTTACCTTGGAAGATCATCTACAGGTTTGCTCTGTTACCTTGGAACATCATCTACAAGTTTGCTCTGTTACCTTGGAACACCATCTACAGGTTTGCTCTGTTACCTTGGAACACCATCTTCAAGTTTGCTCTGTTACCTTGGAACACCATCTACAGTTTGCTCTGTTACCTTGGAACACCATCTACAGGTTTTCTCTGTTACCTTGGAACAATATCTACAGGTTTGCTCTGTTACCTTGGAACATCATCTACAGGTTTGCTCTGTTACCTTGGAAGATCATGTACCAGTTTGCTCTGTTACCTTGGAACACCATCTACAGGTTTGCTCTGTTACCTTGGAACAACATGTACAGGTTTGCTCTGTTACCTTGGAACACCATCTACAGGTTTGCTCTGTTACCTTGGAACATCATCTACAGGTTTGCTCTGTTACATTGGAACATCATCTACTGGTTTGTCTGTTACATTGGAACATCATCTACAGGTTTTGTCTGTTACCTTGGAACACCATCTACAGGTTTGCTCTGTTTCCTTGGAACATCATCTACAGGTTTGCTCTGTTACCTTGGAGCATCATCTACAGGTTTGCCTTGTTGCCTTGGAACATTATCTACAGGTTTGCTCTGTTACCTAGGAAGATCATCTACAGGTTTGCTCTGTTACCATGGAACATTATCTACAGGTTTGCTCAGTTACCTTGGAACACCATCTATAGGTTTGTTCTGTTACCTTGGATCAACATCTACAAGTTTGCTCTGTTACCTTGGAACACCATCTACAGGTTTGCTCTGTTACCTTGGAACACCATCTACAGGTTTGCTCTGTTACCTTGGAACATCATCTACAGGTTTGCTCTGTTACCTTGGAACACCATCTACAGGTTTGCTCTGTTACCTTGGAACACCATCTACAAGTTTGCTCTGTTACCTTGGAACACCATCTACAGTTTTGCTCTGTTACCTTGGAACACCATCTACAGGTTTTCTCTGTTACCTTGGAACAACATCTACAGGTTTTCTCTGTTACCTTGGAACAACATCTACAGGTTTGCTCTGTTACCTTGGAACATCATCTACAGGTTTGCTCTGTTACCTTGGAACATCATCTACAGGTTTGGTCTGTTACCTTGGAACACCATCTACAGGTTTGCTCTGTTACCTTTTAACACCATCTACAAGTTTGCTCTGTTACCTTGGAACACCATCTACAGGTTTTCTCTGTTACCTTGGAACAACATCTACAGGTTTGCTCTGTTACCTTGGAACATCATCCACAGGTTTGCTCTGTTACATTGGAACACAATCTACAGGTTTGCTCTGTTACCTTGGAACACCATCGACAAGTTTGCTCTGTTACCTTGGAACATCATCTACAGGTTTTCTCTGTTACCTTCGAACATCATCTATAGGTTTGCTCTGTTGCCTTGGAACACCATCTACAGGTTTGCACTGTTACCTTGGAACATCATCTACAGGTTTGCTCTGTTACCTTGGAACATCATCTACAGGTTTGCTCTGTTACCTTGGAACACCATCTACAGGTTTGCTCTGTTACCTTGGAACACCATGTACAAGTTTTTCTCTGTTACCTTGGAACACCATCTACAGGTTTTCTCTGTTACCTTGGAACAACATCTACAGGTTTGCTCTGTTACCTTGGAACATCATCCACAGGTTTGCTCTGTTACATTGGAACACCATCTACAGGTTTTCTCTGTTACCTTGGAACAACATCTACAGGTTTGCTGTTACATTGGAACATCATCTACAGGTTTGCCTTGTTGCCTTGGAACATCATCTACACGTTTGGTCTGTTACCTTGGAAGATCATCTACAGGTTTGCTCTGTTACCATGGATTATTATCTACAGGTTTGCTCTGTTACCTTGGAACACCATCTACAGGTTTGCTGTTACATTGGAACATCATCTACAGGTTTGCTCTGTTACCTTGGAACATCATCTACAGGTTTTGTCTGTTACCTTGGAGCATCATCTACAGGTTTGCTCTGTTACCATGGAACATCATCTACAGGTTTGCTCTTGTACATTGGAAAATCATCTACTGGTTTGGTCTGTTACCTTAGAACATAATCTACAGGTTTGCTCTGTTACCTAGAAACATCATCTACAGGTTTGCTCTGTTACCTTGGAACACCATCTACAGGTTTGCCTTGTTGCCTTGGAACATTATCTACAGGTTTGCTCTGTTACCTTGGAAGATCATCTACAGGTTTGCTCTGTTACCATGGAACATTATCTACAGGTTTGCTCTGTTACCTTGGAACACCATCTATAGGTTTGTTCTGTTACCTTGGATCAACATCTACAAGTTTGCTCTGTTACCTTGGAACATTATCTACAGGTTTGCTCTGTTACCTTGGAACATCATCTACAGGTTTGCTCTGTTACCTTGGAACACCATCTACAGGTTTGCTCTGTTACCTTGGAACACCATCTACAAGTTTGCTCTGTTACCTTGGAACACCATCTACAGTTTTGCTCTGTTACCTTGGAACACCATCTACAGGTTTTCTCTGTTACCTTGGAACAACATCTACAGGTTTGCTCTGTTACCTTGGAACATCATCTACAGGTTTGCTCTGTTACCTTGGAACATCATCTACAGGTTTGCTCTGTTACCTTGGAACATCATCTACAGGTTTGCTCTGTTACCTTGGAACACCATCTACAGGTTTGCTCTGTTACCTTGGAACACCATCTACAAGTTTGCTCTGTTACCTTGGAACACCATCTACAGGTTTTCTCTGTTACCTTGGAACAACATCTACAGGTTTGCTCTGTTACCTTGGAACATCATCCACAGGTTTGCTCTGTTACATTGGAACACCATCTACAGGTTTGCTCTGTTACCTTAGAACACCATCTACAAGTTTGCTCTGTTACCTTGGAACATCATCTACAGGTTTTGTCTGTTACCTTCGAACATCATCTATAGGTTTGCTCTGTTGCCTTCGAACATCATCTATAGGTTTGCTCTGTTACCTTGGAACACCATCTACAGGTTTGTTCTGTTACCTTGGAACATCATCTACAGGTTTGCTCTGTTACCTTGGAACAACATCTACAGGTTTGCTCTGTTACCTTGGAAGAACATCTACAGGTTTGCTCTGTTACCTTGGAACATCATCTACGAGGGACGGTCGGAAAGTAGTTGGACTTTTCGTGCTGCTGTCTCTCCATTTGCAACTGTATAAACACAATATATATTGGTGAAATCTATATCCATTTGCCAATAATGTGGTCAGTTTATTTTCAAAGAAAGTTGAATATATGCAATATTCTGTCCACTTATATGTGATAGGGGTTTTATGTACCATAGGCTATTTGTTAGAGGAACAACAAGGGTAACCAAAACAAAAGAACAGTCTAGTCATTTTAATCGCGAAGAATTTAAGTTTTTGAACTACATAATCACTGAAGATTGAATAATGGTTCATAATTCCGAACTTGGGATAAAAACCCAGTCACAGCAGTCATAGAAACGAGCTGGTTCCCCACCTCTGAATGAATTAAGCTTTTACATTCGGCTGGTAGTCATGTTTGTTGCTTTTGTGGATTCACGAGGTCTGATAGTTAGTCGTTTCATGTCAAATGGTAAAAACTGTCATTGCTAAGTACCATTTCTGAAGTAATTCAGAAAAAAAAACAACAAAAAACAAAGAATAAATGCTGAAGTAAACGCGTCCCAGATTAGCAAAGAAAAATGTTTTCTACTTTACGATTACGCACGCTCCCAAACCACCGCATCTACAGTGGAGAATATCAAATATTACCCATGACAAAAGTTGTTTTACTCTTCTTATAGCTCAGGCCCTACCCCACACGGCTTTTATTTGTGTCTAGAACTGATGAAAATGCTTGCTGAGAAGAAATTTGAGACCAGGGCGCCTTTGATACCGGTGGTTACACAGTACCTAATACAGTGGGTCTTTGTCATGGTTAATAGTGGCAATAGTAAAGCTCCTACGAAAATGGCAAAAATGCATAGACATGGGTGGATAATTTCTTTAAACAGTGTAGAAAGAATTTTGTTAAAAAATTAAATGGTTTTAGAGAACTAGTCAAAAGTCCAACTACTTTCCGACCGTCCCTCGTACAGGTTTGCCTTGTTGCATTGGAACATTATCATTACCATTATAATTTAAAAGCTGTTACCATTTTCTTGCAGTTTTCTTGTATCATTGTTGTTGCATCCATAGCACAGAACTTTGTGGGCGAGCAGCTGGAGGCTAAGTTAGAACATTGTGTTATTATTGGTATGAGAAATGACAGGAATCCATGGTTACGTGCTCCAGCCGCAGCAATATGACCATAGCAGTAAAAAGAGGTTTTAAATCCCAAACAATCAATCAATTCTGTAACATTGTGGAGGAGTGTTTTTCATCAATAAATTACGCAGGAAAACAACTAAGAAGATTTTGTCCTAAGAATGATTGATCAGCAAATTGCTTGTTTATCTAATCAATATTTAACTCTTTCCCAAACAAACCTTGGTTTTGCCAACCTTATTCCTTTCACAAACAAGACCTGGTTAAATTGATCTCCTGGTTTTGATGATCAGCATTTTCTCCTTTTACTTCAATGTTTTCTGTGCTATGTTATTAACAAATTTTAACTTTAATAGCAAACATTATATGATACTCTACAACAGCTTCCAAATTGGACACCCTAAAATTTTGCTCTTTGGGAAAGGATTAACAAGGGCGGATCCAGTATTTTTTCCAGGGGGTGGTCCAAGCCCAAGATTTTTTTCCAGGGGGAGGGGGGGGGCGGGTTTTCCAGGTCCAAATTATGGCTTAAAAGTAGTAAATATGTAACGTTACACTAAATTTATATAGTCAAAATTTAATTTTTAGACATCAAAGCCGCCCCCACCCCGACCCCCCTCTCAATCCGCCCATGGATTAAGAGACAAATCATCCATGGGAAAGATGAAAATGCTGGTTTCTGAACAATTTCAATGCCAGAATGTGAAGAATTTCTGTAGTTAAATCTTGTCATCTGCAGCAAATTGAAAATGCTTGTTAGTAGGCGTACATGTGTACATTAGCACTAAACTCTTGAAAGAATTTTTATCTTGTATTTGCTCATAGTATTATTTTGCATCAATAGATTGGTATAAAACTTATTTCTGAAATGGAAAAAGTTTACTTTTTTTCAAACAATCATGATGTTACATGGACACATCTTGTTTTCACAAAATTATCCCCCTTTTACCATGTGTAGTCTTTCCACAATCTTACCATTGTCGTTATTTTCGAAGGGCAACACCTTAAGATTTACTATTTATCATTATTTATTTTTCAATGTAAAATAAGGAAAATTTTGTATTTTGGCCAACTTTGTCCCCCCTTTTCCTACGGGTCTGGACTGTCTACGGCGTGTTTGATACTTCTCTCCCCAATATTGTTTTCTGAAAGTAGAATTTTTTTCATTATCTCGCTATGATTATGTTCAATTTCCAATTATGGCGTCTGGTTGACCTTTGCTGAGTCAGATCCATTTCTCTTAATTTTTCCAGTCCTCCAAATTTAAGATATGTTAAAACCAGGGATTACTTGGATAAGTGTTTAACCCTTTCCCAAACAGCAAAACTTTAGGGTGATCCTCTTCTAAAACTTCCACAAATGACAAAATTGAAGTTATTTAAGATAGAATTTGTGTAAAATATGGCATAGAAAATATTGAGACAAAAGGAGAAACTGCTGGTTATCAGCAGTTTCTTCTTTTGTTTCAATGTTTTCCCAAGCCTTTTCTGATAGGGACGTCAAAAGCAGGTCTTGTTTGGGTAAGTGTTAAACCAAGATGTGAAGAGATTTTGATCTGTAGGTGACAAAGTTTTGAATGTATTATTGATATCTTGTGAGGACCTTTATCTAGCATGTTTTGTCTGGGTGCTTACTGTTTGTTACAAGCCAATGATGTCTTAATCAAAAGATCTGAGTACTTTACTCTTTTCGATATGACAAATTTTTAGACTGATTGATTAAAGTACAAAGGGCTAATCATTTGACATTCATATCCTATGAATTTCATCTTAATAACTATCCCAGGAGAATACTGATAATTTACATTTTCTCCTTTTCTATCAATTCTTCTATGCCAAAATATACAAGCTTGTTTTCTCTTTGCTACATTCATCATGCTGTCTCCATGCTGATATCATTTTGAAGCAGCTCAGTTGGTATTCGGTAACGTCAAAGTCAGTCAATCCAGGAATCAAGAGTTTGAAACCGGGCTCGGCCAACCCGTGCTTGGCCAGTATCCATTCTGACTAGGTCCATAGGAAGCAATTTGATTTGGGGGGGGGGGGCTCTTAGCCCTTGTGTTTGAATTTTGGGGGAGCGGGGGTGTTAAATTGGATTTTCCTTGAAATTTCATTGAAAATAAGGAAAATTCAGCATTTTTTGCATACTTTGATAGGGCTAAGCCCCCTCTAGCCCCCCTGTTCCTACGGGCCTGCTGAACCTTGATAAAAGTCATTTGTCTCTGACCAATGAGAGTGAATCATCTTTGTGAAAGAGCAGCTGGGGGGTAACTAAAGTGGATATGGCGGTAGTACTGGTGTGAGAAATAAAAGGAATCTATGTTAGGTGCTCCAGGCGTCGCAATATGACCATAGCAGTTGAAAACGGTGTTTAAACCACAATAAATCAAATCAAATCAATTTCAAGCAGTTTACGATTTTGTCTGCAAAAAGGGTTAGTTAATTTTGGCATTGTTATGAAGGAAATAGTTGATAAATACTATAATGCTACAAATCTTCAGTGTTATGATTTAGTAAATCAAGTCTATTGTATTAGTATTGTTATATGAATGTAGGATTATCAGACTGCTTGTAGCTTACAAGTTAAGTATGATTTGAATTTTATGCGCCGTAATTGAAAGATCAGGGGCATTTCATTTTTAACTTTGTCTGTCCATCTGTGTGGCTCAATGTAGCTATCTGTCTGTCTGTCTGTCATTCTGAAACTTTAACATGATAACTTAACATTTAGTATTTTCTGGCCCTTTAGTGTTTCACAAACACATCTAGTTCCTCAATCTGTCAACCCTCTTGAAAACGGCTTGGGTTTTGAAGGCTTGAATAGAAAAGATTTGGGAAAATATTGAGACAAAAGAAGGAAATGTTGATAATCAACATTAAATTTTTCTCCTTTTGCCTCAATGTTTTCTGTGCTATTTTGTGCGCAATTTTCATCCTTATCAACGTCTGTTTTGTTGTCTGAATAATAAATATATAAATTGAAATATACTGGAATTTTGTTGTTTGGGAAAGGGAGCCTTTCAAGCTGTTCTTGGAATATTCTGGCCAATTTTATAAATGAAAAGAGAATAGAAGTATAGCTGGTTTTGAGCAGTCTTTCATTAGTACCCTTTTTGTATGAAGTGAGACATTTTTATTACTCTATGGGTCTGTGGTATTGAATTGAAATAATTAATTTTGTATGCCTTCTTTTTGCTTGTGAACAAATGTATTTATTATCGTGATTAATTAGGCAGTGTCACATTTGGACATTTGATACCAATAAAAGACTACAATAGCAAGTCACAACACTGTAAACTTTACAGGACATGAAAAAAAATGCCTCAACCTCTTCCCGAATACCCCTTGTTTTCATGTCCCTACTGACTGGCCAGTAGGAACATTGGTGCTGGGGGGGGGGGGGGGGGGGGGGGGGATGCTAAGCCCCCCACAAAGTTGGCCAAAAATGCTGGATTTTCCTTATTTTACACTGAAATTTTATGGAAAATGCAATTTAGCCCCAAATATTCAGACACAAGGGATTCAGCCCCTCAAATGAAAAATTGCTTCCTATACAGGCCTGACTAAGATAGTACAGCACAGAAAATATTAAAGGGGCCCATATGCTAGGCTTTTATGCTTCCGAACTGTTCGGGAACTCATATTTGTGCATGGACAAAAATAAACAATTTGCATCGCATAAAAACCTCAATCACGGCAAATAACCATCTTTCCTTTGCTATAGATCAATCCTTTGCAAGCGTGTTTACAGATTCTATTTTTACTTCAAAACGAGACAATTAAGGTCAACGAGACACAACCCTCTTTCAATGATATCTATCTGTTCCATGCTATTCAACCTTCCTCAGGTCATCTGTTAACCCTTATTATAACATGTTTCCGTAAAATCCATATATAGCGAAAGAAGAACTACATCAGGTTTTATTTGACCAATAAAGACTCTATGTAATTATGCTTTGTGTATGCGTCTAAACGTCACGTGGCGTCAAGGTAATGTCCAATGGCGTCATCAATGACGTCACTTAAACGCAAATGCGTTTCCTACGCCAAAAACTAGATTAGGCAGAATTTCCTCAAAATAACACATTTAGAATGTGCATTTTGTTATCAAGTGTGTTATAATGGAGATAATAACAAGTTAAGAGACCTGTCTTTATTTGCCAAATAAAAACCTCTGTGCTCCGAACTACATGTTAATGCAAATACCTTGGCGCTGCGCGCCTCGGTTTTTACCTACACATACATGTAGTCCGTCGCACATCGGTTTTTATTTGGCAAATAAAGACTTCTAAAGTTGTTATTATTTCATGATCAACCCAGTTTACACAAAAACTTAACATTTTATAAAAATGACCAATTCGGGGGCATTGTTGTTTCACAAACACATCTTGTTTTGTCAAGCTTTTGATCTCTTGGATCTCTCAGGTTTCACCTCCCAATATGTTTGACATTTTGGCTCTGACATCTGACCACTGTTAATGGCATTTTTATCAATTGATGGGGAGATATTTTTGCATTTTTGTTTATTGCACTTTATATTTGATATAACAAATATAAATAATATAACAAAGTCAAATGCATTTATTTGGCAAATCAGCAAACAATGCTTTTTGACTAAGAAATATAGAAAAAATAACAAGAAAAAATTCTGCAGAAAATAAATGGCTTTGACTTGATCATCTACAGAAATAGCCAGACATTTTGTGCTAAATCAATAATTTTTGTAATAGTCATGAATTTCTGAAAATTGTTTTTGTTCTTCTTTCATTTTTGAACTGTATAAAGTTGCGGTGCTTTATAAAGGGTTTTATAAATCAATTAAATGCATTAAGTGATAAAGTTAAAAGAGTTGGTGCAAATTTTCTTATCAATTTTCAGGTTTAGGGTGTTTACTTTTTCTACAGCTTATACCACTTACAATGTTTGTCTTGAAATATTTGTGAAATACATACAAGAATATTAAACCTTTCCCAAATTGCACACAAATAGACTGTTCTAATTTAAAAGCTGCTATGGAAGACAAAAGTGGATGTTTGATAAAGATATGATAAATAACAATACTATTACAAATGCTTATAGAGTGTATAATGCACATGAGACAATCCTTTCCTTCAATATTTCCTAAAGAATTCTCTGTTCAAGCCATAATTACCTATCATCTGATGGGAAAAGAGTTATTAAAGAGTCTTGTCAGACAGAAAAATATTTATCCCTTTTCCAAACATTGAGAAAAATTATTCGTTTAATTTGAAAATTGTAGTAGACAACAAATGGATGTTGATGAAGATTGGATTTGTGTATAATATAGCACAGAAAAGATTTAGATTTTCAGCATTTTCTTCTTTTGCCTCAATGGTTTCCCAAACCTTTTCTTACAAGGATGTCAAAACCAGCTGTCTTGTTTGGGAAAGGGTTAAAGGAAGAGACCATTCCCTACCTGTAAATCCTTTCCTAGACAAGACTTAATTCTGATGTCTTTGTAAGAAAGATTTAAGCAATCATTGAGGCAAAAGAAGAAAAATAGTGCTAACCACCACTTTCTCCATTTGCCTCAACTTTCAGTGGTATATTGTACACAAAACCTGTCTTTATCAACACTGATTTAGTCGCCTGCAGCAACTTTCAAATTGGAATCTAGAACTTTGTTGTTTGGGAAAAGGTTAAATGAAAAGGAATAATTGAACACTGTCTCGTATTTAGGATTTAGTCATAATTTGTTCTGAGAGTGGCTGTTGGGAATAGAGTGAAACTTAAGGCTTGATATTACTCTACTGTGGAATTGTGTAAATTAACCCTTTCCAAAATGTCCATAGGAGAAATAAGTTTCGGAAAACATTAAGAGAAAAGAAGAAATTGCTGATGATCAGCAATTTCTTCTTTTTTCTCACTGTTTTTATGGGATAACACATTCAGATTTTCTATTTCTTGCTAACATATTTTCCTATTTCCATATCTAAGCTCATATTTATTTTGCTGGTTATCGGCACTTTCTTCATTTTCTTCTAATATTTCCAAAATGTTAATCCTTTTTTACGCGACATAAATCTGGATTAATATACCAATCAAATTAGAAATACAAATTGGATTGTAACATAGATAAGATTCGCCTTCACTAAAAAACTGAAAAAAATTGAAGAGAAAGGAGAATGTGTTGGTTAATTTTAAGTTTTCATGTTCTCTCAATGTTTCTTAAGACTGTTTATCGTAGATACATTAAAAGCAGATCTTGTTTTGGAAAGGGTTAAAGAATCATATCGTATCATATTAGCACCATATTTAGGCTTTAAAGTGTTTCACAATGTTTAAGTTTCCCATTAATGTTATGTGATCAGCCGTGGTCAATATTTGTACGAAGAAGTTAGTTACAATGTGAAGTTTGAAAAATTTCTATAGATTTTTAGATAAACAACTAATAGAGTTTTGTGAACCATTGAATTAAGTCCATATTTAGTGAAAATTCAATTATCATATTTGAATAAGAAGGGAATATATATATATTATACTGATGCATAATTGTAACAAAAGTGTGACAACAGTTTTTGTATTTGATGAATATAGTATATGAATATGGAACTTTCATGTTAATAGAATGGTGGATTAAAGTTGGATTTATCATTCTGTGAACTGATGATAGGCTGAAATAGTCAAAATGATGGAAAGAATGAGATCTCACTTAGATTTGACGGTACTTGTGATTTGTTTATCATTTCTTGCTGTAATTCTTTCTCATGGATAACTAAAATATCGCTTATCATGGAAAATTTTCTAGCAGTATTTTCTTCTGTTTTTATGCTCCATTTATCACTCACCAGGTTTGTCTGTCCATCTGTCTGTTCATCTGTCATTTTGTCCACAACCGCTTGGTCTGACAGGGATCATTTTTCAAGACTTAATCGCCCACAAGATGCCATCAAACCTTTTGTCTCTAAAGGTCGAAGGTCACGCGTCAAATCAAAGTGAAATGTCAAACATGTGAAGAAATTGTCCATTTGCAGTAATATAAATTGGTTAAGATCTAGTAATCATAATAAAAAAATTGTCAGTCTAAAGTTATGTCTAGACTTTTGTTGTTTGGGAAAAGATTAAGTGATGGTATTGACCCATTTCCACACAGTGACGCTTTGTACACCCCTCAAGAAAAAATTCTTTATTTTACACAATGTTTTTTAACCCAAAATGGAAAGATTTTTTTAAAATTTCATCAACTTGAAATTGTCATCTGCAACAGCTTTCAAGTTGGGAAATCTAAAAAAAAAGAGAGAAAAAAAAAAAAAACAAAAAAAAACACTGTGTCTTGTAATGGTTTTAACATCTAAAGAATTTTGAATTTTATAGGTATAGTTGAAAATGAGTTAGAAAATACAAGAAATCAGTATGATGAGTGTCAATATGCACACTCCAACCAAACATACAAAGAAAGTACCGGTAGAAGTAAGTTGGAAAAAGAAAGTTTTTGTTATCCCCATGTTTTGGGTTGGTTGTAATTGGCTTAATTTTACCCTTCCATTGATTTAGCTTAGATTGGGAAGGTTTCAAATGACATTAATTCTGAAACTCCTAAACTGGACAATATGTCAATTATGCTTGAAATTTAACCAAAAATAAGGACAATTTTGTACTTTCAATTATGCATGAATGACTTTCTGCAGCTTCTGTGGTTGCTAATGAGTTGCTAAGTTTGGTTTAGATCATGAACAACAAGATACACAGTTCAAAACTTTTGACTGGGAGATACTGGCTGGTGATGCTGGCAGATACTACTGACCCTGACTGAATGTCATGTGTGGATCCAGACATTTTCCCATGGGGAGTCCCAACAGAGTCAACCAACATAATTCATGTGATCGATACAAAAGCAACAACCTTACTAGAAGGAAACATGACCCCCTTTCTAGATCTATGCATGCATGAAGTTACACTGGTCCTCACCAATTATTTGTATTAGAAGATAGAAAGTGTGTGATATCATATGGAAGGATTGCGGAAGGCCTCATTGAAAACAGATTGAAATTTCAGTAAAGTTTTAGTGAAATTTAACTGAAATTTCAGCGAAAAAAATTGGCAAATAACAGGAAAATTTTCAATATAACTTCATAAAAGTTTTCAGATGAATGTATGTTGTAAATTTGATGATTCCAATTGGCCGGGCAAATCATTTGATCAGACTAGTAATTTAAAGGTTTTCTGGAGCCATTGTATGAATCATGATGAAACAGGTCTCATTATAGATTTAAATAAATCCATTAAAGCTACTATTTCCCAGATTTGGACCAAAAAATTTTCAAATACAAACGAAATGTACACTTTTTAAGCTTTATATGACCTGATTAAATGATTACGAGAAACTATTGAAGCAACGACTCATTTTTTCGCAATTTGATACCAAATTCATGAAGCGATGTCAAAAGTAGGTCAAAACAGTAGGACATGCGACTTTCTTAAATGACGTCACAACATACATGATGACGTCATATTGAAATTTAAGTATGAATCTCGTTTGAATCATGGTCCGCGCTGTATGCGCATGCGCAACAATTTGAAAATAATTCTAACCCCATCAGTGATGGGGTTGAATTTAGGCTTGGATTCTCCCTAAATTCAGCTATCTGTCTTGTAATTTCGGCTCATTCTCTGTCTGAATCGCATATTATTAACCATCCCGAGGTGGTCAACACAAAAGTTTTGCATATTTTTTCAAAAAATTTCATTTTTTGCAATTAGACCATCTGTTACCGTCGCCCTTTAAAAGTCAGTTCAATTGTATTGAATTGAACCTGATCACTCATATGTAGATCTATCTTTTCATTCCCTTCATTTATCTAGAAAGCCTTTATCATTATCATTTGTCGTCTTTTGACCAAATCTAGTACTGGTGCTTGGTCATGATTTTCTTCTTTTCTAGATCTATCTATTTTACATATCGTGGTGTAAATGCAAAACCTTGTCGATTGTTACGATTTTCAAAGTACAAACTTGTGTGCCCAGTTAAGACAATTCTTGCAGGTTTTGAGATATTTTCACTGATCAGTATTAATGACACGTTATTTTTGAACAATTTGTCTAAATTTCAAGTTAAACATTTCAGTTTTGGAAAAGTTATTACATTTTTTTCCCTCCCCTTCAAATTTTCCAAAATCGAGATACGAGGTTTTGCATTTTCTATGACGATAAACTAATATATTAACTTTTGTTATTCTGTATCGATTTATTGAAATAGTATCAGCATTATAAGGGATAAAGCTATTTTGAAATATATTTTGGCAAAATTAGTCTGCACCATCAATGGAAGGGTATTGTTTTGTTCTCTATAACATGTGCTACCTCTAACATTTCAGTTAAATACAGAGCTTCATTTATGTATTGTTCTGTGTTAACTTGTTTATCGCTTTAACTGACTTTGTTGGTTACAGATCCTCTTGCCTTCCTGTTGTACATTTTGTGGATATGGACTCATTTAACCCTTTCCGAAATGACAAAATTTTAGGATGATCCACTTCAAAAACTGTTAAAAACGACAAAATGGAAGTTATCATAGATAGGATTTGTGTGAAATATGGCACAGAAAATATTGAGACAAAAGGAGAAACTGCTGGTAATCAATGTTTTCCCAAGCCATTTCTTCTGGGGACGTCAAAACCAGGTCTTGTTTGGGAAAGGGTTAACAAAGTCCACTGAGCTGAACAATGGCAATGAATTTTGTGCTAAAAACAGGCTGATACTGTTTACTTGATATAATTGATGATCCCTATTTCATTTAGACAATATATACATTTTGTAAGCTTAAGCAAGCTCACATATTTAGTAATCTTAAGTAGGTGTTACATTTTGTAAGCTAATGTAAACTCTTGCAATTTTGTAAGCTAAAGTAAGCTCTTACAGTTTGTAAGCTTAAGTAAGCTCTTACATTTTGTAAGCTAAAACAAGCTCTTACTTTTTGTATGCTAATGCAAGCTTTTATTTTTTGTAAGCTTGAGCAAGCCCTTAAAGATTGTAACCTAAAACAAGCTCTTGTTTTTTGTAAGCTTGGGGAAGCTCATACATTTTGTAAGCTTAAACAAGCTTTTACATTTTGTAAGCTAAAGTATAAGCTCTTACATTCTGTGAGCTGTAGCAAGTTCTTACATTTGGAAGCTGAAATAAGCTCCTACATTTTGTAAGCAAAAAAGGTCTGACATTTTGTAAGCTAAAGTAAGCTCTAACATTATGTAAGCTGGAGTAAGCTCGTACATTTTATAAGCTAAAGAAATCTCTTACATTTTTTAAGCTAAGATAAGCTCTTACATTTTGTAAGCTAAAGAAATCTCTTACATTTTGTAAGCTAAAGTATGCTCTTACATTTTGAAAGCTAAAGTAAGCTCTTTCATTTTGTAAGCTAAAGCAAGCACCTACATTTTGTAAGCTAAAGTAAGATATAAAATTGTATAAGCGTAAATTAGCTCTTACATTTTGTAAGCTTAAGCAAGCTCATACATTTTGTAAGCTAAGGCAAGCTCATACATTTTGTAAGGTAAGGCAAGCTCATACATTTTGTAAGCTTAAGCAAGCTCATACATTTTGTAAGCTAAGGCAAGCCCATACATTTTGTAAGCTTAAGCAAGCTCATACATTTTGTAAGCTTAAGTAAGCTCATACATTTTGTAAGCTAAAGTAAGCTCATACATTTTGTAAGCTTAAGCAAGCTCATACATTTTGTAAGCTAAGGCAAGCCCATACATTTTGTAAGCTAAAGCAAGCACCTACATTTTGTAAGCTAAAGTAAGATATAAAATTGTATAAGCGTAAATTAGCTCTTACATTTTGTAAGCTTAAGCAAGCTCATACATTTTGTAAGGTAAGGCAAGCTCATACATTTTGTAAGCTTAAGTAAGCTCATACATTTTGTAAGCTTAAGCAAGCTCATACATTTTGTAAGCTAAGGCAAGCCCATACATTTTGTAAGCTTAAGCAAGCTCATACATTTTGTAAGCTAAAGTGAACTCTTACATGTTGTAAACTATATTATTAAGCTTGTTACATTTACTGTACTTTCAGGATGAACTAAAGACAGAAACCAGAAAAAAGAACATACTCATACTAGTACTAAACTATCTCAATGAGGAAGGGTAAGTAGGCTTCTCAGATAAAATGTATGAAGGGGGTCGAACATACAAATAGGGGGTTTGTAAATTTTGACTGAATTTCTGCATGAAAATGAAATAATAAGGCTTCAGAGGGGGATTATTTGAATCCCCAAACTTATAGCATTGAAAATATTGCTCCATATGAGATTGGCCTTGATTCCATGGCCATTGTAGAATAATCATTTCTTCCTTAATCATGGCGGGGATTGTGCAACATGGGATGGATAACATCTATGGCTAAATTAACCCTGCTTCACATAAGAAATCATGCAATTATTTTCTTATTTCTGTGTCAATTTTCAAGCGGTTTGTTGCATGAAGTGGGGCTAATTTGGCTGTATTTGTCATCCACCTTATGATGCACAATTTCCAATGTGTTCATGTTACACTTAACCCTTTCCCAAACTAGACCTGGTTTTGACGTCCCTAGGAAAATATTGTTGCGAGCCAGCGGTCGGTCGAAGATGTACAGATTGGGAAAAGGGGTGGGGTTGGACTCCAGATAATTAAATTAATTAGAATAAAGAAAAACAAAAAAAGTGTTTGAGTTCTTAATATAATTTAGACCTTTGTAGATCTAATGATAAAGTTACATGAAAATAATACAACAATCCCTAACAATGAATAATTTCCTTAAAGATGACACAAATAAAAGACGATGTTCGGAAAAGCTTAATAAATCTACAATTTTATCAAAGAATGAAGTTCCAAAAATTTGTCAGGTGTGAAGCCGTTAAAGAAATGAGTGGTGTGAAACCACTGCCTTAAAACGTAAATAAAATTACCTTAATCAATGAATTAAACAAACGTAAAATTTCCTATTTAGTCCTACTCAAAATAAAAGCAAAAATAAAGAATTCTAACTAAAAATAAAATAAAAAAAATAAAGAAAAATTAATAACGGAAGTGCTTCCGAAAAAAATCAAGTCTGGAGTCAAATTTCTAAGTCCGAACATGGGCTTTTATACTGTGGTTTCCAACAATTTTTCTTGTGGGATTTTCAACAGATTTCCAACAAAATAATTTGTTGGAAATTCGTCACACAAAAAATCTTGTTGGAAAATATTACTACGCGAAGTGCTGTAGGTACTTGATAACGAGTTTTGACGACTTATAACCTACGTAGGACAAACTATGATCAATATCGAATAATAATATGTGTCATCTTTACCTAAAAAAGGATTATAAAATGTAGTTGTGTAATATTTGTTTTTCGAATAAGGCGCTATTTTCTCGGGTGAGATAGAATCGATGAGTCGGTTAATGACGTCATCAATTCTATCACGTGGAGCAATGAAAAATCAAAACAAACATGGCTGCCGCGCGTGACAATTAAATTATGTCAAATCATTGAAGAGCCAATATTACACAAATTATTCGCTAAACAGTTCTAATGCGACGACAGGGTGAGTGAATGACGAATGCTTAAGCCTAGCAGACTGATACAAAATTACTCGTATCAGCATCCAGACTGAAAATAAGCATTTATTCAATGGAAAATCGAGATTGAATGCACTCGAGGTCTGGCTCGTTACAATATGCTTTGGAAAACCATGAGACAAAAGAAGAAACTGCTGATAACCAATAACACCAATTTTGTCATCTACAACAGCTTTTAAATATGATCATCCTATTTTTTGTCGTTTGGGAAAGGATTAATTGTGTTCTAGAGTGTTCAGTGCTTTTAGTACTTTGATCATAATAGATTTTTAAAAAGTTAAATCATTTCTAAAACAAACCCTGCAGGATTTAAAGTATGATTAAGAGTTAGCTTTATTAGCACTTACTGTCTCAATATTTTCTTTAATGTGATGTGCAATAGTTCTGTCTTAATCATAACCTTCCCACGTTTCTAAGGCTTAGGAAAACATTGAGGAAAAAGGAGAAGAGCACTCTTGTCCTTTTGCCACATAATTTTCTGTGCTATATTGTACAGAAAGCTTATCTTTGTCAATATCCGATTTCTCATCTGCAGCAGCTTTTATAATGGATCAGACCATTATTTGGAAAGGTGGGAAAGGGTTAATTGATTTTATTTTTGTGGTCTGGAGAGGCCTTTTATTTGGATCAGTTAACAATTGTTATTTGTGAAAGGTTTCATAGAGTAGCCCTAGCTTGAGCTTAACCCTTTCCCAAACGGCAAAATTTTAGGGTGATCCACTTCAAAAACTGCCACAAATGACAAAATAGATTTTATTTGATAAAGGATTTGTGTAAAATTTGGCACCGAAAATATTGAGACAAAAGGAGAAACTGCTGGTTATCAGCAGTTTCTTTTGTCTCAATGTTTTCCCAAGTATTTTCTACTAGACACGTCAAAACCAGGTCTTGTTTGGGAAAGGGTTAAGAATTATAAAGACTATTGTTTATTGCAGGTACTTGGATTCGGCCCAGGCCCTGGGTCGGGAGACGAACATTGATGTTACCAAATTTGAGGTGTGTGACAACATCGACCTTGAGACCATTGTCATGGAGTATGAGTCCTACTATTACGTGAAGTTCGCCAAATATCCAAAAATATGCAAGAAACTCACACAAAGTGGTACGTAATATCTTTGATTATGAATAAAAATTAGGAAGAGGTCCTTAGGAACCACAAATTAACCCTTTCCCAAACAAGACCTGGTTTTGACGTCTCTAATAAGTGAGGCTTGGGAAAACATTGAGTCAAAAGGAGAAAGTGCTGATAATCAGCACTTTCTCCTTTTGCCTCAATATTTTCTTAGTTATATCGTACGCAAATCCAACCTTGATTAGCATACATTTTGTCGTCTGAAGCAGCTTTGGAATTGGACTTCCCGAAAATTCTGTCGTTTGGGAAAGGGTTAAAAAATAAGCCAGGATGTGGAAAGAGGTCTCTTAACCATTACCACACAGTTACACCTTTTGGCACCCTACAAGTTAAAGACTTTGGAAAATGTTGAGGAAAATGAAGAAATTGCTTGTTACAAGCAAGCAATTTATTTATTTCCCACAATGCACAGAAAGACCCAAAATTGTAATACTGCAGTCACTTTTAATTGTCGTCTGCAACACATTTGAATTTAGACCAGTCCAATATTTTGCTGTCTGGTAAAGGCATGAGGAATATTTTTTCCTGATCCCAGAGCCGTGTTCTTTAGAGCGAGATTTCTTGAGATATCTTGAGATTTCTTAAGATGATATAGGATAAAGCGCTCTTTTGAGCAAGATTTTTAAGACAATCACTGCGAGCCGCCAATGCTGTATACTTCTTTCGGAACCCCTCGGTAAATTCTGTAGAATCTATATGGGAGAGAATTGACCGAGTTGTTCCAAATGCTCCATGATTCATAAACTGCAGAGTTTGGAATGCTCCATACTTCATACAAAAGACATCATGATGACGTCATTTGTATGAAGTATGGAACATTTGGAACCCCTCGCTTATAATCTTGGTCTCAAAATCTTAAAAAATCTCGCTCTAAAGAACGCGCCTCAGATCTTACGTTTAGTGGCGGTTACTTCCGACCTCTAGTTGAATGAAGGTACATGTATATCCATATTTATATATCGTCGTTGTAAATGCAAAATCCTGTATCTCGTTTTTGGAAAATTTCAAAGGAGAAGGAAAAAAGTGTAATAACTTTTCCTAAACTGAAAGGTTTTACTTGAAATTTGGAAAGAAACATTCACAAATAATGTATCACAAAACCTGCATGAATTGTCTTAACTGGGCACACAAGGTTTTACTTTGAAAATAGCAAAAATCGACATACAAGGTTTTGTATTTACACCGATGATATTCCTAAAATAGTATGAATATAGTAGAATAGGCGCTTTGGATTAATTTACACAAGTAGAAATAGATTTATTTTTAGCTCGACTTTTCGAAGAAAATGAGAGCTTATACTGTCACCGGGGCATTGGCGTCGGCGTTGCAACCAAGATTAAAGTTTTTTCAAACATCAATAACTTCCATACTATCAAAGGGATTCAACCCAAACTTGGAATACTTATTCACCATCACACCCTCTACCTTACTATTAGGGCCTATGACCCTGGGACCACTCTATTTGGAGTTATGCCCCCTTTATACTAAGCAACTTAGAAAGTCGAGCGCGCTGTCTTCGGACAGCTCTTGTTTTCAAATTGTTTATATGTTGAACTTTGTATCTGTGTTTTCTGTATATCACTGCCGCATTGAATGCCAAGAAGACTTATTTGTCTGGTGGTATTAACCCTTTTCCAAACAGCAAATTTTCAAAATTTCCATTTTAAAAGCTGCTGCAGACGACAAATGGTCCTTATTTAAGATAGAATTTGTGTATAATATAGCACGGAAAATTTTGAGACAAAAGGAGAAACTGCT
The DNA here is from genome assembly GCA_963680895.1 of Fragum sueziense. Lineage (NCBI taxonomy): Eukaryota > Metazoa > Mollusca > Bivalvia > Cardiida > Cardiidae > Fragum > Fragum sueziense. The sequence goes on from OY804598.1 coordinate 214,997, forward strand.
GGTTATCAGCAGTTTCTTCTTTTGTCTCAATGTTTTCCCAAGCCTTTTCTATCAGGGACGTGAAAACAAGGTCTTGTTTGGGAAAGGGTTAATCCTTTCCCAAACATCGAAATTTTATGGTAATTCAATTTGAAAGTAAATGAAAAAGACTAAATAGATATTGATGAAATAAGGATTGGTGTACAATATAGCTAAGAAAATATTGAGGCAAATTAAATGATAAAATGCTGATTGTCGGCATTTTCTTCTTTTGCCTCAATGTTTTCCCAAGCTCTTTCTCTTATAGGGACGTCAAATCCAGGTCTTGTTTGGGAAAGGGTTAATTAAACCCATTCCACTATTATTAATTTAACCCTGTCCCAGACAGTGACGCCTTTTGACTCAAATGATAGAAAAATCTTAGAAATAAGTTCAGGCAAAAGAAGGAAATAATGATAATCAGCATTTCTCCTTCTGCCTCAATATTTTCTGTGCTATATTATACACAAGTTCTATCTATTAGCATCCGTTTTATCATCTACAGCATCTTTTAAATTGAAACTGTCCAGTTTTCACTGTTTGTGAAAGGGTTTATGAATTCATGGCTATTGTTATTACCATATTGATGAAGCTAACTGAGAAATATCATGATTGATTTAAGGTAGGCCAACCCTAAGGAGATTTACTTTACAACAGAATTTTTTGTGCAACATCATTGATATTTGTTTGGTTCCCGAACCTATTTGGGCAACATTGTAAACATTTGCCGTGAAACTTTCCACCGCTGAATGTTTATGAATATTTATGACATCGTGGAACTTTCCACCGCTGAATGTTTATGAATATTTATGACATCGTGGAACTTTCCACCACTGAATGCTTATGAATATTTATGACATCATGGAACTTTCCACCACTGAATGTTTATGAATATTTATAACATCGTGGAACTTTCCACCACTGAATGTTTATGAATATTTATGACATCATGGAACTTTCCACCGCTTAATGTTTATGAATATTTATAACATCGTGGAACTTTCCACCACTGAATGTTTATGAATATTTATGACATCATGGAACTTTCCACCACTGAATGTTTATGAATATTTATGACATCGTGGAACTTTCCACCACTGAATGTTTATGAATATTTATGACATCGCCAGAATAATTCTGACATCCAGAGAATCTCATTAGGGGTGGCCTACCTTAGGTTAAGATTACCTTTTTAATTTCTCCTCTATATTTTTACTTGTTAAAGCTAAATTTCGAGGTGAGACCAATAATTGCAAGTTTTGGTGAAATGAATTGTTTGCAGTTGCACAACTAGGATTTCCTGTTAAACTGAAAAAAAATTAATTGAATTATGATTTAGAGTTTTTAACCCTTTCCCAAACGAGAAAATTTAAGGACAATCCACTTCAAAAACTGCCACAAAAGACAAAATGGATATTATTAAAGATGTGATTTGTGTGAAATATGGCACAGAAAATATTGAAACAAAAGGAGAAACTGCTGGTTATCAGCAGTTTCTTCTTTTGTTTCAATGTTTTCCCAATCCTTTTCTATTAGGGACGTCAAAAGCAGGTCTTGTTTGGGAAAGGGTTAAACAAAATAAGTGTACACATCATTGAGCTAGTATATAGAAAAAGGGGACTTACATGCACTTACATTTGAGGTCAATCCAGAGATCAAGATAAGCATGAAGTTTGATCAATATATCTCTTATGTTCTTCAATACGGGTAGAACTGTGAGAGAGTAGAATGGACCCTGATCAGACTGCCTGATAGCACATTGTTGCTTTTTAACAAAAACCTCGTAAATGCAGCTTAAAACAAGCTGCAGTTACGAGGTTTTGTTGGAAAGTATCGGCATGCTGATATGGTTCCATTGTGGGTCACAATTGCGGTAAGGCCCTTACTACTTCAGTATGTAAAATTGTTAAATAACTATAGTTCTTCAAATCCGAGTGATAACTGTTTGCAATCACTGTTTATGATGTTGTCAATGTGCATAGGATTCCAGCTCATTCTGATGCATGTCCTATTCAATATAAACAGCATTAGACATTAAAAAAAAACTTTGGTCACATTGCATGTATTTTTGTTTTGATTTGTATGCACCCATGTGTGTGCTTGAAACTTTATTCATGGTGTGATAAGTTGTCAGCATTTTCTTCTGTTGTCCCCAACTTTCCCTATTTAAGAATGTCCTAACCAGTACTTGTTTTGGAATGGTTTACGGGTATTGTGTGTTTGTTTTAGTGGTTACCCGTATACCCTATCTGTATATTGTTTATGTAGTTCATTATTACATCTAGTGGTATTGTATTTGTAGATCACAGAAAAGACAAGGGTGATTCAGGTCTGATCATGTTAAAATTGTTGATACATCTTTAAAGTCTATTGTTATGCTGTTATAATTCATTTCTGTCAAAGCACCATTTATAGATTACAATTAGCCAGTACATTTGCAAAGAATTTTGGGATAAGAATAGACTGCACTTGCTGTTATTTTTTGATAACTTGTTGGCATTGTTATAAAATCTCGTAACTACAGCTTGAAAAAAAGTCAGCAAACTTAATGCTGTTTATTTTGAATCTGCATTTTAATCAAATTTTATGTGTACTACTGTCCCTTTAAGGATTATTGGTGCTTTGACTTGACCCATTACCAGACCACAAGGTTGTTAGAATAGTCCAAATTGGATGATGTTGCAGATGGCAATTATTATTTCAAGTGAATAATTTTTTTGTCTTTCTGGGAAGAAAATATTGTGGAAAATGAAGAAATTGCTTTTCGTAGTGGCATCAAAAGGTGTCATTATACATGGGAATGGGTTTAAATATGAGTAACCAGACAGCATGACAAGGTTAAGTTTAATTTGCATGAAACAGCATCTTGGTCATTGAAAAATTAACCCTCTTCATTAAAATTCTTAATAATTACAAGGTTGATGAAATTAATATAGATCTATAAAGTAATTAAAAAAATGTTTTTACCTTAATAAACATAATGTCAATCATGAACCTTTTCCCAGACAATAAAATTTTAGCCTATCTCAAATACAGAGATGACAGTAAAATTATTATGAACAAAACTTTAAACATTCAATAAGAAAAGAAACAGAATTGGTTAAACAGAGCTAAAGAAAATATGAAAAATGTGAACACTTTTATTACAAGGTCACATTTAATTATTTTCCCTCAATAATTTCTTTCTATGCAACAACATAAGACTGACTATCTGTGCTTAGCTGAAATATTATTGTTTGTAACCCTTTTTGAAATGAACCAGTGTAAAGTTTTGGTGTTAAAGTAGTTTAGAAGTAGTTCTTGTTTGCATGAATTTAGCATGGTTACGATACTATGGCGCATGCTTGCAATGTTTACCTATGTAAACAAGCCTTTTACAAGACATGTATTTCTACTTACATATACTCCGTAAATATTGACCTGAACCTGTTGAATATGCAATGAGTAATTGTAATGCGAAAAATATGTTGACACGAGAAGCATATATGTGCAGAATACAAAGTCATAATGCCTATGGAAGATATCAACTCTGCTTGACAGTGCATGATTGCTGGCAAGCATTGATTATTCCGTGTCACATTTACTCATTGCATATTCATTGGGTTCATGTCAATATTTACAGAGTATACAATACAATTTAGCAAACTCCAAATGACTGTAATTTTGCGTGTGATGGTTTGAATCTTGCAGGTTTGTCACACTTGCAAGATTCAAACCAAGCACTTGCAAAATTATTAGAAAAATGAAAAGTTTATATTCCCATTAGCTAGAAAATTACAACTTGCAAGCATATGCAATAATATTGTAACCAGACTATGGTATAGTTTGACAAGCAAGAGTGCCTATTTGATATGTTTTTACTTTAATAATTGACCAAAGTTCCACTGTCAATCAAACCATCGATAAGCCAATGGACTACCAGAAAAAATGCCACACCCCATTGTTTGTATTAAATTCTTTGTTGCATATGATATTGTATCGATTTATCGACTGACAATCAAAACAATTGACATGCCATGAATGTCCCCATTGTTTGTCTTAGATTTTATGTTGTGCGAAGCAATCTATCAATTGGCGTTTGGTCAATTATGTAAACAGTGGTCACTCTTGTATGTCAAACTGTAGCATGTAGAGCTAACCTAGTTTTCTAACATGTTGTTATTTTCCCTTTTGTTGTCAGGCTATCCCACAGGTAACTGTCATGGTATCTTTGTGATGTGGCTTGTATTACCTCCCTTTATTAACACTGTCTGCTTTTATATAATTTCTAATTTGCATTTTGTTGTATCAAATTAAACTTGGGCATTGTGAATTTAAATAAGCAATAAATGAATGGCTCAATTATATAATTAAATACAGTCTGTGGCTGGATGTAGGCCCATACTGCTATAGGGATGGACTCTCTTGAGCCTCTTATTTTGCTGTTCATAGAATAGCCTGTGTTTCCTTTAGCGGAAGATCCGGGATTCCTCTGAAGGGGGTTTAAACATACAAAATAGGAGGTTCGTTTTACTAGTGTCTGACTGAATTTTTATATGAAAACGAAATAATCAGGGTACAGATGGGAGTTCGTTTAAACCCCTCAAACTTCCTCTGGATCCACCACTGATGCTAAATTAGTGTCTGTCTGGTTGGCTGTTGCCTACTGTTTCATCCAATCAAAATAATTAATTATACTGACACTGATTGGTGGGCTGCTGTCCTCTAAATATGCTAGATCAGATCCTCAGCCATGCATGGGATTGATGCTCGAGCAATAGCTGTTACAATAATGAATTGGTGTTCAGTTACATGTAGTCAAAGCTTTCAACTAAATTACAGCTCTGGGCAGGAGAAGTTGGCCTTGTTTATGTATTATTTGTTTGCATTTTTTGTCATTTGATCCATCCATTTGAACTGTATTATTTCACCTTAACTTTATTGTGTGGCATTACTATTTTTTGTTTCTATTTAATTATTCATTTTGTGTCAGTTTTGAAAATGACAGTAAAAGCAAATTTACGACTTATGCTTTTTTTGTGCATTCTTTTCCTTTGCACTTCACTTCTTGGATACATTTCCACTAATTCTATCCTGGATATGGCTGCTTTTCAACAAAAAACTGGTAGCTGCAGCTTAAAACAAGCTGCAGTTGCGAGGTTTTCGTTGAAAAGCGACAATATGTTATGAATGTATGTAACAACATATGATAGTCCCCCCATCTTAACCCGTTCCCACATAATAACACCTTCTGATGCCAACACAATAAAGGATTTCGAAAACATTGTGGAAAATGAAGAAATTGCTTATGACTTGTGATATTACTTTCATTATGTTTTGGTATGAAAAATGGGGAAAATGGCAATATTGTAACCCATTCCAAATAGACTGCTCCAATTTTAAAGCAATTTTAAGAGAACAAAATAGGCAATGATAAAAATGGAGTTTGTATATTTTAGTAAAGGAATCTTTTAACATATACAACCCATCATTAGCACCAAAGAGCCAGAGGCGAAATTTGAAAAGTGCCAGTAAATCCTAAACTGTGTTATATTTCCATTTCAAATACAAACATTATAAGCATTTTAAACGGTTTAGAATTTTGAATAAATGCATAATTATGGAAATATTTGACAAAAATGTTATAAATTACCTCCCTTGCATATGAATATAGAGTAAAAAGATATTTGTAAATTGTTTTCTTCTTGAGGCATAATCTTGAAATCCGGCACGGTGAGTCAACTTATTTGAAGTGTATTTACAAGTGGGTGTAATCTGATGCATTGCCCATGGCTAGAAAGTGATGTTTTTAATGATGAGTCATTATACCTTAATTAGAATTGTTGAAGTTGTAGAATCCAAATGTAATTGTTTGTCTGTATATTGCAGGAGACAGAAGAACAAAGATGAACAGAACAAACAGGTGGGTATCGTCATCATCATCATCATCATCATCATCATCATCATCATCATCATCATCATCATCATCATCATCATCATTATAATCATCATTTTAAACCATTAATTAACCAATTAACCTTTGGAAAGAGTTGCAGATGACAAAATAATTGATATCAAAAGCTTAGAAAATATTGAGGGAAATGAGGAAAATGCTGATTATCAGAGAAGTTTTCTTCTTTTCCTTCAAAGGTTTCTACTCTATTACAATATATGTTCAATAGGGGGGCTTGGGTAAGGGTAAATAAACATTGCATCTTTTCAACCAAGAACTATCTTTCTATTGTGCTAGCATTTAATATGTGCAGGCATTGCTCTTGCAGACTTGCAGTACCTCTTTTCCAAATTGACCAAACGCCAATCGACAGATCGCTCCGCCCAACATAGAATTTAAGGCAAACAATGTGCATGTGGTCGGTAATAGGGAACGATTTTATCCAGTTAATCGTGACTTAAATTCGGACAAACAAAGTAGTATTTCGTAGTTGTTGTTATAAAATCTCGTAACTACGGCTTTATTTAAGCTGTAGTTACAAGATTTTACAACAACACTGACGCGGTTTATCAAAACATAACTGTGAACCTAGTCTATTGTTAACACAAAATTCTTTGCCATTGGTATGTCGATTGTTTTGATTGTCAGTCGATAAATCGATACAAAACCACGTGCAACGATGAACAATTGGGGCATAACATTTTTGTGATCGTCCATTGGCTAATCGATGTTTTTGATTGACAGTCGGCGTTTGGTCAATTGCATTTTAGAGTGGTCCAAAAACCAAAGTGGTTGCGCTAGCACAGAATAGAACAGATTCAGTTCAAAGAAAGATCGTTGACAGTGTTGTCAGAAGATAATGAGGGAGAGGAGAGAATACTAACTAGTCATCATTTTCAGCTTTCCCTCAATATTTTCCAATTTATTCTCGGCTTGTTGTCAAATTCAGCCAGCTATTGTTTGGAAAATTTATATTTTAGCTTCTTAGCTTCTATGTGTATATTTTGTCTGCATGTTAAAATGTTCAGTACAATGAAGTAGTACATGTATTCTGCTTTTCTTATCTTGAATATTATGCTATATGTTAACTTTAATTTAGATTTTTGATAAATTGGTTAATACCCTAGTCTTTATAAATAAGGATGTTATCAATGTTAATCAATAGATTATGTTGTCATTTTATTAGAGACATGTAAGAATTACATGATTAATGTCATGTAAAAAGGGAATGTCTATATACTGAGAAAGGCATTATAAGTCACACTTAGGTTTGTTTAGTTGATTTGTTTAAAACCTGTCCTTAAGGCTAAAATTTCAGACTATTCCAATTTGAAAGCTGCTGCAAATAACAAAATGGACACAACTAAAGATAAGATTTGTTTATGACAAAGCCCAGAAAATATTGAGGCAAAACAAAAAATGCTAATTATCAGCTTTTTCGTCTTTTATCTTTATGCTTTAGCTAGCAGTTTATATTTCAAGTATCAAAAGATGTTTTGGAAAGTTTTATATGAATGAACATGATTCCTTTATTTCCTAAGATTCTTTTTTGCATAGCATTTTGCATATCTGTATTATTTTTTGGCTAGTATGTCTCCAAGGAAAATAAGAAATGATCAGCTCTTTGGGCATGTATTACATGCACTTGTTTCATCAATGTTTGCTAAATCAGAGTTTTAGGTTGATAAAACAATTAGATATAGAAAAGCAATGGGTGTTGGTAAATGCAACAGCATTGGTAAGAGATTTAAAAATAAAGTACTGCACCTTGGTCAGAATGTGTAGAATTGAACTATAAATCCACAAGCAAAAATTGATAGTGACGTAGTTTTGTGTTTACTGTTTCTAAACCAATAAACTCTTCTCATTTGTACCGTTTACAATGTGCACGTGATAAATGAACAGGTTGATTGGTTGTAAACGATAAACACAATCATACGTCACTTTCAAATTTCGCTGGTGGAATAGTATCATGGCTGATAGTAGAAATACATGTATTTATTGACCAATGAAACGACTCATGTGTGACAACCCCTAATGCTGCTATCAAGTGATGTCCATAATCGAGAGCTTTGGCCTTGCTTCCAAAAGGTTCTGAATTTAATCCTTGTTAGCGAAGATGATTCTTAGAACTTTCATCTGCCCACACATTCATTTCATAACCATATGTATCTGATTTACATTATCAAGCTCCAAAAATGTCCTTGCAAGTATAGACCAGGCTGCCCTTGTTTCTAGAGGACCAAGGTTTGAATCTTATTTCCTAGTAGAACAAATTGCAACAGGCTCTATCAACAGGGTATATCATTGATCATAGCTCTTAATAATGCATTTGTAAAATAAGATTGCCTAACATTTTTTAAAATTGTGACTTGGTTTTTTGGTAGAATTCCTGTAAAGGGGCCAGTTTGACATTCATGCAAATTAAAGGTTGTATGTTTGGGGAAATTGTTTATATTTAGTGGCCAAAAGTGAATTGATGTTGAAAATATCGTCACTTTGCACTTCAACTTTAAAATTTTGTTTGACATCCCCAAAACATTTCTATGTTGTATGTATCTCAAAAGGTCACATTATTTACAAGAATTGTTTTAATGAGAATCCTTATCTGTTCATAAAGCCTGGTATAATAAAGAATGTATGAATATTTTTGAAACTATAGAGAATTCTTCATAAAGGTTCAGGTTGTGTTATGAGAAATTATTATGGTATATTGGTGAAATAATTATTAATTTTGTCACTATTATAATTTTAGAGATATTTGTTATTCTTTTAAAAGAAAGGTCATATATAATTCATAATTTGACAAAGAAGTTTTAGAATGTTGTTTTATATTCTAATGTAGCATGGTTAGGGGGTAGGTTAGCTTGCACATAGAGTGTCTATTTGGGGTTAAATTTGGTTTTCGAATTTTACCTTTCTTTCAAAATCAATGACTAAAATATTGAGAAAAAAAAAGATTGAAAAATACAATATTTTATTGTTTACCATGATAGTGGATAGCGAAAAGAATCATATAAATAAATGACAAAATTAATGTGGAAAAAATATATTCAAAGTACATTTGAAAAAATTCTTGTGTTATGGTGGTATTCTCTTCTTCTGACAGTTACTGCATTTAAACCCTTTCCCAAAAAGACCTGAATTTGACTTCCATAAGAAATTAGGCTTGTGAAAACATTTAGGCAATTGAAAAAAAATGCTGATAACCAGCATTTTCTCCTTTTGCCTCAATATTTTCTGTGCAATATTTTACTCAAATAACATCTTGATAAACACATATTTTGTCTGTTAAAGCAGTTTTCAAATTGACGACCCTAGAATTTTCACGTTTGGAGAAGGGTTAATGTAAACATGGTGATGGTTCATTGCAAGATGGGTGCTGTGGCTATAACTGCTGTAAAAGAGGATTTTATGGCCTGGTCATGAAATCTATGTCCATATGTCCACATCATGTCTGAAAATATGCTGCAAGACTCGCTATTGTAAACTTGCTTCAAATATGTGACCAGCATTTAACCCTTTCCCAAATGGCAAAATTTTAGGGTGATCCACTTCAAAAACTGCCACAAATGACAAAATGGAAAAAGATAAAGGTAGAACTTATGCAAAATATGGCATATATTGAGACAAAAGGAGAAACTGCTGGTAATCAGCAGTTTCTTCTTTTGTTTCAATGTTTTCCCAAGCATTTTCTATTAGGGACGTCAAAACCATGTCTTAATTGTTTGGGAAAAGGTTAACTTTACTTTTGACTATTACTTTTGCACAATAAGTGAACAAGGCACTAAAACTTTTATATAATGTATTAGGTCTTGTATATAGCCAGTGATGCCCTAGACCTTCTCTGTGCTATGTGAAGTTCATTAGCCAATTTAAGGTCAATTATTGAGATCATTTCTAAAAATTGTTTTTTATGGGGTTTTTGGGAAGCAAATTTTGCTTCTCTTTCCAGCCACCTTTCTCTTCACTTTACCATTCTCTGCATATCACACAACTTCTTCCGGTCCTCCTCATTATACCCCCCCCCCAAATTCAATTTGGGGGGTATATAGAAGTCAGCTTGTCTGTCTGTCTGTCTGTTGGTCTGTTGGTCCGTTGGTCTGTTGGTCTGTCTGTTGGTTTTTTCTTCAAACATCTTCTCCTCCTCAACCACTGGGCCAATTCTTACCAAACTTGGCAGAAATGTTCCTTGGGTGACCCTTTTCAAAACTAGTTTGTGAATTTTTGATTCGTCAAAAATTGTGGGCGTGGCAGGGCGGGGCATATCGGTCTTAGAGAAATCATGTGAAAAATCTTTAAAAATCAATTATCAGGCCAATTTGAACCATACTTGGCAAGATTGACCCTTGAGTGATTTTATTCAATGTATGTTCATGATTTTTTCATTCGTCAAAAAATGAGGGCGTGGCAGGGCAGGGCTTATCCAACTTTAAGAAATCGTTAAATAATTCTTCTAAATCTTCTCCTCCTGAACCACAGAGCCAATCCTTACTAAACTTGGCAGGAATGTTCCTTGGGTGATTCTTGTCAAAACTTGTTCGTGAATTTTTGATTCGTCAAAAATTGTGGGCGTGGCAGGGCGGGGCTTATCGGACTTAGAGAAATCATGTGAAAAATCTTTAAAAATCAATTATCAGGCCAATTTTAACCATACTTGGCAGGATTGACCCTTGAGTGATTGTATTCAATGTACATTCATGATTTTTTCATTTGTCAAAAAATGAGGGTGTAGCAGGGCGGGGCTTATCCTAACGAACCCCCCTCTGTAGCCAAATTATTTTATATTCATGCAGAAATTCAGTAAATTTTGTGTTATTCTAGGAAAACGAACCCCCCTATTTGTAGATTCGAACCCCCCTCACAGAAATCTTGGATCCGCGGCAGGTTCATGAGTATTTGATTCGTCAAAAATTGTGGGCGCGGCAGGGCGAGGCTTATCCGATTTTGAGAAATCGTCAGATAATTCTTAAAAAATCTTCTCCTCCTTAACCACTGAGCCAATTCTTACCAAACTTGGCAGGAATGTTCCTTGGGTGACTCTTTTCGAAACTTGTTCGTGAATTTCTGATTCGGCGATTTTTGTTACCAAAATTGGCAGGAATGTTCATTGGGGGACTTATTTCAAAATTTGTTCGTGAATTCTTGATTTGCAAAAAATGTGGTAATGGCAAGGCAGGGCTTATCAGACTTAACGAAATCATGAGAAAAAAGCAATTATACAGTAAATACCAAATCGTACAGGGATGTTCCTTGATTGACTGTCTTCAATGCATGGTTGTGAGTTTTGGGTTTATTGAAAAATATGGGCATGGCAGGGCGGGGCTTGGGGATTGTAAAATGTGTTGTTTGGTCTGTTGATTTTTTGTTCGCTCTATTTCCCAATTGATCAGCTCACAGTTCAAATGCAATCAATATCTCAAAATGCACAAAAACTGCACTTTTGGGGGGTATGATCACTTTCAGTGATATTCTAGTTATAAACAGTTCTATCAAAAGCAAAGATTAATGAGGTAAGTCATTCGAATGTTCAATATGTAAGTCTGAAGTTATACATGTAGGTATTGAATTGTGTGAAAGAAGATGAAACATTCAATTAATCATGTCTTTAAGAGAAGAAAAGACCGACGTAGTATTGACGGCGAGATTTGACCCGGCAGAGCAGACCAAGCGGAAAGGTCAACAGACTTATCGTCCAGGGGTGATAGGTGTGCCGGAACCCCTCGTGATTTGCCGAACACTTCGCATGCTTCGCTATTTACAGCTAACAATCATATAATTCAACGACTTAACAGTATTTGCACGTGCATGCATTTGTCGCGTCATCTTAAAATGGTAACTGGTTAACTGAATATGCAAAAATGCCGACCCTGGTCAGCCTGTGCCATCTGTAGGATATGACCAAGATGTGAACTGTATCTAAATATTTTCATTTTTTTGGAAATAACGCCTATTTTAATGATTAGCTTTACAGAAAATTTCGATCCAAACAGACCACGGTAGCTTAACATTTTTATTTGACTAGATAAGATAAAATCTTATTTTTACATGGCGGCACAATGTTGTATAACGGATATAGTGCACGCTTTTACGTAAGTTAACGACGGACCATTCCCATCTAAACTGGACAATAAACTTTTCCATTTTTGTGAACAGTTAAGGTCACTCTGCCGGGTCAATTATTTTCCTCTATAATTTGCTTTATTATGGTTCAAAGATCAGTCCAATGGCCTTCCTTGTAAATAGGTCAGTCAAGTTTACTGAAGGATGAAATATATTCAAAGGCTCAAAGCTATAAATAGCTAATTTACACAAACAATAAATTAGACTGGTACCTGTTGTGTGTATACTATGTATTTACAACTGGTAGTACCTGGCAAACCGCGTCTATTGATTGGTTAGTACTACTATACACATAGGTTGTGCTAAAAATAGATTCAATGACTCCAGCATGAAATCAAAGTATTCAAGGTATTCAAATGGATAATCAAAGTACTCTACATCTGGATAGGCCTACATTATTAACAAATTTGCTTCCCAACAGTACTTTCAGTACTTTGATTGTATTTTACAAACACATCTTTGAACGTTTTTGTTTCTATGGTTATCAGTAGAGTAAATTTTGCTCTAGTTAAGTTATAGTAAAATTGTGGTTTAGTTATAATTATTGTATATCATATTTTTCTAAAAATAAAATATAGTTTTGTTTCTATTGCCAACACCAAAAAGTAAAATGAAAAGAAAAGAAGACAGTATAGAGCAGAACTTTTATTCAAGACATATGAATAAAGCGTAATAAACTCATAAGATGCTGATAAACAAAAGACCTATTTCTAAATGTATTTCATCTGAAGATGTTTTTGTTAGTCTTGTATTTTGTATTAACTTTCTATTTCCATATCTAATTGTAATTATAAAGCATTTTTGCTTGCGGATATATTCTGGAATGAATTTGATATGATTGTTGTAAAGCATGACTATGTCTATATAAAATTAATATTGTACATTAATGCATCTTCTGTAGCGCCACTCCAGGGGCAAGAAGCTCTTCCAGGTACTAGTGTACACTATATTACACATAACATGTAGAGATGATTTCTGTCATGTCAATAACTTATACAGGAGGTAGTAGGCAATTTTGATATGAACAATTACAAGATTTTGCTTATATTTATGCTCCAATATTGAAAGATCATGAGCAAGTTGTTAAATCTTTTTAGATGAAGGAATTTAAAAAAAAAATCAGTGCTCTTTTGTCTCATTTTATCCTCCAGAAGTTATTCGCATGACAGAACTGTATAGTTGGTTCATGGTAGTATTTATTTGTACACTATTATGGTGTACCGATAGGGTCGAAAGTATACAACGTAAAATAATATACGTCCAACGTGAATTAATTAGCGTAGGACGATATGTCATTTGCGTCCGACGTAAAATAATTAACGTCCCACGTGAATTGATTAGCGTGGGACGAATATTACTTTGTGTACCACGCAAAATAATTTACGTCCCACGTAAATCAATTAGCGTGGGACGAATATTAGTTTGTGTATAATGTAACTCATTTTACGTCCCACGTAAATTAATAAGCGTGGGACGAATATTAGTTTGTGTACCACGCAAAATAATTTACGTCCCACGTAAATCAATTAACGTGGGACGAATATTAGTTTGTGTACAATGTAACTCATTTTACGCCCCACGTAAACTAATAAGCGTGGGACGAATATCAGTTTGTGTACCACGTAAAATAATTTGCTTTCCACGTAAATTAATTAGCTTTGGACGAATATTAGTTTGTGTACAATGTAAACCATTTTACGTCCCACGTAAATTAATTAGCGTGGGACGAATATTACTTTGCATACCACGTAAAATAATTTACGTCCCACGTAAATTAATTAGCGTGGGACGAATATTAATTTGTGTACAATGTAACTCATTTTACGTCCCACGTAAATTAATTAGCGTGGGACGAATATTAGTTTGTGTACCACGTAAAATAATTTGCGTACCACGTAAATTAATTAGCGTGGGACGTATATTATTTTATGTACAATGTAAGATAATTTACGTCCCACGTAAATTAATTAGCGTCTGACGAACATTATCTTGTGTACGAAGTAAAATAATATAGACTCTACGTCCCACGCAAATTAATTATCGTGGGACGAATATTATTTTACGTGGCACGTAAATTCGCTAATTGGTCAAAATTCAGAGCGCGCCAATTTGGATAAGCCAATCAAAACATCGGTAACTGGAACTTTGCTTTATCCGGTGTCAAGGTAAATAATTTGCCTCTGGAAGGTATGAAGAGTCGTGCAAAAGTAAGTTTCGGTAATATTGACTCATTTATACGATATGCTGTCATTTTTATATCTTTGACTGTGTGTTTGATACTATTTCTCAAGCTAAAGTACAAGGACACAAAGACCAAAGTGGATAGGGATAAAAATTGTTTCGTACCCAAACCGTTTCATACCATGATTCGACCAGGAACATGCACATTGCACATTCATTTGTATAAGATTGTAAAATTTCTTATGACAAGGTGCTGAAGTTTGTTAAAGCTGTGAAACTTTGTGGTTTGAATCAAGTCGTCATTTCAAAGGCAATTGTGGATAATTAAACTTGTTTTGTAAATCTGTGAACCAATCTTTTACCTTGCACTAACACAGATCTTTTATATCACTATACTTTTTAACTGTTTCTTTCTTTTAACTTGCACAGACAGCGCAACTGCTCATAATACTGGTGAGAGGGTGCTGCAGTATGAAGAGATAGATAATTTCAGACTTGGGGAAACACCAGAAATCTTTGTCAGACATTCGGTCTGACAGTGCCAAATAATCTGTCAGACCGTATAAAATTTTGTCAGACAAAAATTCTTATTCACTATCTTGACAGATCAAAAGCAGTGTCAGACATTTGGACTGACAGTAGCAAAAAAATCATCAGACTAAGGGAAATCTTATCAGATATGTCTGATTGTCTGACGGATTTCGCCATGTCTGTAATTTATAAATGTGGAATGATACATGTAAAATCTGTGACATTATTGCTATGAATGGAGTTCGTTTTTACACAAAGGGGGTTCGTTTTACTAGTATCACACAATTTTGACTGAATTTCTGCCTGAAAATAAAATAATCAGGCTTCAGGGGGGGGGGGGGTCTTTTGAACTATCTAGATTTTGTTGATCAGTTCGGGAAATTGTAAGATACATGTACATGTAGCAGTTAATTGATTGTTAATTAACTATTTGTAGCAACATTTGTTTTTGTTTTAATTGATTTGGTCCTTCAGTCTATCCGATTCTTTTTCGGACTGACAAAAATTAGGTCTTGTCAGAACGAATGACTGACACTTGTTCTCAACTTTCGGGAAGTTTGAGCAAAAGAAGCAAAATACAGTCTACACTCTTTATCTCGACTTCTGGCAAGCCAAATTTCTGCATATTATCTCTACTTCAGGCAAGCCAAATTTCTGCATAAATCAATATGAAAATTGAAAATACAGTCCGGTCCTCATGAATGGAAGCAAAAATTTCAAACAAATGATTTTGAAATATTTTTTTTAAATAAATATAGAACTTCCGTTGAAATATAGTAAGAAAAGGGTAGAAATTGCTCGTCTTGAGCAATTTCTTTTTTTTATCTACTATATTTCAATTATGTACATAATTAATAAGAAACGACGATGGTCGAATGTCATTTTAATGGAAATTGAACAAGGATCGGATGAGCCTGACTTCGAATATGCCATGGTATTTTTACAGTCAGTCTGTTTTTGAGAAAATGAGTGTCAACTGAAGATAATTTGTGCATCGATTAAACTAATTTATTGCATGTCTTTTCAGACCTGGAAATGTCAAAGAAATGTGAATGGTCTTAGACTCTGGTACAGCAACTGATATAATGATTGGATGCAACAAGACAATGGTAGTACCAATGTTTGGAAAAGACTAAGAGGTTTGGGTATCTTGTTTTTTGGTTTCTTGGAAAAAAGCTATTCTGAACCAGGCTAAAATGATCATGACACATGCCTGTTTATTTATTATTCCCCCTTTCGAAGAAAATTAGGGTATATTGTTTTGCAAGTGTCTGTCGGTTAGATGGTCGGTCGGTCAGTCAGTCGGTTCGAAGACCATACCTTGTCCAGAGCAGAGTTGGGGGCCAATTACATTGCAATGTAATTAATTACTGTTACAATTACATAGAAAATCTTCAATTACAATTACCATTACATACATTTTCTATTGCAATTAATTAAATTACAATTACTTTTAAAAGTAATTAATTGACAATTACACATTACTTTAGAAAACTTTGAGACAAAAGAAGAAAGTTCTGATAATCAACATTTCTTTTCTTTTCCCTCCATGTTGTATGATTTGATGTAATACAAAACTGATCCACTTGTGACATTCACTTTGTTGTTTGTATAGCATTTGAAATGAAACCATTCTGGAACTTGGTATTTGGATAAAACTTGGTGACCCTATAGAATATTATAGTTTATAATTAACCTTTTATGAGAAAGAAGAAAGAGCTGATAATCAACATTTTTCCTTTCCTTCAAGGTGTTAAAACCTTAGAAAGAAAGGCAAAAGGTTGCTTGGATTATCTTACCACCTCAATTTCATTATCTGTTTACCATGCTTTTTGGCACCCTTCAAGAAAAAGACTGGTGAAAATTTCAATTTCTTCATTTCCCAGAGTTTTCTAACAGGATGATCATGAAATGTAAAATTTTATTTTCTTGAAATAGTCTTCTAAAATATCTTTGAATTGGATGAGACTAAAATTTGTCTTCTGGAAAATGGGTTAAATCTTAACATAGCATTGTTTCATATTGGCCTTAACCCATTTCTACACAGTGACTCCTTTTGACTCCCTATGAAATAATCTCTTTGGAAAACATTGTGGGACATGAAGAAATTGCTTGTCACAAGCAATTTCTTCATGTCCCACAATGTTTTCTACATAAGAAGACCCAACAATTTAAAATTGTATTCATTTGAAATTGTTCTCTGCATCATCTTTGAATTTGGACTAGTCTAAAATTTTGTAGTTTGGTAATGGGTTAAATGTTCCTGAATTATTTTCAGGCAATTCAAAATCAGCAATTAAATTGATTTTCTCTATGTCCACGCAATAGTCCAGTTAGTAACTGAAGGAAAATGCCAAAAATATTCATGAATTTTTCCTTTTCATCAGTTTTCTTTGTGAAGAGATATGAACTTTCTGATTTAGAGTTGATGTCCCATATGTTGACAATATTATTGTTCAGGACAGAGTTATGTGCATATAAATTTATGAGCAGTTACAATATTTTTGCACTAAGCTCTAAAGTTGTTAACTAAACTTGACAAAGGATGCAATATTACACTCTGCCTAGTCTGGTCCAGACCTTAGTATTAAGGTTATAGTATAATTTAAGCAAAGACCCTTTTTTAAATGACATCCTAGTCTAGAATACTAGGTTTCTGTTAGCAATGAATAACTTTGGCTTGGATTTTAGAGGGAAGTCTCAAACAGAATAATGCACCCATTTACAAATAACACAAACAGAAAGGACTAGGGCTAGTCTACTCTCTGCCCCAAGGCAAAGGTGTGAAATGGATAATCTACAGCCATGCAGGGTACCTCAGGTTAACCCATTCCCAAATGGCACAATTTTGGAATGATAGAATATGAATTGAGTTTCTGTTGACATTTGCATATTATACAATACAATACAATACAAAAACATTTTATTTGCTATATGATATACAACTTGCACAAATAGCAAAATAACAAAAACATGAAAAATATTTGCCAACATGATGTGGGAGAAAAAAAGTGAAGAAGTATGGATATTAGTTATTATTTCTACTAAGTTATTGTTCCTGTGATTGGTTTGCATCATTATTACAAATGTAATGTCAAAGCAAATAATCTGAGAAAGGGAAAATAGCTAAACATCAGCAATTTCTTCCTTTCCTTAATGTATTCACGGTTTAATCCCATTTGGTCTACTCCCAATTCGTCTACTCCCAATTCGTCTACTATTTTGGACAAAAGTCCCATTTCGTCTACTTTTCTATACTTTGTATATCAATATGATATTATATGATTTTTATTAAAACATTTGCATTTTTATTTCATTTGTGAATAAAATGACTTATTTTCTTTTCTTAAAGCAAAAATAATGTTGTTTATCGATGATTTGACATGAAAGTAGACGAGTTGGGACAGTAGACGAATTGGGACTCAAGGTACTAAAAGAACAGTAAACGAAATGGGAGAAGACCAATTGGGATGTCACCGTATTCACTAACTAATTTTACTTAACAATACCTTGACAATACCTTGTCTTGTTAAGAAAAAGGTTAAATACCACAGGTGTAAGACAATAACCCACCTTTCACATGCTTGATGGATTTGAAGTCCCTAACAGACAATGCTTAGGCAAAGATAGAAAAAATGATAAATCATTGATAAAAACATTTTCACCCTTCGTTGAAATATTTCTATTAATAAATGTCCATTTTGTTGTCTACAAGAGCTTTCAAATTAGGAAGTTAAGTCTAAATGCATGCCAGGTTTAACCCTTTCCAGGTGGCATAGTTTTAGACTTAACAAATTTGAAATTTGCTTCACACATTTAAATGGGGAATGGAATTTATGTACATTATTATACATCAAAGAAAATATTGAGGGTATGGAGAAAATACTGGTTATCTGTTTATCCTCTTACCTTGATATCTTACCACAGATTTTGAAGAAAATGACTCATCCAATTCCTGGCTGATATCATAATTATTATGATAAATTATGTAGTTAGGAAAAACAAAGTTGGTATTGATACATAACCATACTGTATCCTAATATTTATAGTCCAATTTTACAAGCTATAAACACAAAAAGTAATTGAAGTAATTGAAAATGTAATTGATAATTACATCAATTTTGCAATGTAATTAATTACATTAGCATTACATGTAATTGAATTTTGGTTCAATTACACATTACATTCAATTACAGTAATAAAGTAATTACATGTAATTACATGTTATGCTAATTACACATTACTAATTACCCAAACCCTGGTCCAGAGCAGAGTATTTAAGGTAGAATCATGAAACTTCATAGGTGGATAGATCTCATTGTGCAGAGGTGCTGCACAAGAACCGTAACTCTGCCAATCAAATTTTTGGAGTTATTGCCCTTTGTTGATTTTCAAACTTTATTCTTGTCCGGAGCATAACTCAAAAAGTATGTAAGGTAGAATCACGAAACTTTACAGGTTGATAGATCTCATTATGGAGAGGTGCAGTGCACAAGAACCATAACTCTGTTGATCAAATTGTTGGAGTTATTGCCCTTTGTTGATTTTCACACTTAATTCTTAACCTGGCCTATATATCATGTCCTTTTACACAGTCATGCAGCCTTGATATCTCACACATGGATACCTCCTTTCAATATCAGTCACATTTGACCATGACCTGGTGACCTTGATTTTGGAGTTTGACCTACTTAAAATTTTTAAAGGGACATTAGTATCCACAGGCCTAAATCCCTAATGATCCACAGAAGTTGGCTTTTAGCATGTAGTTGCACTGTATATAGACTTTATGATAAGACAGAATACAATATTCATACAGTAAATGGCATAAATCGATAATCATGCAGTGGTGTAAAAGTATGTAAAATATTCAAAGTGGGTTGATAGTGTTTACGAAATGATGTGATATTGGGTTTAAATCCGTCGTAATCTAAGCCAATGCAGATTAGACAGAGCTGAAATTTTGCACAGAGAAAATTTAAAGGCCATATTTATGCTCCCCGAAGGGAGAGCATATAGTTGCCGCTTCGTCTGTCCGTCCGTCCTGTCCGTCCGTCATTCCGTCCGTCCAAAGCCATTTCTCCATAACCCCTGGGCAAAATCAAATGAAACTTACCATGCGAACTCTCTATGACAAAATGCCGATGTACTTTTCCCCCTTTTGGATTTTAGGCCTCGTCATGGGAAAAGGAGACTTAAGGTGAAATACAGTTTGTCTCTAATTTCTCCTAGTCTAATGGTCAGAATTTGATGAAATTTCATATTTCAGTAGCAAATCAGATGCCCTTGACAATAAAGTGCTCTCCATGCCATACATTTATTGTGACAATGCCTTATTCGGGGAGCATTGTCTGTCTCTGACGGCTCTTGTTTAATTATACACAGATATTTTTTACAGCAAATTACCCCGAAAAAAAGTAAGTAACAGTAAATATGTATCTTTAAACCGGGCCTATATCTCATGACCTATTACACTTACAGCCTTGATATTTCAAACATGGACATCTACAACCAAGACCTTTCACATTTGACCATGACCAATGACCTTGACCTTGGAGTTTGACCTACTTTTAAAAAACTTAAACCTGGCCGATATATCATGTCCCTTTACACATACAGCCTTGATATTTGACACATGGACACCTACGACCAAGCCCTTTCAAATTTGATCATGACCTTAGACTTTGTGACCTTGACCTTGGCATTTTGCCTACCTTTAAAAACTTTAACCTGGCTTATATTTTATGTCCTTTTACACGTACAGCCTTTTTATTTCACACATGGACACCAACCAAGACCTTTCATATTTGACCATGACATTGGACCTTGACCTTGGACTTTGACCTACATCAACTGTAGTCCCTTGAGGGGGCATATATGTTTTACAAACATCTCTTAATCTATCAAAATTGAAATCTGACTAGAACTTTTTAGTAAAATATTGCCCAAAAGCTATTTTAGTTAAAATTTTGGCATTTTTCTATGAAATAAAGTACAACAAATTGTTCTGGTACCCTTTTCTTTAAACTAGAATATTCTTTGACCATTTTCCAAACAAGCCTTGGTTTTGATGAAACTGATTGAAAAAACTCAATAATTTTGTTTCTCCTTATTATATCACAGGTAATCTGACCATGGGTGAATCTTTAATCATACATCCCATTGAAGTTCGGCAGCAGATTCTAGATCAGAATATAACAGGGAACTGGAGTCTTACTTTGGATGTGGTCGACTGGCTCATAGATGCTATACTTAACAGAAGGGTGAGGCAATCTTTCATCATGTCTTTTCCCCAACACGACCTGATTTTGACATCCATGATATGAAAAGCTTGGAAAATACACCGCTAAACTTGAAGGCAAAAGGAGAAAATGCGGATAATACAGTGCCCACCAAAAGTCTAGAGACAAACAATATTTTTAGCTCACCTGAGCACGAAGTGCTCAAGGTGAGCTATTGTGGTCACTTTTTGTCCGTCGTCCGTCTGTCCGTCTGTCCGTCTGTCCGTCTGTCCGTCCGTCCGTCCACAATTTCGTGTTAACACTCTAGCATCTACAAATATAAGCCAATCTTGACCAAACCTGGTCAAAACATGTATGACCATAAGATCTCGGATGAGTTCGATTATGGGTCAGATCGAACCAGAAAGTCCGGAGTTATCTGCCCTTGAATGCGAAAAATAGCTAGTTTTGACATTGTTAACACTCTAGTATCTACAATTATTTATCAATCAAAACAAAACTTTGACACAATGTTGGTGACCATAAGATCTCGGATGAGTTTGATTTTCAGTCTGATCAGACCAGAAGGTCTTGAGTTATGTGCCCTTGAAATTGACAAAATTGACATTTTCGACTGTTTTCGACTTTGTTTACACTCTAACTTCTACAAATACTGACCAATCAAGACAAAACTTTGAGACAATGTTAGGAACCATAAGATCTTGTATGAGTATGATTTTCAGATTGATCGGATCAATAAGTCATGAGTTAAACGCCCTTGAATTTGACAAAATTGCCGTTTTCGACTGTTTTTGACTTTGTTTACACTCTAGCATCTACAATTATTGACCAATCAAGACAAAACTTGATGACAATCTTAGGGACTATAAGATCATGTATGAGTTTGATTTTCAGATTGATCAGATCAAAAGGTCATGAGTTAAACGCCCTTGAATTTGACAAAATTCCCGTTTTTGAATGTTTACGACTTTGTTTACACTTTAGAATCTACAATTATTGACCTATTAAGATGAAACTTTGACACAATGTTGGTGACCATAATTTCTTGGATGAGCTTGAACTTCAGTCTCGTCAGACTAGAAAGTCATGAGTTATATGCCCTTGAATTTGACAAAATTGATGTTTTCGATTGTTTCGGACTTTGTTTACACTTTAGCATCTACAATAATTGTTGACCAATCAAGAAGAAATTTGGACACAATGTTGCTGAACATAAGATCTTGCACCAGTTTGAATTAGCTTAATTAGAGTAGAATTTGCTGAGTTTGCTGAGCCCTTCAAATTGACAAATTTGCCGTTTTCGACTGTTTTTACTCTAACAACCACAAATAGCGACAAACCGAGACAAAATTTGGACGCAATGTTGTTAACCATAAGTTTGTTTTCAGTCTTAAAGTCACAAGTAATTGATTTGAACAAATCTGTGGCTCATATCATCTTGGTTCAGGTGAGCGATATAGGACCATCATGGTCCTCTTGTTACATTTTTTGTTCCTAAATCAGAAGAAATGCATTGGATAAATTATTATGCCCCCTTTCGAAGAAAATGGGGGTATATTGTTTTGCAAGTGTCGGTCGGTAGGTCGGTTGGTCGGTCTGTCCGTAGACCAAACCTTGTCCGGAGCACAACTCAAAAAGTATTAAAGTTAGAATCATGAAACTTCATTGGTGGATAGATGTCATTATGGAGAGGTGCTGTGCACAGGAACCCTAACTCTGCCGATCAATTTTTTGAGTTATTGCCCTTTGTTGATTTTCAAACTTGATTCTTGTCCGGAGCACAACACAAAAAGTATGTTAGGTAGAATCATGAAACTTTACAGGTGGATAGATCTCATTATGGAGAGTAGCAGTGCACAAGAACCGTAACACTGCTGATCATATTTTTGGAGTTATTGCCCTTTGTTGATTTTCAAACTTGATTCTTGTCCGGAGCATAACTCAAAAAGTATGTAAGGTAGAATCATGAAACTTTACAGGTAAATAGATCTCATTATGGAGAGGTGCAGTGCACAAGAACCGTAACTCTGCCGATCAATTTTTTTTAGTTATTGCTCTTTGTTGATTTTACAACTTGATTCTTGTCAGTAGCACAATTCAAAAAGTATCTAAGGTAGAATCATGAAACTTTACAGGTGGATAGATTTTATTATGGAGAGGTGCAGTGCATAAGAACCATAACCTTGCCTATCAAATTCTTACAGTTATTGTTATTGCCTTTGTTGATTTTTACACTTAATTCTTAACCTTGCCTATATCTCATGTCCTTTTACACATACAGCCTTGATATCTCACACATAAATACCTCTTATCAACATGGTTCACATTTGACCATGACCTTAGACTTTGTGACCTTGACCTTGGAGTTTGACCTACTTTAAAAAAAAATTAAATTGGGCCTATATCTCATGAGTTATTACACATACAGCCTTGATATTTCACACATGGACACATTGTTCCAAGACCTTTCACATTTGACCATGACCTTGGATCTTTTGACCTTGGAGTTTGACCCACTTTTTAAAAACTTTAACCTGGCCGATATATCATGTCCTTTTACACATACAACCTTGATATTTGACACATGGAAACATCTGACCAAGACCTATTACATATGTTTATGACCTTGGACCTTGTGACCCTCACCTTGGAGTTTGACCTACTTTTAAAAGAATTAAACTGGGCCTATATCTCATGAGCTATTACACATACATCCTTGATATTTCACACATGGACATATTCTACCAAGACCTTTCACATTTAACCATGACCTTGGACCTTGTGACCTTGACCTTGGACTTTGACCTACTTTAATAATACATTAACCTGGCCTATATTTCATGTCATTTTACACATACAGCCTTGATATTTCACACATGGTCACTTCCAACCAAGACATTTCACTTTTGACCATGACCTTGGACCTTGAACTTGGAGTTTATTTGGGTTTTACGCCGTTTTCAACTACCAGGGTCATATCGCGGTGGCTGGAGCACCTACCCATGGATTCCTGTTGTTTCTCAAACCAGTACTACCACAACACCCTTACCGAGCCTCCAGCTGCTCGCCCACTTAGGTTAACGATTTCAAACCCATTGGTGGGTGACAATTTTGTCAGAAAGGGTATTAGCCGCGGCCGGGTATCGAATCCGGGACCTCTCGTATGAGGGTCAGATGCGCTACCAACTGCGCTAAGGCCGCGGCCCCTTGAACTTGGAGTTTGACCTATTTTTGAAAAACTTAAACTAGGCCTATATCTCATGTCCTGTTACCTATACAGTCTCGATATTTTACACATGGACACCTCCTACCAAGACCTTTCACATTTGGCCATGACCTTGGGCTGTGTGACCTTGACCTTTGATTTTTACATACTTTTAGACATCTTTAACCTAGTCCTTATCTTATGTCCTATTACACCTACAGCTTTGATATTTCACACATAGACACCTCCTACCAAAACCTTTCACATTTGACCACGACCTTGAATATTGCAACCTTGACCTTGGAGTTTGACCTACTTTAAAAAAAACTTTAACCAGGCATATATATCATGTCCTTTTACACCTACAGCCTTGATATTTCACATGGACACCTCCAACCAAGACCTTTCACATTTGGCCATGGCCTTGACCTTGGCATTTGGCCTACTTTTAACAAATTTAACCTGGCCTATATTTCATTTTACTTTTACATATACAGCTTTGATATTTCACACATAGACACCTCCTACCAAGACCTTTCATATTTGACCATGACCTTGGACCTTGTTTAGTTGACCTTGGACTTTGACCTACATCAAATGTAGGCCCTTGATGGGGCATATATGTTTTACAAACATCTCTTGTTGATTTTAACAAAACCATTGCTCATATCATCTTGGTTCAGGGGAGGGATTTAGGACCATCATGGTCCTCTTGTTTCATTTGTTATCTAACTGTCCCATGCAATATTACCTTCTTCAATGTCATTTATTAACCCCTATCAACCCTTAACATGAAAACTTAACGTTGGCATTTTCTAAGTTTTCAAGATACAGCATTTTTTCTCATAGTTTTGGAAAGGGGTCCGAAACCAGCCCAGTTGGGAAAAATGTACCAACAAATTGGGAAAAATATCGTCATCACAAAATGCAAAAAACTAAAGTCCTGTATAACTCGGTATAGCTGAGTGAACTGAAAGAAATTTCAGTTAAATCTTGGTTACTTCAGCTCAACATATAAAATGGATTAGAGCAGATTTTCTTTAAAGAATTAAGTTGAACTTTTGTGTTGGGAATTTGCTTTTCATATTTATTCATAAAAATTACCCTTTTTGGCATTGGGAACAAGTCTGTTTAACGGAACCACGCAAAGAAGGAGAAACACTGAGATACAAAGCTCAAATCTTTTGCTTCAAAACTGATGGACCCATTTCAATCAAACTTCACAGGAATCCTCCTTGCATGATTCTTTTCCAAATTTTCTTAAACAATCTATGCAGAACTTAATTTTTATATGCCGGAAGCCGAAAGATTGAATTATGTTATGGCCCCGCTTGTCCGTCTGTCTGTCCGTCCGTCTGTCTGTCCATCTGTCTGTCCATCCGTCTGTCAGTAATTTCTTGTGTGCGCAACTCCTACAGTTTTGATGGGAATTCCATCAAACTTGCCACAATGAATCTCCATGGTGTCTAGTTGTGCACACCGCTTATGGAATTCAATTAACTCTTTTTGTTCTTGAATTATCTGCCCTTGAATTAAAAAAAATGCCCGTTTTCTTGTGTTCGCAACTCCTCCTACAGTTTTGATCAGAATTTGAATTTGATCAAACTTGCCACAATGAATCTCTATGGTGTCTCGTTGTGCAAACAAAATTTTGATAACTTTTCATTTTTGAATTATCTGCCCTTGAATTGAAAAAATGGCCAATTTTACTGACATGCCTCTCTCAGGCGTATATGCACTGCTCTGCGAAGCTCTTGTTTATTGAATTAATTTACATTTTTGAAAAAAACTTCTTTTATAAAACTACTTGACCAATTTCGACCAAAGTTCACAGGAATCTTATTACTGTATGCCACAGTATGGGCTGCATGAATCTCTTCCAAATTCCTTGAATTAAATTTTCTCAAGATCTTTGAAAATCTTCTACTCCAAAAAGCCTTTATACTGAATGTTCATCAGATTCTTCGAAAAAAATCTATCGGATGAAAAACATGGCCTCTGTGAGCTGGGCTTATTTTTCGCTATGTGAAACATAATGATAGTGTAATTTGAAGGAAATTTTAAAAACAATTCACCATTTCCCACAATGTTTTCTATCCAGAAAGACCAAAACATGTAATATTTACTTTAAATTGTCCTCTGCAACATCTTGGAATTTTGACTATTCTAGAATTTTGATTTCTTGTAATGGGTCAGTACATACCTACATCATCTTGGAAAACATGTTTTGTAATCCATCTCCTTTGAAATTGTACCATTCTGAAATTTTGTCGATCAGGAATGGTTATCATAATACTTATGGACTTATCAGGTTATGGTTTACCATTGTTCTAGGAGCTATATATTTTCAACTGAATGTTGTGCTTTTCTCTATTTTGTCTATTTACAGGTTTCCAGCAAATGAATTCAATGGTCTCTGTGTAACCAGTATCTTTTCTGTAAAAGATGTCAAGACCGCAGAACAAAACAGCACTGAGAAATACCTAAAGATTAATGTTGTATAATCCAGACTAAATACATTTGAATTTAAAGTGATATGTGGGAAATAAAACACTGAGAAAAGGGCCTCAAAACCATACGATAATGCTGTTTTATCAGCATTTTTCTTTTTTTTTCACTCTATTCTAAATCTGGTAACCTATTGCCAAACAAGGTTCTCCGCAGAATATTTTGAAGACCTAGTGGCTTTGGTAAACCTTGAAACACATTGTTTTCATGTAAATAACTGTGAATAAAAACATAATGGGAAAAGGAGAAATTTGCTCAGTTTGAGCAATTTCTTCTTTTCTCATAATGTTTTTATACAGAATTAGTACATTTTAGTTTATAAGAAACACCATTCATCAGTTTTGGACATGAAATGCCTCTAAATGTCTTTCTTTCGTGACCATTTTGAAGAAATTAAGCAGTGGGGTACTTTTTAAGGTGTAGGGGCATTACACTGATTTACTGTATGCTGTAGTGGGGCTGATACAGCTTATTGGCCTGGGGAGAACACTGCGCCACACATTGACTCTTTTTGACTTCCTGAAGAATAAAGGCTGTAGAAAACATTGTGGAAATTGAAGAAAATTCTTCATTTTCCACAATCATGTTTTCAGCACAAAATGCCTCAAGATGGAGAATTTCATTCACTTGAAATTGTCATATGCAACATCTTGAAATTTGGACCAGTCTAAAATTGTGTCATTTAGTAATGGTTTAAAGATGTGCTATTATCGATACTATGTTTTCTGCCATGGCTTTCAATTAAACTTAAGCCTTAAATTATGTTACTTGAATTTATTTTTATATCTCCAATTTAGACCATATGTCTTATTATTTTTAGCTCACCCGGGATGAAATTTTAGAAGAGTCATTGTCATACCCTCGAATGTCAGTGTCTGCGTCAGCATCCGCAAAAACTTTAACCTATCCCATATCACATGCTCTGTTAGAGATACAGCCTTTATATTTCACGTGTGTGTACCTCTAACCAAGACCTTTCATTTGGGACCATGACCTTATGACCTTGACCTTGGAGTTTGACCTACTTTTTGACCGTTTTTAAAAATTTTAACCTGGCCTATATCTTATGCCCTATTACAGATACAGCATTGATATTACACCTTAGGATACATCTAATCCAGACCTTTCATTTGCGATCATGACCTTTGACCTTGTGATCTTGACCTTGGATACTTTAAAAAGACCTTTAACCTGGCATAAAAATTCTTTAATCTGGCCTATACCTTATGCCTTAGTGCACATACAGCCTTGATATTTCACACATGGACATATCCTACCAAGACCTTTCACATTTGACCATGACCTTGCACCTTGTGATCTTGACCTTGTAGTTTGACACACTTTGAAATTTTTTAACCTGGTCTCTATCTCATGTCCTTGTACATATACAGCCTTATAATTCACACATGGACACACCTCCAACCAAGATTTACAAAATTTGACCATGATTTTGTGATCTTCATCTTAAAGTTTGACCTATTTTTTAAAAAAACTTAAACCTGGACATGTCGTATTACACATACAACCTTGATTTTTCACACATGGACACCTCCTACCAAGACTTGTCACATTTGAACATGACATTGGACCTCGTGACATTGAACTTGGAGTTTGACCTACTTTTAAAAAAAACTTCAATCTGGTCTCTATCCCATGTTCTTCTACACATACAGCCTGGAAATTTCACATATGGACACCTCCAACCAAGACTTTTCACTTTTGACCATAATTTTGTGACCTCCACCTTGTAGTTTGACCTACTTTTAAAAAAAACTTTTAACCTGACCTATATGGCATGTCCTATTACACATGCAGCCTTGATATTTTTCACATTCACACCTAACAAGACCTTTCACATTTGACCTTTGACCTCTTGACCTAGGAGTTTGACCTACATAAAGGGAGGTCCTTGAGGGGGCATATATGTTTTACAAACGTCTTTTGTTTAACCCATTACCAAACAGCCAAATTTTAGACTAGATTCTAGTTCAAATTCAAAGATGATACAGACGACAATTTCAAGTGAATCAAATTTCACAGTTTTTGGTCTTTTTACGCAGAAAAACATTTTCGGAAGCAATTTCTTCATTTTCCACGATGTTTTTCAAAGCCATAATCTTTTGTGGAGTCAAAAGGAGTCACTGTGTGGTAATGGGTTAAATTATGCGATGCTTGTACTATCCATGCTTGATTTAATAAAATGGTAGTGAAATGCCAGTAATTTAATACAGAGTTTTGTAGAAAAGGTTTAACTCTTTCCCAAACGAGTAAATTTTATGGTTGTCAATTTTGAAAGCTGCTGCAGACGACAAAATGGGTGTTGATAAAGATATGATTCGCGTACAAAAAGCAGAGAAAATATTGAGACAAAACGAGAAACTGCTGGTTTCCCTAGTGATTTCTTTTAGGGACGTCAATGCCAGGTCTTGTCTGGGAAAGGGTTAAAACACACCGTAATTAAGATATGCAAAATATCAATCTCCGAGCAGAGTTGTCGTTCGTTACTCTCACCATACATCTCTGCAACGGGCTGACGCCATGTTTGACAAGAATTGACAAGAATCTTGTCAAACCGAGGAAAACGTGTATTATTACTGTTTAACTGTTTCATGTGAAACATAATAAAGTAGACAAATAAATGATGATTCCGGGTACCCTTGAAAGTTATTATAACTGATGATTTTTTCCATATACAATGGAACTATTTTCTCAAGCCTCATTACCAATGGCAATGAATTTTGTGCTAAAAATAGAAACGGTTTAGTGTTTTGATTTGATTAACCTTCGGAGTTGTTATAAAATCTCGTATGTACGGCATGAATCAAGCCGTAGTTGCAAGATTTTATATCAACACTTACGAAGTACTATTGTTTGTCCAAAATTACGTCATGGTTAGCTTGATGAAATCGTTCCCTTTAGAATGAAATGTACAGAAAAAATACTGCGCCATTGAATGAATGACATTTAACTTTAAAAATTTAAATTATTATAGTTGGAAAATGATATTAAATTTCAAGCAACGTGAAATATGATATATTTTGGACTTCGGAAAAGAACAATTATTTGTTATTGCCATTTTGATGTGATAACAAGTGACGTAATCTAGCAGATGATGACGCAATACTCTCTGAGCCAACTACAGAGGTGAATGTAATGAATGAACCGTGTGGAAGAGAGTGGCAAAATCTATGCAAGTCAGTTAGTTGAATCATTAAAAATTTACATGAATATGAAATTATTTTGTTTTGTTATATATCAAAATATGTGACCCGTCACGCTAAAAGGGACCTTATCCAAACTCAAAAAATCCAAATTTTGACAAACTTGTTAGACCCAGCACAGGTCCACCAGATCCCATTTGCGTAAAATGTAAATATTGTAAGATAGGGAAAACTTCCCGAAATTAGAAAATTACATACAAGTGAACAGTGTCGGCCCCAGTCAGGCTGCGCGGACTGCGCAGACTGACTACCTAGGGTCGATATTTTTCACACCTCCGATAAGGTCCCTTTTAGCGTGACGGGTCACATATGTTCTATTTTTATGTCCCCGCATCGAGTGATGTATGAAATTTAAAACACGGGGACAATTTTAAATATAGGCCTATAAGAAAACGGGCCGCGGCCTGAGCGCAGTGGGTAGCGCATCTGCCTCTCACTCGAGAGGTCCCGGGTCCGATCTCCGGCCGCGGCAAATATCCTTTCCGACAGAAATATCACCCACCAATAGATTGATCGTTTGCCTATGTCGGCGAGCAGCTGGAGGCTAGGTTAGGATGTTGTGGCAGTACTGGTATGAGAAACTACAGGAATTCATGGTCAGCGATATAACCATAGTAGTTGAAAACGGCGTATAACCGCATTAAAACGATTTGGACCCTTGTATTTCACAAACTTATATATCAGTGTGTCGCTGTGTTTTCCCTTTCCAAAACAGAAAAAGTTTACGGTGGTCCAATTTGAAAGCTGTTGCAGACCACATAAGTGTTATTAAAAAGGCATATAAACGTGTAAAATATAGTACAGAAAACAAGGGCGGATCCAGAAAGGACCTCTACGGATAAGGCGAGAATTCTCCCTAAAAGGCTCAGCTCGATGGGTCAATTATCAAAACTAACAAGCCAAAGATTTTTTTCCGGGGGGGGGGGGGGGTCCAAGCCAAAATTATGGCTTAAAATGTAGTAAATCGTCGGTGTAAAAGCAAAACCTCGTATGTCGATTGGTGCGATTTTCAAAGTACAAACTTGTGTGCCGTGTGTAGACGATTCTCGCAGGTTTTGAGATATTTTGACTGATCATTATTATTGACACATCATTTGTGAACAATATGTCCAAATTTCAAGTAAGACATTTCAGTTTGGGAAAAGTTACTATACTTTTTTCCACCCCCTTTAAAATTTTCAAAAACCGAGATAGATCTACGAGGTTTTGCAACGACGAAATTATGTAACGTTACACTAAATTTGTATAGTCAAAATTCAATTTTCGGCCAATGCCAGGGGGCCCGGACCCCTCCGCCCTCCCCCTCTCTAGATCCGCCCATGGAAAATATTTAGGCAAAAGAAGATAATCCTGGTTATTAGCATTATGTCTTGTTTTCCCAGGCCTATTTTCTTTTGGACGTAAAAACCAATTTGGGAAAGGATTAACTCTTTATTCCGAGTTAACATCAATTATTGAATCGTGTACATGCTGAATATATTAATATATCAATTAGCAACTCTTTTAACCCTTTACCAAACAGCACAAATTTAGACTATTCCAAATTGCAGGCTGATGTAGGTGACAAAATAGGTGTTGATAAAGATAAGATTTGTCTACTATACCGTAAAGAAAATATTGTGGCAAAAGGAGATAATGCTGGTTATCAGCATTTTCTTCTTTTGCCTCAATGTTTTCCCAAGCCTATTCTAAAAGGGACGTCAAAACCAGGTCTTGTTTGGGAAAGGGTTAACCCCGCCCATAAGCGTTTTAGATAAAGACTAAATATTGATTCGGTGTATATTTGGCCTCTGTCTGAATTTAAACATGACGTATGCGTGACGTCATTCGAAAATAAGTCCTCCCGCAATCTCTTGCACACGGTTCATTCATGTTTGGTGAGAGTAACGAACGACAACTCTGCTCGGAGATTGGTCCTCCCAAACAATCCTAGTGCATTGTCAACTTTTCAACTTTTCACAAAAAAGATACCTGGAAATGTTGAAAAGTTGAAGTTTTGTCTGTGACAATTGTCAGAAGTTAGTGTGACTAATCTTAACATTTCTACTTTTCTAGCTAACTAGACTCTATATTGGTAGAAAAGTGGAAGCTAGTCGCACCTGTTTAATTTTGACTTTTCTATCAAAATTATGAATTTGTGAAAAGAAGAAAAGTTGAAATAAGTCACACTAACTTCTGACAATTGTCACAGACAAACTTCAACATTTCTACATTTCACGAACTAAATTTTCTTAGAAAAGTGGATGGCGGAAACAGGATTCAGTTGACTCTCGTTATGTAGACATCGAATAAGTCGAATTTCTGTTAAGTCGAAGTGACAACATGGACACGTTCTCATAAATGGATATCATAATAATTTCAACAAATTAATTTGGACACAGCTACAACTATTGAAATATTGTAGGAAAAGGAGTGAAATTGTTCATGTCCAGCAAATTCTTTCCTTTTCCTACTACATATCTCAATTATGAGCATACTCGATGTGCAACAAAAATTGTTCAATATCAACTTTTTCTAACTGAAAAAAGCAGATAGGTCGAACTCTGGATATGTTGGGTATTTTGACGGCCCACTCATTCGGCACAACGAGTGTTGACTGTTCTCTCAAAATAATTGTACTCGTGATATTTGGCTTTATGGAAAGGGTTACATGTTTCCGCAAAATTATGCCTGTTGCTGATGCAAGAAAGTGTTCTATAAAACATTAAGAACATGCTGTCCTCAGGGTTTCTAACGCCTTGACGAACCTGCATTGCCAAGTTGAGGGTATCAATCCAGGTGCCCTTGGATCGAATCTAGGCTGAGCTTGATCAATATGCTTTCAAGCAATTGAAAAATATAGATCTATTGTGTTTTACCTGGTAGCGCATTAATTATACCTCTCACTCGAGAGGTCCTGGGTCCGATACCCGGCCGCGGCAAATATCCTTTCTTACAAAATGTCTTCCACCAATAGTTCGATATCGTTAACCTATGTGTGCGAGCAGCTGGAGGCTAGGTTCGGATGTTGTGGTAGTACTGGTATGAGAAACAATTGAAATCAATGGTAAGGGGCTCCAGCAGCCGCGATATGACCATAGCAGTTGAAAACGGCGTTAGCCCCAATAAACTAAACTAGTACGTTTTACCAATGGATGAGTTGCGCAAGAGCCATTTAAATTGAGTGAGCAACTGATGTCTAAGATTCTTTTTGAACAGATGCAAGCAATACACTGCAGGAATACTTGGCCCGGGCTTTGACAAGTCATCTGTCTCACCAAGGGATAGATTGTAAATCAATTAATCTATTTGAGATAAGCTGCAGTTGTAGGTAAGGATCGGATATTGTACATAGTCTTGTTTAGGAAAGGGTTAAATCATGAAATAAAATGTCAATACGACAGGCATGATCAGTCAATTTCGGCTAAAATGTATAGTGGATGATCTGGATCATAAATCTATCGCGGTAAAGAAAAGTCACTTTTAACGAACAGGATAATTTTCTTCAATGGTAGATGAAATATAATTTATTCGGCTCGCTTACAGCTTTGTTCCAAGCTTGTTACTTCCATTTTTGTTTATTTATACTAAAGGAAAAAAGAAACGCAACAAAAAATAAATTTGATCATACGTTTTGTTTTTGTCTTTCTCAAAATCACCTTAATTCGAGTACTTTTTTCAATGCATAGTAAGACTTCATCATTTGACTTTCTAGTGTCAAAATTTCATCAAGGTCACAGGTTGCACGTGCATTAAATATGCGTTTAAATGAGAGCGATTTGGCGTCAGTGTTTAATGCGTTCTTGCACGCAATCCAATATGACTTTAACGATTCCTGGCTAAAATTTGATTGCTGCACTGTCCATGAATAGCATAAACAGTTTTTTTCGATAACAGAATTCCTTTCCGTAGGTAAAATAAGCGAACGTTATGGTCCTGACGTCGTGACGTTAGACGTTGACGAACGCTTTTCGGGTGGCCGTCAGTTGTTCCTTTTGTTCTAAGAAGCTATCTCGAGCAATATTTTGTCAACCGATGTACTCCAAAGTCAGCAATAATTGCGGGTTGAGATGTTCCATTCCTAAACATCACAATTGCTGACGGACGCCGTCTTTGAATAAGTTGAAAAGTGGTACGAGGGATTAAATCCAAACAAAAATCATTGCCTTTTGTCGAGTCGACGTGCATCTACGCAAATCAAAAGAGTTTTATGAAAAGTTTGGATATTTAAAGGTTTGAACGTAAGAAACGTGTAAACATCTATTTTGACGTTATCTCACAGGTAAGACATGTTCTAACGTAAACACAAAGATCAATATCAAGATACACTTCCCCGTAAAATCAGTAACAACTTTGACTCAATAACATAAACGAATTAAGAGAAATAACAAAAAATAGTTGTTGCGTATCTTCTTTCCCCTAGTATATTTTTTGTGTGGGTGGATGGGCTTAAAGAAGCTACGCATTTTTCCCTGTCGTAATTTGCCGGTTTTGGCCACTTCGAAAGAAGCCAAAGGCCAAAACTATTTTTTTTTTTACCCAGAGTCATAGTAACTTTACGGACAATGCCGCGTTTTCTTACCAGCATTTTTTGCACTATTTTTTTTTTCTTCTTCTTAATTTCTGCGTCTATTTTCAAAAGGTTTGTTGCATATATGTAGCCTACCCCGCCTTACTGAACTCTTTTCTCAGATATATGAATAATTTGTGCTATCCATTTACTTTTTCCAAAATCCGAAAACGAAATGATAACGACTACGGCAAAATTAGGCACGCTTCGGGTAAGAAATTGTGTATTTACGAGTCAACTTTCAAGCGGTTATTTGCATGTATCCCTTATTCTAGGTTCCCACTGCCGATCAAATCAACTCGACCACCTAATTTCTCCAATCTAACCAGACCAAATGTATGAACACGACTTCTTCTCGATCTCTAGTCAATCAAACTAGACCTCCGCACGAGCACTCACGATTCTTTCCCGATTGCATCCCGACAATCTTTTCAACCCGATCACACAGACCAGTATTCGAGGCCTACACAATCAAGACCCGACCATCTCGATCTATAGACGACCAAATCGAACTGATGAATTTCTTGTCGTAGATGGTCGAGAAATATCGTTTACCGAATGAAAATCTTTTTACATTGTCTATGACTATCTCATATTCTTGATTACTACATAAAATTGTCGGTTTAATTAAACATATACATAATGTAAATGTGACGTACGAGGGTTGTCCTGAAAGTTCGTGGACACATAATTTATTTTGCTTTACAATACTTTCTTCGTGAAAATATCTATATCACATACAAGCTCAACAACTATCAAGTACTTTTACGTAAAAAAGAAACACATTTTATATGCAATAATTTTGCAATAGGACCTTTAACAACTCTACATAGGGGTACCCGGAGCACGTCAAAATTAAAGCTTTTTGGTTACCCATATTTGTGTTTTAAAATATGACTTAACGCATGAAATTGGCGGGAAACGTAATAAAAAATGTATGAAAATCTGACGTCATATTCCGACTCAATATTGTTTTGATTTCAAAATTATCACTTTAAAAATAAACATTTGATGATAATTTAAAGAAGTCTGATATGGACAAAAATCTGTCAAAAATGACGACGTCGGACGTTTGGGTGGAGCAGCGCGTTCGTGTGATATTTTGCGTGGACCTAGGAAAATGCCTGTAGAGACAAGGGAATTAGTTAATTCTTCTACAATGAGCTCATGTGTTTCACGTATTCTCGTTTGCAAAATGTACAAACGTTTCAGAGAAAACAACTGTACATTTGCGATCGGGAAGACTGAATGTTATAACGAATAGAAATGTTAATTTGGCGAGTGACGTTGTGAATGACTATAGGCAAAATACGATATGAGATATCGGACAAAAATGTGAATTGTCAAAACAATTGTTAGCAAAATCCTCACGGCATATTTGAACATAAAAAGGATTGTGTGCATGATGGGTGCCTAGACTGCTCTTTGAAGAAAATAGAGCAACAGAAGTATTTGAGGCAAAGTCACTTTTTCGTCGCTCGAACGACGTAACGTCATTCCGTGCTCCGGGGTGCCTCAACCGTCTTCACAAAAATCTATGTAATTCAGTCAAAAATGGAGGGAATTCAATCAAATTTTGAAATATTGTTTCTAGGATATTGATTAATGAAATCATGTTTGTGTGATATATTTTTCTTCTCTCATTTTTATATATTGTCCTGTGTCCACGAACTTTCCGGACAACCCTCGTATATGTACATTTAGCAATTTTCCCCCTTCATTTACTTAGAACGATTAATGCATTCTTTAAGTTTATGGGTTTATGTATTCCTTCACTTACTGGAGCCTGCATGCTTTTAATATATACTTTCCTACTTGAAACATTAAATAGGATGGTTTAGTAGCAATGCATTTTTGCTAAATAATTGACAGCTTCAATCCTGCTGTAGTTGCGGGGTTTTAGAATAACATGGGCGAAATACCATTGTTTGTCCGATATTACGCCACCTTTTACTTGATAAAATTGAACCCTATTTGAAAGCTGCTACAGACGACAAAATGGGTGAGAATAAAGATAGAATAGGCATAAAATATAGCACAGAAAATCTTGACGCACATCTTTATCAGAATATAGGCCTACTGATATGCCTTTATCCTTTTGTAAAGTAAGTAGCCACCTCAAAATCAGGCCCTGCTTTCTCGAAAAAAAAACTTGAGTACATACGCATGAGTACATGCTCAACTTCAATGGAATGCTCTCCAACGTTGAAGGGTATTCGATTGAAGTTCACATGAAATTCAAGTGATTTGAATACGGTGCTCAGATTTTAATCTGAGAACATACGAAAGTCTTTTCGAGAAACCGGGGCCAAGTCTTGTTTTGAAGGGTTAATTAATGTAGTACAAGATTGTAACTTTTTTTTTTGGGGGGGGGGATCTTCACCTTCAGTTCCAGAAAAAGACATACGATTTATTATTTTATTGACTAAATTACCATAATTATGGCTTGTCTCCTCTTATTCATCTTTAACTCATACCTGGACCCAATTGTACAAAGATTGGGCAGATGGAAGGAAGGACGGAAGGACAGACGGACGGCGTGGTGACTACATGCTCCCTCGAAATTTTTTGAAAGAAGAAAAAATACAAAGGTTTTTTTCCCAAAGATTTGTGGACAGGCCTTAGTCTGTTCATTTTGTGAAATTTTAGCGAGCTTTTCTGAACATTTATCTAAATTGGGAACACATTTTAGTAACAGAGTAAGGATTCATTACAACCTAGACATAAAATACAGTGCTTTATTAATGAAAAACTATTTGAAGGTCATATCAGTGAGAAAAGTAGCTGTAAACTATATAGAATGCATTTTAACGAAGAAGCAATTCGTGAAATGCAAATCTAAGCACTAGTTTTGTGATTTTTTCTGCCGCAGTTGGGAAAAAGTTTTTTTTTTGTTGTTGTTGTTTTCAATTCTGAGTAGCCCTATTAAAGGCATCTGCTAAAAACTAAGAAAAAAACACTGCTTTATAGTGCAAAACTATGACAAGTCAAGTTACAATAGATGAGCACAAACACTTTGTACTAAAATGTACAATTTGTAGTGCAAAACTCCACAAATGCAAAATTTTGAAAAGTTTAGTTGAAATGAATAAATTACAGGCTCGTAGGTAGCAATTTTATATGAGACCCAAGCCCCTGTCTGGGCCAGTGTCTGAATATTGGAGGGACTAACTTGGATCTTTTCCTAAATTTTCATCTTAAAAAAAGAAAATCTGGCATTTTTGGCCAACTTGGGGGAGGGGGATTAGCGCCAACACCTAGGTTGGCCAAAATCGATTTTTGGCCAACGTTGGGGTTAGGGCATTAGCCTCTTCCCCCCTTCACCAAGTTGGCAAAAAAGTGCCGATTTTTTCCGTTTTTGTTTCCTTAGCCAATAAACACCCCCTCCAATCCTATTAGCCTGGATAAAACCAGCAATTCCTTTACTCCATTACACTTTACGTAGAAATCTTAAACACATGTATTATGTTAAGCAAGTTGAGTCTCCAGATTTGAAACTATTAAATTGACTTGAAATTATTTCAATTTTCCCCTAAATTTTCCGGAAGCAGAATTCAAAATTAGGTCTTGATTGGAATTGTGTTAAGGGCGACACAAATATGTCGACAGGTAGTAGGCCTACCGTACTCTAGAATATAATACAATTGACAATAGTTGTGTCAAAATCAGAGGGGTCGTCAAAATACCTGGGCATATCTGAGATTGACTATTCTGATTTCGTTTCAGTTTTTACTGTGTCAAAGTAAAACTTAACCATTTTGTTACTCATCGGGGCCCCGTTTTACTAACGAACTTACGAACATTTTTGAAACAACAACACATTTGATTGGCCGAATAATTACTGTTATGATTTCTCTTTCAATCAGATGTGTTGGTTTTTGCAAAAATCTATGTCAGTAAAACGCGGCCCAGGACTTAGTGTATTCATGATAGAAATATTGCGGGAAAAGGAAAGATATTGCTTGAAACTAGTCTTTTCCTTCTTTACTTCAATGGCCACATACTCATTTCATTATCATAATTATCATTTAAGGTTTACAGACCCTGAAAAAGATCTACAGTTTCTAGCCGTACGAAATGCATTAAATTTCACACACTTGTAAATACACTTCATATAAGTTGATTCACCGTGCCAGATTTCAAGATTATGCTAATAGAAGAAAATAATTTACAATTACTATTTTACTCTATTTTCATAATCAAGGGAGGTAATTTTTAACATTTTTGTCAAATATTTCCATAAGTATGCATTAATTCAAAATTCTAAACCGTGCAAAATGCTTATGTGTGTATTTGGAATGGAAATGTAACACAGTTTAGGAATTATTTGCACTTTTCAAATTTCACCTCTGGCTCTTTCGTGCTTTTGAG
The DNA here is from genome assembly GCA_963680895.1 of Fragum sueziense. Lineage (NCBI taxonomy): Eukaryota > Metazoa > Mollusca > Bivalvia > Cardiida > Cardiidae > Fragum > Fragum sueziense. Next base: position 253,878 of record OY804598.1, read on the forward strand.
GGGTTGGATACCTTAAAAATCTTGATATTCATTGATGTGGAAGTCGAAGGAACCAGATTTCCACGTCGACTTATGCAGCAATTCGATATATCCGATGTCGAAATAACGAGTGTAAAATGTTTCATATATATATACATCTATATATAATATATAAAAGGCTTGGGGAAAGATTAAGGCAAAGGAAGAAAATGCTGTTGATTTTTCTGTGCTTAATGTCTACACAATTCCAATTTATTTACAAATCGACTTTTCACAGTATGATCTTTCAGGCGGTAATGAAAATGTTCGCAGACAGTGCCTCACCCAATGTTGACGCAACTAACTGGTGGATAACTCAAACTATCACGATGGCTAATGCTAGGTTCCCATTGCCGATCTGATCAACTCGATCAACACGACCACCTTATGTCCTCGACCAAGCCCGACCAAATGTTTGTACACGACTTCTTCTCGATCTCTAGTCGATCAAACTAGACCCCCGCCCGAGCACTCCCGATCATTTCCCGATTGAATCCCGACCATCCTTCCGATTTCTACCCGATCACCCCGTCCTTAATTCGAGACCTACACGATCAAAACTCGACCATCTCAATCTATACACGACCAGATCGAGCTTATTCTTTTCAATGTGTCCTGAAAGGAAATCTTTCTGCAGTGTCTGTGACATTCACATATTCATAACAACTTTATAATATTGTTGTGCCTACAAAATTTTAATGTGGCGTAATTGTATTTTTAGCTATTGACTCACCCTTAATCTGATTATATACTGAAACAAAAAAGAAACGCAGCTTCCATTTCAATTCCCTTTTACGCAAAGACATCAAATCAGATTTAAACAAAGTATAGTACATTTAAAGCAATAACATTTCACCTTGTAAAGTACACAAAATCTCATTTGTAGTAAATTCCATTAATAAGAAAACGCCCAGTTTACACCAGGCGTCAACACAATTTGACAAAAAAATATATGTAGGTCGAAAAACACAATCTGTTTCGATCAGTTTGGTCCGATATTCGAATGTTGTGAAGCATGCGATTTATTAGATATCTCCGTTACAGCCTTAAACCTATCCCGTAGGTGGGGTTAACGTTGTGATACGGCCCTTCCTTGACGTCATATCTCTTGCATGTCCGCTTCGTGCTCGATCGGTTGTGGTCCCATTTAGAGCCAACAACGTATACGGTCGAAAATGTGTCGATTAGTTGCCCCACCAATGTCTTACGACAACATTTATTACTTTTTCCACCTAACAACATCCGCACTGCAGCTTGGCGCTTGTTTTGGCGTAGCCGTGCTATGCGTAGAGTAGTGAGAAGTGAATGAAATCTTTCGCTTCTTCTTTGTCTATGTTCAAGCTTGTGTTTGATGAAAATTTGTTTTGATAGTAGTCATTTAGAAAACATGACAATCAGTTTTTAACCATTTACTATGTATCTCGGGATCAATTTACGACATCTGAAGAAAATAACACTGCATTTATGCGTATGGATGCATGTATGTTAAAAATATACTCAATAGCCATTAAAAACATATTTTGTCGAAAATATAATGAAAAATCGGGGTTGCGTATCTTTTTTGTCCTAGTATATATAACGATTAATGAATTCTTTAAAGAGGAGCATGAACGCTTTTCATCACCCACCTTATTCAAAGGTTTTCAACGATTCAAATGCAATGAAAAAAGTCCCATTCTAATACACATCTTACTTTAAGAGATATAAGCTGCTAAAGTAGCCAATATTTACCTGTATAAATCTATGTAATTAGGGATTTGCCAACATCCTGTAAATAAGGATGTGTGCCTGTGACGTCATAAATGTGCAAACATAGATTGCAGTCGATCTGTTTGTACAGAAAATAAGTAGACAATCATAAGGTGTTTATGCTTTGAATGGGAAACAATAGAATGTTTAGGCTCAGCACTAGATGCTCAAGTACTATTTCAGTAGAAATGTCAAAATAATGTATAAAGATAGATGTTTTGTAATACATTGCCGAAACCGTTCCACCCTTTTTTTCCAGCAGATATGTAAGCCTTAAAATTTATAATTCTTTATTCAGAAATCAGACAGAGGTAATACATTGTGTATAATTCTATATGATTGTGATAAGAATAGTTCTGCAGTAATCTATCGATGCATATAGTTTCTTTAAAACATTAAATTTTACTTTGTAACTGCTTCTCTCCAAGTTTTTTCTGCACCTTATTTTTGTACAGTTTGATATTGATTACAATTCCCTATGCAATTTGAATTTCCTTGCACCAATCCTTTAGAATATTTATACTATCTTTATTTATTCCCTAACTTTCTGCATTGAAGAAAATGATAAAGAAGTAAAGTAGAATATATTTCAATTATATTCATGATCCGTATTGCAGCATTGTTTTGTAAAAAGAAAACAAATTTATTGCATTGCATAGTAGAATGTACGTTTATTGAATATTCATTTTGTCGAGCTACATTTGCCGTATTTAAATTCATATACAAGTGTAAATATTTATTAACCCTTTCCCAAACAAGACCTGGTTTTGACGATAGAAAAGGCTTGGGAAAATATTGAAACAAAAGAAGAAACTACTGATAACCAGCAGTTTCTCCTTTTGTCTCAATATTTTCTTTATCATATTTTACACAAATCCTATCTTTAATAACCTCTGGTGGGAACTCGGCCAAAGCCAGGGACGGTTTTTTTGCGATCAATGTATTATTGCGTCGGTGTTGTTATAAAACATCGTAACTACGGCTTTATCGAAGCCGTACTTACGAGATTTTATAACAAAACCGACAGTATGTCAATACAAAACGGTAAATATTACCCGGTCTGTTTTTAGAACAAGTTCGTGTCATTAGAAAACAAGAGGGCCAAGATGGCCCTGTATCGCTCCACTGGCTTTTAGACATTTAGACTACGAACTTCTTCAAGGAATACAATAGAGGGCTATCCAAAGAAGATTCATGCCTCATCAGAATGAAATCCAATGAGTGATTAAGGAGCAGAAATGTTTTTAAAATTTTCTTAAAATTACACTATTATTCATATAGCGAAAAATAAGCCTAGCCCACAGCCGCTAAGCTTCTTATCCGATCGTGGAGGAATTTGGAAGAGATTCATGCAAGGAAGATTCCTGTGAAGTTTGGTTGAAATTGGTCCTGTAGTTTTGGAGAAGAAGATTGTTTAACAATTTTTCGAAAATTCAATTTAATTAAATTTATTAAAATTCAAGTTCTACACGGAAATTACATTCTTAAGGAATTTAGAGGAGATTCATACAAAAAAGATTCATGTGAAGTTTGGTTAAAATTGGTCCAGTAGTTTTGGAAAAGAAGATTTTTCGAAAAATTAATTTAATTTAATTAATCAAAATTTAAGTTCAACACAGAATTTATTTTTTTGAAAGAATTAAGAAGAGATTCATACAAGGAACATTTCTGTAAAGTTTGGTTGAAATTGGTCCAGTAGTTTTGGAGGAAAAGAATTTTTAAAGATTTTTCGAAAATTTAATTCAATTAAATTAATTAAAATTTAAGTTACACACAGAATTTATCTTTTTGAAGGAATTAAGAATAGATTCATACAAGGAAGATTTCTGTGAAGTTTGGTTGAAATTGGTCCAATAGTTTTGGAGAAGAAGAATTTTTAAAGATTTTTCGAAAATTTAAATTAATTAAATTAATTAAAATTCAAGTTCTGCGCGGATTTTATTCTTTTGAAGGAATTGGGTAGAGATTCATGCAAGGAAGATTTCTGTGAAGTTTTGTTAAAATTGGTCCAGTGGTATTGGAGAAGAAGAATTTTTAAAGATTTTTCGAAAATTTAATTCAATTAAATTAATTAAAATTAAAGTTATACACAGAATTTATCTTTTTGAAGGAATTAAGAAGAGATTCATACAAGGAAGATTTCTGTGAAGTTTGGTTGAAATTGGACCAGTAGTTTTGGAGAAGAAGAATTTTTAAAGATTTTTCGAAAATTTAAATTAATTAAATTAATTAAAATTCAAGTTCTGCACAGATTTTATTCTTTTGAAGGAATTTAATAGAGATTCATGCAAGGATGATTCATGTGAAGTTTGGTTGAAATTGGTCCAGTAGTTTTGGAGAAGAAGATGTTTGAAAATTGTTTACGCACGCACGCACGGACGCACGCACGGACGCACGACGGACACAGGGCCATGACATAAGCCCCGCTGGCCTTCGGCCAGTGGAGCTAAAAATCTATAAACTCAGATTTAAACGCAAAATATCTAGGCCTATATCTTGTTGTAGCGAAAATTGTTGTAGTTCACCACCAGTGCTAACATCAATTCTGTCATTTGTGACAGGTTTTGAAGTGGATTACTCTAAAATTGTGTCGTTTGGGAAAGGGTTGATTGACTCATTTTTTTTTTCAAATGACATACTTAAAAATATATTAGTTGCTGAAAAATATTTCCTTTCCCAAAGGACAAGATTTTTTAATTGAATCTGAAACATCAGAACGTCAGAAACTTGTCACAATGGGAATTATTAGTTGTGTGATTCTGGTAACAAATCTTCATTAATTTCATTAATTTTTGCTCTTAGATCTGACCGATTTAAAACAGCTAAATAAATTTTTGAGTTTTGAAAAGCAAATAACAAAGTAACTGGTTTAAACTGCTTCTTTGCATAAAGGTTATTATTTCTGATCTGGCAAAAGGGCATGTTCTATACCATTCAAAGGAATTTTAGCCATCAAATTTTATTATTGAGGATTGATGACGATCCATTTAGTCTATATGTAATATATCTATGATAGATACATTTAGTTATTTTAAAAGACTAAGACAGAACCTTTATTAACAAATTGGTTAATTGTAAACGTTTATATATGAACAAAAAATCCACAAAAAAGTCCATTAACCAATGTAGATACAAAGGATTTCAGTAAGCATCTCACACTTGTGATGTCACACTGGCTTTATCTAGTATTTGCAAATCTCCCACAGGTAAGATAATCAGATTTTGGCCAATAACTCGCTTATAAGATAACATTCAGCGAAACATTTTTTTGTGATTGTCTTTGAAAAAAGTAAATATTCTGATACTGAGAGAATGCTTTTGGTCTCATGTACCTCTTTAAGGCATTAAATATCAATATTTCAATCTTACGCGTTATGGCTCATAGCGGGGAATCACATGAGACGTCATTTCCGATATTTTTCAATATTTCTGTTAAGATAATCTGCGCGGGATCTCGTCCTGTTGTACACAATGATTACCACACGACCTAGTGTTCCCACTGCCGATCAGATCAACTCGACCAAGCGATCGAATGCAGATCGAGCTCAGTCTGCAAGGGTGATCGGGAGCGGTCGAGGTGATCGAAATTGATCTGCATCGCGCGGGCTTCCTACTCGAGTTTTTTTTTGACATGCAAAAATAGTCGAGTGCGATCGAGTTCAAAAATGATCGAGAAGCGATTGTGTATTGATCGAGTAGAAGATCGACCTTATCGAGAATCAATCACGTCTTGAGATCGAGTGTGATCGGGTTGATAATTTGTATCCCGACCTGCACCGAACGTGCACTCGAATAACTCGACTTGTACTCGAGTTATTTCCGACCACACCCCGATCAACTTGACCTCTGGTTCATCTGTTCACTAGATCAAATAGGGTGAAGAGGTCGGGTTTGATCGACTAGAGATCGAGAAGAAATCATACGGTCGGGTTTGATCGAGGGCATTTAAGAGATCGAGTAGATCGAGTTTCCATAGAGCAGTTGGAAGCACTCGATCACCTCGACTTGTACGAGTTATTTCCGATCGCATTCCCGATCAACTCGACTTCTGCTCTATCTGTTTATCCAATCAAATCCCGGTAAAAGATATCGACTCGGTCACACACAATCTCTACACGAGTGATTGTCGATCAGATCGATCTTCTATACGATCGACACTCGAGCAACTTCCCAATGTATTTTCTACTCGATCGCTACACGGATTTTTTGACGTGTCAAATCAAATTGGCAGGATTACCGATCGATGCGGACCAAACTCGTCTTGACTTATCCCGATCAAACATGCCGAGCGAGCTCGACCGGTACTCGATCGCTTGATCGAGTTTGGTCGAGTTTATTCGATCGACATTGGGAACCCAGCATAATGCAATATTGCCATTTTTGGAGGGAAAACAAGGAAAGATCTCTCAAAGTCCCTTCCATTACCAAAACAATATCATTCCCACACAATGGCGCTTTTTCATGTCTCACAACATAAAGGCTTTGAAAAACATTATGGAAAATGAAGAAACTACTCGTAACAAGCAATTTCTTCTTTTTCCTCAATTTATTCTGCAATGAATGGCCAACAATGTTAAATTGTATTTGCTTGAAATTGTCGTTTGAAACATCTTTGAATTTTAACTGCTGTAAAATTCTGTCGTCTGGTAACAGGTTAGCTAACATAAATACATCGGGATTTTTTATGAAATATTCTGGCACATAGCCTATAAAATATATAAGAAACGCGAGGTAAGAAAATCTATTATCTCTTGTTGCTCTTCTGCCCATAAACAAAGGCATTCTACCGACAGAGTGAGCGTTTGTTACTGTCGCATTTTCAGGTAAGCCTAAATATACATAGGGCCATTCTATTTAGAGATCGTCCAAATAAGCAAATCATTTCTTATGACGTCACCAGTCGAAAGAGCATACTTCTAACACAGCGCCGTTGTTAAAAGTTAAAACCCTGTAAAGTTATGAGTTTGCACAGAGTAGATACATCATTTAGATTTTTTAAATTTTAACCGAAACATTGTTACAACTGATTTGATTGGTTTATCCTCATGATCTAGTTTTATACATGTCTCTAAAGGGTGTAGCGAAATGACAGGGTCAAAAGTATCAAATACTCGTGGTACACAAATACATTATCGTACGACGCTAATTAATTTACGTGGGACGTATATTATTTAACATTGTACACAAAATAATTTACGTCCCACGCTTATTAATTTACGTGGGACGTAAATTATTTACATTGTACACAAAACAATATTCGTCCCACGCTAATTAATTTACGTGGGACGTAAATTATTTCACATTGTACACAAAATGATATTCGTCCCACGCTAATTAATTTACGTTGGACGTAAATTATTTTAAATTGTACACAAAATAATTTACGCCCCACGCTTATTAATTTACGTGGGACGTAAATTATTTTACATTGTACACAAAATATTTTACGTCCCACGCTAATTAATTTACGTGGTACGCAAATTATTTTACGTGGTACACAAACTAATATTCGTCCCACGCTAATTAGTTTACGTGGGACGTAAAATGAGTTACATAGTACACAAACTAACATTCGTCCCACGCTAATTAATTTACGTGGGACGTAAATTATTTTACATGGTACACAAACTAATATTCGTCCCACGCTAATTTATTTACGTGGGACGTAAAATTTGTTACATTGTACACAAACTAATATTCGTCCCACGCTAATTAATTTACGTGGGACGTAAATTATTTTGCGTGGTACACAAAGTAATATTCGTCCCACGCTAATCAATTTACGTGGGACGTTAATTATTTTACGTCGGACGCAAATGAAATATCGTCCTACGCTAATTAATTTACGTTGCACGTATATGATTTTACGTTGTATACTTTCGACCCTATCGGTACACCATACACTATAGTCAAACACAATTTAGTTGGTATGATTGTCCCCCAATATCATCCCATATTATTTTCCATGCGTTTAGGAACAGTGGTTACAGAAATATGATATCTATGCTCTAACCTCATATTCTGTGCTTTGTTATGTTTTGTAAAATAACATCTCAATTTATGGATTCACTGATTTTTAGCACGCCAGGACTTTATGACCAGGAAGCTAATGTCACAAACTTAGTGTCATTATTGATGGCATTATTGGCATCAGTTACACAGACAAAAAGCTTTAAAATGATCTGTATCTTATGAACTATGTCATGATAGAGCTTAATGAATTTTACACATGGATACCTCTAACATGATCTTGACCTTTGGACTTTGACCTTATGACCTAGACAGAGTTTTACCTTTTTGTGACAAGCTTCTGTAAAAGCGAGCTATGTTATCCCCAGATAATTCTTGTTTTCTGTTATTTTCTGTTATTTTTGCAAATTTTCTGAACTACACTAACCAAATCAAGAAATTTTTTTTATGCCCCCATATCGAAAGATCGGGGGCATATTGTTTTACTGTTGTCTGTCTGTCCGTCTGTCTGTCCATCCGTCTGTCAGAAACTTAACATTGTCATTTTCTCGACAACCATCATGCATACAAAGCTCAAATTTGGTATGTAAACTTCTTTCAATGATGTTCATCTGATCCATGCTATTTGATCTTCCTCAAGGCCATCAATTAACCCTTATCAACCCTTAACATGCAACTTAACGCGGAAAGTTAACGCAACAACTTAACGTTGGCCTTTTCTCCTAAGTATTCCACATAAAAAGCTCAAATTTAGTATGTAGCCTTCTTTTAATAATATCTATCTGCTCCATGCAATTTGACCTTCCTCAAGGTCATTGTTTTACCCTTATCCACCCTTAACATGCAACTTAACGCGCCAGCTTAACGTGACAACTTAATGTTGGCCTTTCCTTCAAAAGTGTTCCACATACAAAGTTCAAATTTGGTATGTAAACTTCTTTCAATGATATCTATCTGCTGCTTGCAATTTGACCTTCCTCAAGGTCTTCGTTTAACCCTTATCAACCCTTAACATGCAACTTAACGCGCCAACTTAACATGACAACTTAACGTTTGCCTTTTCTCCAAAAGTATTCCACATACAAAGCTCAAATTTTGTATGTAAACTTCTTTCAATGATATCTATTTGAACCATGCAATTTGACCTTCCTCAAGGTCATCCTTTAACCATTATTAACCCTTAACATGAAAGCCGAGCCCGGATAGCTCAGTCTGTTATGTCGAAGTCTGTCAATCCAGGGGTCTCGAGTTCGAACCCCGGCTCGGCCAGTATCCAATCTGACATTTGACAAAAAGTCATTTGTCTCTCACCAATGGGTGTGAATCATCTATGTGAGAGAGCAGCTGGAAGTTCGGTTTGGATATTGTGGTTGTACTGGTGCGAGAAATACCAGGAACCCACGGTTAGGTGCTCCAGCCGCCGCAATATGACCATAGAAGTTGAAAACGGCTTAAAACCCCAATAAAATCAAAATCAAACCTTAACATGAAAACTTCACGTTACAACGTAACATGACAACTTAACGTTGGCCTTTCCTCCAAAAGTATTCCACATACAAAGATCAAATTTGGTATGTAGCCTTCTTTCAATGATGTTAGGTTAGAGGGCCAAGGTCATTCATGTAGGTCAAGGTCAAATATCATTAAGGTCATAATTATAGAAAAATAGCCATTTCAGGGGCATTGGTGTTTCACAAACACATCTTGTTTTACTTCAGTATTAATTAGTATAATTGGATACTTGTAATAACTTCAGAAAAATGGCCCTTATAACCACATTAACAATTTAGAAAGTGGGTATTTAATTTCATCTTGTCTGTCTGGCAGTCTGTACATCCCCATTCATCCATCTGTTTTGTTATCAAAAATTTTTTTTTTCTGCATTCCTGTTGGAGTCCACAACTTTTTGGCCTAGACTGGTTTGTGAATTTTTCTGAGATACACTAGAACATAAACTTTGCTGTGGTAGATCAAATCAGTGTTTTGGTGGCAGATTAAAATGGTAGAATATAGTTTAACCCTTTTCCAAACAACAATTTTTGGATGAAAAAAAAAATCAGTTTTATACTACAGCCTTTGTAGTTTTGAATTTATACATCACATGGAAAGCATGAAGACAAAAAAGCAGGTTTCTTTCAATGCAGTCCATAGCCTATTTGAGTTTGACCTCAAAACTAGGGCTTGTTAGTTATACCCCCCACCTACGAAGTAGAGGGGGGTATATTGGTTTCACCATGTCTGTCTGTCTGTCCGTCCGTCCGTCCGTCCATCCGTCCGTAGACTTTTTCGTTTCCGTGCTCTAACTCATGAACCGGTTGACCTAGGATCATGAAACTTTATACAGTTGTTGCCCATGACCCAAGGAGGTGCCTTATTGTTTTTGGGTCACGAAGGTCAAAGGTCAAGGTCACAATTGGACTTTGTTTAAAATCCGTTTCCGTGCTCTAAGTCATGAACCGGTTGACCTAGGATCATGAAACTTTACACAGTTGTTGCCCATGACCCAAGGAGGTGCCCTATTGTTTTTGGGTCACTAAGGTCAAAGGTCAAGGTCACAATTGGACTTTGTTTAAAATCCGTTTCCGTGCTCTAACTCATGAACCGGTTGACCTAGGATCATGAAACTATACACAGTTGTTGCTCATGACCCAAGGAGGTGCCCTATTGTTTTTGGGTCACGAAGGTCAAAGGTCAAGGTCACAATCGGACTTTGTTTAAAATCCGTTTCCGTGCTCTAAGTCATGAACCGGTTGATCTAGGATCATGAAACTTTACACAGTTGTTGCCCATGACCCAAGGAGGTGCCCTATTGTTTTTGGGTCACAAAGGTCAAAGGTCAAGGTCACAATTGGACTTTGTTTAAAATCCATTTCCGTGCTCTAAGTCATGAACCGATTGACCTAGTATCATGAAACTTTACACAGTTGTTGCCCATGACCCAAGGAGGTGCCCTATTGTTTTGGGGCCACGAAGGTCAAAGGTCAAGGTCACAATTGGACTTTGTTTAAAATCCGTTTCCGTGCTCTAAGTCATGAACCGGTTGACCTAGGATCATGAAACTTTACACAGTTGTTGCCCATGACCCAAGGAGGTGCCCTATTGTTTTTGGGTCACAAAGGTCAAGGTCACAATCAGACTTTGTTTAAAGTCTGTTTCCGTGTTCTAAGTCATGAACCGGTTGACCTAGGATCATGAAACTTTACACGGTTGTTTCCCATGACCCAAGGAGATGCCCTATTGTTTTTGGGTCATAAAGGTCAAAGTTCAAGGTCACAATTGGACTTTGTTTAAAATCTGTTTCCATGCTCCAACTAAAGAACCTTTTGACCTATAGCACTTTTTTCAGTGACAAGGCGCTAGTGGGGGGTATTTGTCCGCTTTGCGACAGTTCTAGTTAATTTCTTTCCGTTTAATGTTTATCCAAGCCTCCTTTAATGGAGACATCAAAACCATTGTTTGTTTTGGAAAGGGTTAATAGTACGGAATTAGTTCTTTCAGTGCAAAAACGTTTTATTTTTCTGTCTAAAATCTGTTTTGGGGCTAATGATGTTTTACAAGCAAGTCTTGATAGCTTAGTGGGTAGAGTGAAATGTTGGTTTGCAAACTTCCGATCATTGTAGCATTTTTGATGCATATATATTTATATATGAACTGGAATATGAAAAATATGCCCTTATGGCATTAAGAACAGAAATGGATTCAGATCTGTGAGTGCCTTAGTGGAATTTCTTAGGGACCCATGCTGTTCTCTTGAAGTTGCTACTGTTCATGAAGAAACTTTCCGAGCACAACATGGATCTTGATCAGACTGTGTGTATGCAACAGCTTCATAAATACAATCTTGTAAGTAGTATAGATAAAGATCATACTGCATGTCAGTGCATATGGATCTTTGTTCATAGTTCCTTTCAAAATCATAGAATTAAGCATGTTTAGTTAAAAACAAGATTTAGTTTCTTGTTCTTTTTGTTTAAATTGTTAAAAATTTATCGACATGATATGTGCATACAATATATATTTATTATACATTTACCGCACAAAATTTGATTGACCCATTACCACACAGTGACGCCTTTTGACTCCCCACAAGATAAAGGCTTTAGAAAACATTGTGGAAAATGAAGAAATTGCTTGTGACAAGCAATTTCTTCATTTCCCACAATGTTTTCTATACAAAATGACCAAAAATGTAAAATTGTATTCACTTGAATTTGTCGTCTGCAACATCTATGAATTTGGACTTGTTTGAAATTTCGTCGTCTGGTAATGGGTTAAAAGCCAAGCATGCTGATGCAAGGATATAAGCAAATTTAACCTATTACCAAACGGCAAAATTTTGGACTATTCCAAATTCAAAGATGATGCAGATGACATTTTCGAGTAAATATAATTTCTTATTTTTTTGGTCATTTGGGGTAGAAAACATAGTGGGAAATGAAGAAATTGCTTGTTACAAGCAATTTTTTCATTTTCCACAATGTTTGCCAAAGCCATTTTCTTATGGGGAGTCAAAAAGAGTTACTGTGTGGTAATGGGTAAACCTTATAATGCTTATTTTGGAATGTTCTGCTGTAAAAAGCTGCATTTCACTATTTTTCAACAAAAACTTAGTAACTGCAGCTTGTTTCAAGCTACAATTACAAGGTCTTTGTTGAAAAGCAGTGATATGCAAAGAAATGTCTGTTTTGCTTACAGCCAAAAGAACAACACTCCATCACTACCCAGAATCCCTCAGAATGGTCGTCCACAGAGCCCGCCTCAGAGCTCAAATCGTCCGAAGTCTGGGGGAATCAACAGACAACGATCTGTGCAGTCATCCACACGGAGGCCAAACGAGAGCGGAACCAAATCTAACCCCAGTATTGTAAGTGTAACCAGCTGACAAAAAATCCTTGTTTGGTCTGAAGTAGGGGTATTAATCCATTACAAGATGAAATCTATTTAGATATGTCTAAATTCAAAGAGGCCACGGCCATAGCCCAGTTGGTACCATGCATCTGCCTCTCACTTGAGAGGTCTCGGTTTCGATGCCTGGCAGCAGCAAATATTCTTTCTGACAAAAAAGTCACCCACCAATGGTTTGATTTGTTAACCTATGTAGGGGAGCAGTTTGAGGCTCGGTAAGGGTGTTGTGGTAGTACTAGTATGAGAAACAATAGGAACCCATTGTTAGGTGCTTCGGCCGCAAGCTATGACCATAGCAGTTGAAACCAGTGTTAACCCCCAATGAACCAAACCAATCTAAATTCAAAGACTGCAGTTTTGAAAACAGAAAATATAATGGAAAATAAAAAAATGCTTGTCACAAGCAATTTTTATACGCCCGTCGAAGACAGGACGTATTATGGGATCACCCGTGATGTCCGGCGTCCGGGCGTCCGGGCGTCCGGCGGCGTCCACTTCTTTGTCCGGAGCATAACTCTGTCACCTTAAGTCCGATTGACTTAAAACTTGGCAGTTATATTCTTCTCATCATTACGGAGTGCAGTGCACAAGAACCATAACTCTACCTGGCTTATTTTTTGAGTTATTGCCCTTTGTTGTTTTTCAAACTTGAATCTTGTCCGGAGTATATCTCTAAAAGTATAATAGCTAGGATCATGAAACTTTATGGGTGTATAGATCTCACAAAGGGGGAGTGCAGTGCACAAGAACCATAACTCTACCTGGCTTATTTTTTGAGTTATTGCCCTTTGTTGTTTTTCATACTTGAATCTTGTCCGGAGTATATCTCTTAAAGTATAATAGCTAGGATCATGAAACTTCATGGGTATATAGATCTCACCAAGGGGGAGTGCAGTGCACAAGAACCATAACTCTACCTGGCTTATTTTTTGAGTTATTACCCTTTGTTGTTTTTCATACTTAAATCTTGTCCGGAGTATATCTCTTAAAGTATAATAGCTAGGATCATGAAACTTCATGGGTGTATAGATCTCACAAAGGGGGAATGCAGTGCACAAGAACCATAACTCTACCTGGCTTATTTTTTTAGTTATTGCCCTTTGTTGTTTTTCATACTTAAATCTTGTCCGGAGTATATCTCTTAAAGTATAATAGCTAGGATCATGAAACTTCATGGGTGTATAGATCTCACAAAGGGGGAATGCAGTGCACAAGAACCATAACTCTACCTGGCTTATTTTTTGAGTTATTGCCCTTTGTTGTTTTTCATACTAGAATCTTGTCCGGAGTATATCTCTAAAAGTATAATAGCTAGGATCATGAAACTTCATGGGTGTTTAGATCTTACCAAGGGAAGTGCAGTGCACAAGAACCATAACTCTACCTGGCTTTTTTTTTGAGTTATTGCCCTTTGTTGTTTTTCATACTTGAATCTTGTCCGGAGTATATCTCTTAAAGTATAATAGCTAGGATCATGAAACTTCATGGGTGTATAGATCTCACAAAGGGGGAGTGCAGTGCACAAGAACCATAACTCTACCTGGCTTATTTTTTGAGTTATTTCCCTTTGTTGTTTTTCATACTAGAATCTTGTCCGGAGTATATCTCTAAAAGTATAATTGCTAGGATCATGAAACTTCATGGGTGTATAGATCTCACGAAGGGGGAGTGCAGTGCACAAGAACCATAACTCTACCTGGCTTATTTTTAGCTCACCTGAGCACAAAGTGCTCAAGGTGAGCTATTGTGATCGGTCTGTTGTCCGGCGTCCGTCTGTCTGTCCGTCCGTCCGTCCGTCTGTCCGTCCACAATTATAAAAAAATCTTCTCCTCCTAAAGTACTGGGCGGAATTGGATGAAATTTCACAAATGTGATCCTTGGGTCATCCTTTTTCAAAATACTTCAAAGAATTGGGATCGGGGTCAGAATGGGGTCAAAAAGTAGGTCACTAGGTCAAATCTTATTTTTGCTCTAGGAGTCACATTATTGTCTCAATCATTGTGAAAATTGACCAGAATCTTTGTCTTGATGATATCTAGGTCATATAAAAAAGTGGGTCATGCCAGGTCAAAATGTAGGTCACTAGGTCAAATGATATAAAATCCTTCTTTTTTGCTCTAGAAGTGTTAACTTTGGCTCAAATATTGTGAAAATTGCTCAGAATGTTTTTCCGGTGGATATCTAGGTTCGGTTAAAAATTGGGTCATGTGAGGTCAAAAACGAGGTCACAAGGTCAAATATCAAGAACTCCATTTATTAGTCAAGAAGTGTCAATTTTGGCAAAAATCTTGTTAAAATGGCTCAGAATGTTTTTCTTTTGGACATTTAGGTCTGTTAAAAAGTTTGTTGTGTGAGGCCAAAAACTAGGTCACAAGGTCAAATGTAATGAATCCTTTCCTTTTGCTCTGGAAGTTCCAATTTGGGCTCAATTATTTTGAAAATTGCTCAGGTTTATTTTGATGATGTCTGTTGGTCATTGAAAACTTGGGTCATGCGAGGTCAAAAACTGGGTCACTGGGTCAAATCTTGATTTTTCTGTAAGAATTACAATATTTGCTCAATCATTGTGAAATTTGTTGGGAATGTTTAACTTGATGATATCTTGTTTCAAAATATTTGGCATTGTCTCAATACCCTCTACCAAAATACTTCAAACTATTGTAATACAAGAAGAAGTGGTCCTATGTTGTGGGGTTTCATGAGGTTTCGCACAGAGACAGTTTTCTCAAAGACTGTGTGGCCTAGAGTCGTGAAATTTTGCATGAGTTTACATCTCATGGACCTCTAAAAGGATACTTCAAACCATCACTTTACAAGCAAAGAAGCCCTATGTTGTGGGTTTTGGAATTTTCAAGTAAGGAATTCAGACAAACTGATTTTGACCAGGTATCAGCTTATCAGCAATCACTGCTTAAGTAAATAGTTAGACTGTCTAAAGTCAATAATAAAGGGCTGCCTTATCTGATAATGGAGCTCTTATCTGATAAAGGATGGAGCTACAGATAATCTTTATGCATAAACCCTTTCCTATGATGTCCCTATTAAAAATGGCTTGGGGAATTATTGAGTCAAATGAAGTAAAGGCTGATAATCAGCATTTTCTCCTCTTGCTGTGCTATGTTGTTCATGAATCCTTTCTTACCCACATAATTTTGTCTTCTGCAACTCCTTTCAAATTTGAACAGTCTATTTCTTTTCTGTTGTAAGATTAAACCTTTTCCCAGCCAAGGTTTAAGCCCTTTCCAAATTGTTTCAGATTAGAAAGTCCTTAGTTTTATGCCTTTGAATTTTGCAAAATTGCCATTGTTATTCTTGTATTCTTCTAATGTTAAAAGATTGATTTCATGGTCTCGCCAGTATCTCAACTATGAATTCAGGTGAGCGATCTAGGGCCATCTTGGCCCTCTTGTTTGAGTTATTGTCCTTGGTTGTTTTTCATACTTGAATCTTGTCCGGAGTATATCTCTAAAAGTATAATTGCTAGGATCATGAAACTTCATGGGTGTATAGATCTCACGAAGGGGAAGTGCAGTGCACAAGAATCATAACTCTACCTGGCCTATTTTTTGAGTTACTACCCTTTGCTGTTTTCATACTAGAATCTTGTCCGGAGTATATCTCTAAAAGTAAAATAGCTAGGATCATGAAACTTCATGGGTGTATAGATCTCACCAAGGGGGAGTGCAGTGCACAAGAACCATGATTCTAGCTGGCCTATGTTTTGAGTTATTGCCCTTTGTTATTTTTCATACTTCATTTTTGTCCAGGGCATATCTGGAAAAGTATCATAGCTAGGACCATGAAACTTTTACCAATCTGCTCCCCCTGTCGACATAAAGCAGTGTTACGGGCGTATCTTGTGACAGTTTGACACCTTGTTTCATTTTGCACAATGTTTTCCAAATCAATCTTTTTGGGTGTCAATAAGGACCTTTCTGTTTTAACTTTTCCCAAACAGAAAGGTTTTACTTGAAATTTGGACATATTGTTCACAAATGATGTATCATTAATACTGGTTAGTTGAACTATCTCAAAACCTTCATGAATTGTCTTTACTAGACAAACAAAATTATACTTTGAAAATGGCACAAAACGGCATACAAGGTTTTGCATTTACACCGATGATATGTTGTGTAAATACTGGATGATTGTCTTGCAGATGAATGGTGTAGCTAATGGAGATGCCTCAGGTCTTGCTTTACAAGGACTCACAGTTCAGGGCAGTAATAACAGTAGCACAGATAACAAAGTGGCAGAGAGCCCCTCGGAGAGACTACCTCGAAATAAGGTAAGGATGTAACGATAGATACTAGAGAAATGATCATAGCATAGGTTGGCTGGTTAGTGTAAACCAAACACAATCATGTTAGGACAGAATTGGTAAACAGATTTCCCTTCAATGGGAAGACCGGAGCAACAGACAATGGGTAAAAAGTTTGATTGTTGTGAATTCAAATCCAAACACAGAGGGATTGTCCTTAGGTACAAATTGTATTCTGCTCCGCCATGCATTTTACTTGAATAAATTGTCGATTTTCTTTGAAAATCTCGTAACTGCAGCAGTTACAAGCATTTAGAAGAAAAGCAGTGAAATTGTCTCTGCCTATTCTGTCCATAGCAGATTGTGTCCTATTTGATTTTGCTAGCTACTAGTAATAGTGGTGAGGTGGTATGTATAATGACTTCTTCCCATATCCCTTTCCCAAACAAGACCTGGTTTTGATGTCCATATTAGAAAATGCTTGGGAAAACATTGAGGCAAAAGAAGAAAGTGCTGGTGACCAGCACTTTCTCCTTTTGCCTCAATATTTTCTTGGCTATAACATGCATATTTTCTCCTTTTGATCCAATTTATTTTGTCATCTGCCATCCCTTTGGATTTGGAACACCCTAAATTTTTTTCGTTTGGGAAAGGTTAAAGCTGTGTCATTACAGAATGCAGGTTATCCCCCTTTTACTGGTAAACACCTTTTTGGGCATAAATTAAACACTACAAAGTTTGTTTTCATTAAAAACTGTTTTCATTAAAAACATACATAATAAGCTTTCAGAGATGTTAGAAATATGTAATTTACAACACAAGTTCATTACTTTGCTCTTTGATGACTTCCATCACCTTTTTGGGAAATTAATTACAACAGAAATGTTTTCTTTATGTACTAATGGCACTTGTTAATTTGAATTTGGAGTATCATTTGTGACCCATCACGCTAAAAGGGACCTTATCGGATGTCTGAAAAATATCGACCCTAGTCAGTCTGCGCAGTCCGCGCAGCCAGACTAGGGCCGACACTTTTCACTTCTATGTAATTTTCTAAATCCAGAATGTTTCCTCTATCTTAGTATGTGTTCATTTTTCGCATACGGGATCTGGTTAACCTGTGCTGGGTCTGATAAGTCTGTCAAAATTTAGATTTTTTGAGTTCGGATAAGGTCCCTTTTAGCGTGACGGGTCACATTTACTTCTTTTAAAAAAGTTAAAGTGTAGCCGAATTCTTATCAATCAGAATGCTAAAGCAGATTTCAGATACACTTGAATGGATTCAATAACTTTTTGAATAAATTTTATTGTGTGTTGTTTCGAAACCATGCAACCTAACGCTTAATTTTCGGCATATTCATATTAAAGGAGATGTGTTAAACTGCATTGATGCCAATGTATTTGTAGTGTGTTTGTGTGTCTGTGTGTGTGTGTTTCCAGTGTTTAGCTGTTTAATGTATCTGTCTCTATGTCTGTAGGACATGCTCAATGACTTTTGCTGTGGCTTAGAGAAATACAAAACTCTGGGCAGAACTAAAACCTTCCCCCTGACTTATACCGAGGTTAAACCACCGATACCTAAAACATTAAAGGCCAAGCTGTGCTGGTCTGCAGGCTCGGGCCCTAAAGGGGAGTTCCCTGTAACCCAGTTAAAGGAGGAGAAAGGTTTTATCAAAGATGGGAAGGTAGCCATTTTGTTGAGTCACATGATCTCCTTTGTACACCTTCCTCCTTTATTTAACAATATTTACCATCTTCAATCTTCAGCCCAGGGATCTCATTCAGAGTTTTAGCTCACGTGAGCACATAAAATTTTCTGTGTTGATATCATTTTGTTACTTTTCTTTTCATAATTAGCCATATGTTAATGTCAGTTACTAGTGCAAACAAACTGCAGTAAAAAAATTCTTTGAATGAAAATGTCATCAGGGGCGGACTTGATTGGGCTACTCCCCTTATTCAGAGTACTCTTTTTACTCCAAAATACAATCAAGTGATCCTACAAGTACTCCACCTAACAAACAGGGGCATTTTGAGTGTGACATCATCAACATGGTCTCTGATAGATGATGAAAATGAAGACAGTTTGATACCATTTTCTCTCACACAATTTAACTGTTACAAAAGACAAAATTTCAACTGAAAAGACATCAGATTTACTAAAGAAGCTTAAAAATATATTTTGTAAAATGCATAGTTTGATGTGAGAACAGAGTAAACAGAGTAGGTCCAATCAAGTACGACCCAAGATATAATAGTATTGCTATTCAATAATAAGAAGGCTGATTCCTGAATTTTTAAGTTCAAAAACTGAAAAGGTGTATTTACTTCTATTACAAAGTTTCAACAAACACAGATGTTCAAATAATTAAAGTCTCATGCTTAAAAGGCAAAATTATGTTACTATGATTACCATGTCTTTATAGACTAGTTAGATATCAGAATGATAGGCAACGGGGAAATGCAAAAAAGATTATTCTACATTATAATGTAGTGAATTTCTGTTTATTCATGCGATATTAAAATTATGATAATCTTTCAAATAACCCTGGCATCGATGTTTTTTTCCCTAACTTTTGACAGTCATGCTTTAGGTGCTGACAGGCATGAACAGTTTTGGCTTGAGATCCCTGAGTTTTGTATTTCTGAGCTTACATTAGAGATTTTAGTCACTGCTATCACTTTTCTGAATTCTTACAGAAATACTGCTCCCTTTTACAGTGATTATCATTTATTATCAGTTATTATGGTATTGATCATTAACATTTTATCTGCCTCATTTTACTTTCAGAATGTTAATTATTACTTACAATCATATTGAATTGAATCATCTTTAAATATTTGTAAAATAAGCAGCCTTAAATTGATTCAACAAATTTTAGCCTGGACAGTTCTCTCACCTGAACCTTACTGTCAATGAAAAACATTAAGGTTGTGTTTTGAAAGAAATACCATTTTAAGAGCACTTGTGTTTCACAAATGCTAAATCGATGTTTTTATGACCCTGTATCCAAAGATTGGGGGCATATTGTTTTACTTGTGTCCGTCTGTCTGTCTGAAAATTTAACATTTGAACAATAGCCATTTCGGGGGCATTTGTGTTTCTCTCTGAGGTTGATGTAAGAAAATACATTTCTTTAACTTTCTGGCAATAAAGATTCATTTTCTTTTGTTTCCTTGATATTATTTTGTGATCAACACTTAAGTCACGCATTCACTTTGATTAACATGTATTTGCACATTTTTTTTTTTCATACTTATAGTTTATAGTTCAATTATACCAAGAGCATTGATTGGAATTGCCATTCCCAAATATTGGGGGAAATCAAAGTTTAGTCCTCCCATGCAATAATAATTGCTTATGACATTTCTGTTAGAGAAAGTTATTGAAAACATTCAGGGAAAGAAGAAAATATTGATTCTCCTTTTCCTTCATTGTTTTCCTTGTTATATACTTCATATTTACCACATTTAGTAATAGTTATTATTATGTCCTCTGCATTACTTTAGAAACTACACAGAATGAAGGATAAATGCACATTATTTTAGCCTGTCAATCCATCGATCTGTCTATATCTCTCTGTACAAGTTAACCATGAAAATCTAAACTTGACTTTTCTAACCATTCTAACATACAGCTTAATTGCTTATCCCTTTTCCCAAACAACAAAATTTTAGGGTGATCAACTTCAAAAACTGCCACAAATGACAAAGTTGAAGTTAATTATTAGAGATAGAATCTTTGTAAAATATGGCATAGAAAATATTGAGACAAAAGGAGAAACTGCTGGTTATCATTTTTCCCAAGCCCTTTCTATTAGGGACGTCAAAACCAGGTCTTGTTTGGGAAAGGGTTAAATTTGATAATTAAATTTAGCTTATCAATTTTGATACAAATGCCAGTGTAATCAATTAGCCCTTTTCCAAGTGAGACATTGTCCTTGTGCTATATTGTACACAAATCCTATATCAAACAAAATTTTGTTATCTGCAGAAGCTTTATAATTGACCACCCTAGAGCTTTCTGGGAAAGGGGTTAGGACAGGGTCACTGATCAAGGTCACACATGAGAAAAATAGCTGTTTTGGTGCACATTTGTGTTTCAAAAATACACATCTTACTGTAAAGATGACATCCAAAATTGGCAATATTATTTTGTGTTGAGTTTTCAAAGAAGAAAAAGGATATTTCCATGAAATAGTTTAGCTCATCTTTCAGATGGTTAAAAATGAAATCTTCTTTCATACATTTTTAGTGAGCCGGGACTTTATGTCCTGGGAGCTAATGTCACAGCCCTAGTGTCGGCGTCGCGTCGCGCCTTCACTTGAAAAACTTTAACCTGGTCTATATCTCAGGCACTATTAGAGAAACAGCATTGATATTTCACTCATAGATAGTTCTCGACAAGACCTTTCATTTAGGATCATGACCTTTGACCTAGTTACCTTGACCTTGGAGTTTGACCTACTTTTAAAAAACTTTAAGCTGGCCTATATCTCATGCACTGTTATAGATAGAGCCTTGATATTTCACACATGGATACCTCCTGCCAAGACCTTTCATTTGTGACCATGACCTTGTGACCTTGACCTTGGAGTTTGACCTACAGCTTATACTGTCACCCGGGCGTTGGCGTCGGCGTTGCAACAAAGGCTAAAGTTTTTTCAAACATCAATTACTTCCATACTATCAAAGGGATTCAACCCAAACTTGGAATACTTATTCACCATCACACCCTCTACCTTACTACCAGGGCCCATGACCCTGGCTCCATTATATTTGGAGTTATGCCCCCTTTATACTAAGCAACTTAGAAAGTCGAGCGCGCTGTCTTCGGACAGCTCTTGTTGTGACAAGCTCCCGTAAAGGCGAGCTACGTTGTCTGCGGACAACTCTTGTTTAGACCAATTTAGACATTGAATGTAGTGATTGGTTATGTTCAATGAATGGATATTGTATTTTGTTTATTTCAGCCTGGTCAGATTATAGATATTCGAGCCATGTTGAATGATGCCACGAGACTGAATGTAGAGGAAGGATCAAACGAGTTTACGGGTCCTGGGCTACAGACTAACAACAACACTAACACTAGTAATGTAAGTCTGCTGATCATGGGTCTCATTAACCTTTTCCCAAACAACTAGCAATTAGGGTGTTCCAATGTGAAATTTGCTGCTGACAACAAAAGATATGTTGTTAAAGATAGAATTTATACATTATAAAACTTGGAAAATATTGAGACAAAAGGAGAAACTTCTGGTTATCAGCAGTTTCTTCTTGTGACAAAATGTTTTTCCAAGGCAATTTACAATTTTAGCCCAAAATGAGCTATTTAAGAATTTCCCAATTAGGCCAGACTCCTTTTCCAAAAATGGTTAGGAAAACCCCTGTTGTAGGGGGTAGGAGGGGGGTCTAATTCCGCTCCGCAACATTTCTTGTTGTTCTTATTGTTTAAATTCTTATGTTTCAATCCTGACCAAACTTTGTTACGATAATGAGGATAATGTTACTGTTGTTTTTCAGCAAGAGAAGTTACTAAAGCCACTAGGTGGATATGTAGGCTACAACTCTGAATGGAGGGAGCTAGCACAAAATATTAGTAGAGTAAGTATAAGTTATGTTAAACTATGAGGGTTGTCCCAGTAAATCATGGACTGGGCTTACTGTATCAAAAACAATCATTTCACAAGCTTCCAATTTTCAGGTATGTAAAAGACAGATATCCTGAGTATACATGCAAAATGTCACAAAAATATGCCTAAGTTTAGGCCTTTTTTGCAAACTACAAATCAATAAGGTACGCAGACCCGTCGCACGCTGACGACGTCGTGTATTTCAACCCCTATTGTTTTGTACATAATGATACTTTCTTTCGAAGTATTTCCCTCATGTACGATACACAAACGGCGTCATTTTACCCACTTTTAAAACATATGGCTACACTATCCAATTTCTATTGAAAGAGTGAACCATTTAATCGCATACATCAACTCTTTCCGGTCCTAAAATCAATTCCCTCTTAGATGTGACTTTAAATAAGTAAGAACGCATAGTTCAATGGACGAGGTCCAGTGAATATGACGGGTGTAAGACTCGCTGTGCTGATCATAAGCTTAGTCATTGCTCCTGGAAACACTTCTTTTTCCGTCTGTACATTGTAGTATTTTGTATGTATCATTTCATGTTATACCGGTATGCAAATCGAGCTGGACTGCCATTCTGCTCGCTTGGTCTTTCTCTAACGTAACTATTTTAACTTGGTTGTGATTTCAACGACAAATATTCAAATATGTGTAATTTTACAACAAACAATATTTGACGCTTGCAATTTCCTGCGATGATGTCAAAATGATGTTCCTACATACAGATATCACGCTTATGCGCTAAACACTGTTACAGCAGAAAAAATGTTGTTTTATTGAACACGCAAATGCTAATTCCAATGCGTCCATTTGGCTTGCACCGAGTACGCATACATTGGTATAATGGATGATGCACAATTAAAAAGATGTACATTGAAATACATCAAGAATACATTTATCTTACTTAGAATAAATCTAGGAATGCATTTGCATATTATTATGACGATCGGACGTCAAATATTAATACTATGAACAAAGTCCACGAATTACTGGGACAACCCTCGTATATCCCAGAAGCGTATTTATATCTGATTATGGCAGCTGTTTGGTCATCTATCTGTTTGTCCTTTAGCAAATTATTAAAAGTATAAATAAATAAGATGTGTTTGTGAAACACAAATGCCCCGGAATGGCCATTTTTCTAAAATGTCCAGTTTTTATACACCCGAAGGGTTGTATTATGTTATAGCCCTGGTTGTCTGTCTGTCCATCTGTTATTAATTTCTTGAGTACGCAACTCCTCCTACAGTTTAGATCGGAATTTGATCAAACTTGCCACATTGAATCTCCATGGTGTCTTGTTGTGCACACTGCTTGTGAAACGGAAATCAGATAATTTTTAGCGAGCCGGGACTTTATGTCCGGGGAGCTAATGTCACAGCCCTAGTGTCAGCGTCAGCGTCGCATCTTCAAAAACTTTAACCTGGTCTATATCTCAGGCACTATTAGAGATACAGCCTTGATACTTCACACATGGATAGTTCCTGGCAAGACCTTTCATTTGGGACCATGACCTTTGACCTAGTGACCTTGACCTTGGAGTTTGACCTACTTTTAAAAAACTTTAACCTGGCCTATATCTCGTGCACTATTACAGATAGAGCCTTTATATTTCACATATGGATACCTCGTGTCATGACCTTGACCTTGAGACCATGACCTTTGACTTAGTGACCTTGACCTTGAAGTTCTTTTTTGTGACAAGCTCTCGTATAGGCGAGCTACGTTGTCCGCGGACAACTCTTGTTTCGTTCTTGAATTATCTGCACTTGAATGCCCATTTTCTTGTGTGCGCAACTCCTACAGTTTTGACAGGAATTTTACCAAACTTACCACAGTGAATTTCCATGGTGTCTAATTGTGCATACCGCTTACGGAATTCAGATAAGTGTTTTCCTTCTTGAATGATCTGTCCTTAAATTAAAAAAAAAAATACCCATTTTCTTATGTGCACTACTCCTCCTACTGTTTTGATCGGAATTTGATAAAACTTGTCACAATGAATCTCTATGGTGCCTGGTTGTGCAAACCGCTTACAAAATGTATATAACTTTTTTCATATTTGAATTATCTGCCCTTGAATTGAAAAAAAGTGCCAATTTTACTGACAAGCCCCTCTTGGGCATATATGCGCCGCTTTGCGAAGCCCTTGTTGTGTAAAGGGTTGATAAGTGTTAACAGATGACATATTGCATGGAACAGATAGATATCATTGAAAGAAAGTTTCATACCAAATTTGAGCATTGTATGTCAAATGCTTTTTGAAAAATGGCAAATGTTAAGTTTTCAGACATAAAAATTATTGTGCATTCGTTTTACTAACTTAATTTCTTTACAGGATATATATTCTAATAACCCCAATGTTAGATGGAGTGATATAATAGGTTTAGAAGAGGCTAAACGGTTAGCAAAAGAAGCTGTAGTTTATCCTATAAAGGTGGGTACTGGATATTATTGTTTATATTTAATGCACAAATAGTATTATCTCAACCATTACAGACATGTATAAATAGAGACAAAATGTGAACTATTTTGCAAATCCATATGCCTTTAGTATCTAGTTTTGTCCTTAAACATTTTCAACCAAGACTAGCTTAGAAAACAATTGTTTCTTTTATACCAAAGTCTTCAAGATCTTATCGCCAACTTCCATAGGCAAACGAATAGCACTAGTTGATGGGCCATAATTTTCTTCTATGATGTTACCAAGTTTACAGTACTTAAACCCATTACCAATTAACACAATTTTTGGCTTGTCCAAATTCAAAGATGTTGCAGATGACAAATTAAAGCAAATAAAATTATATGCATTTTGGTCTTACTGGGTAAAGAACATTCTGGGAAGTGAAGAAATTGCTTGTTACAACATAACAAGCAATTTCTTTATTTTCCACTCATGTTTTCCAAAGCCTTTACCTTGAGGGGCATCAAAAGGTGTCACTGTGTGATAATGGGTTAAGATATTTACTTTAATCTTTAGTATAATTTTACCTATGTTGTTTTACTTTCAGTATCCACAGTTATTTAAAGGTATATTATGTCCATGGAAGGGTCTGCTGTTATATGGACCTCCAGGTATGTCCTTTGTAGAACACAGTACACCTCACCTGTTTATTGCTTATTTCCACCAGAACTTGATTTTGGGTGCAAAAATGCAATAGAAGCGGTAATGCATGCAAACCAGTGCACCGCGATTATCCCCTGCGATTCTTGTATGGTGTTTTGTATGGAATATCACTGGGATTGCAGTAGGCGATCACCACAATTTTCCAAAGTTCTTTTACTGTGTTGGGCAAGTGTTTTATGCAAAAACCATGCAATCCACCATACTGTACAACAGATAACTACTGTAAGACATTAGGGGAGCTCTCAGGGTCACCAATGACTTTCGTCTGCCCAGTAACTTTAATGGCCATACAAACATGTTTCTTTATCAATTTATTTTCTAAATACACCTCTAACTTTGCACCTGTATCAAAAAATATGGAGCATGTATGTCTGTCTGTCCATCAATCTAACATTAGCAATTTTGGGAGCATTAGTCTTTCACAAACACATCTTATTTTATGTATGTTTTTGTGATTGTAGGTACCGGTAAAACTCTTCTAGCCAAAGCTATAGCCACAGAATGTAACACGACATTTTTTAACATATCAGCATCAAGTATTGTCAGTAAATGGAGAGGAGACTCAGAGAAACTAGTCAGGGTAAGGGGAAATTTTAACCCTCTCTAAAATGGAAAAATCTAACCCATTACCAAACGACAATATTTAAGACTAGTCCAAATTCAAAGATGTTGCAGAGGACAATTTAAAGTGGATGAATTTTTACATTCTTTGGTCTTTTTGGTTAAAAAAACAATGTGGGAAATGAAGAAATTGCTTGTTACAAGCAATTTCTTCATTTTCCACATTGTTTTCCAAAGCCATTTTCTTGAGAGGAGTCAAAAAAAGTCACTGTGTGGGAATGGGTTAGGGCTTGTTCAACTTGAAAGCTGTTGTAGAAGCTTTTGATACAAAGACAGTAGCTGTTATAATCAGTTTTTAGCTCAACTTTTCGAAGAAAATGAGAGCTTATACTGTCACCCGGGCATTGGCGTCGGCGTTGCAACAAAGGTTAAAGTTTTTTCAAACATCAATGACTTCCATACTATGAAAGGGATTCAACCCAAACTTGGAATACTTATTCACCATCACACCTTCTACCTTACTACTATGGCCCATGACCCTGGCTCCACTATATTTGGAGTTATGCCCCCTTTATACTAAGCTACTTAGAAAGTCGAGCGCACTGTCTTCAGACAGCTCTTGTTAAGCTGATATTGAGGATCTTTGTTTGATTACGTAAATATTCATTGGGAAAACCATAAATACAATGTTGGTGGGGAAATCAATCATGAGGGAAAAGTTGTAGTTTTAAGGGATAGTCTCCTCAAGGGAAAGGTCTTTGGGCCAATGTTTGGCCCTACTTTCTTAGTTTAATCCCCATGGCTTCTCTTCAATAATGTGAGGAATATGTCAGACATGCAAAATACATATCAAGATAATCGTCTTCTACCTACAACCCTTGCATTACTGGAGAGGGGACAGCATTGCAAGAACAGGAATTAGGTCCACCCATTGAGGGAACTATGTCTGCCGTTGTGTTTCGAGTCAGATCATTAATTTTTACCCCCCAAAAAAGGTCAGGGCATTGTTCACTATATTAAAATTGTCTCAAGTGTGATGTAATTGATTGCATTGTTCATTACTTGAGTTGCAATGAAATGTTATCTTGATTATATTGTGTGTTTTCAGGTATTATTTGAGATGGCGAGATTTTACGCCCCGTCCACCATATTTCTAGATGAGTTAGAAGCGATCATGAGTCAGAGGGGATCACAAGGGGGTGGAGGGTACGCAATTGTAAATTAACTCTTTGTCCTAATTTTACCAAGTGCTCTGTTATTGCATGCTTAGTTCTATGCCCCGTCCATCAACATTGTTATGGTATTAATGCTCAAAATTAGTCATGAGCATATGCGGCAGTATACATTGATAAAAAAAAGTTAATGGAAAAGAGAAAATGTTGGTTATATGTTCAACTCTGGTTACCTTTCCATTCATCCATTAGCAATTTATTTTTTGAATATTAGGCCTTTCTTGGTTCTGACTTTTTAGAACAACATGACCCATGTGTTTTTAAGCTTTTCTTGTGACAATTCTAGAGGGCAGATGTTATA
Source organism: Fragum sueziense (assembly GCA_963680895.1). Classification (NCBI taxonomy): domain Eukaryota; kingdom Metazoa; phylum Mollusca; class Bivalvia; order Cardiida; family Cardiidae; genus Fragum; species Fragum sueziense. The sequence goes on from OY804598.1 coordinate 281,644, forward strand.
ATCGATGCGAGGTCAAAACCTCATAACTACAGCTTGAACAAGATGGAGTTACAAAGTTTTGACCTCCCACCGATGTTATGCTTTTTCTTTCATACTTATCTGCCATGTTACCATTGCCAAGTCATTCTTTTTCCATGACTGTTTGTGTTTATGTTACAGGGAACATGAAGGAAGTAGAAGAATGAAGACAGAGTTACTCGTACAGATGGACGGGCTGGCTAAATCTGATGATCTTGTCTTTCTATTGGCTGCTTCTAACTTACCATGGTAACTACATTAATTATAAGTCATATCCAAAGCTGTGGCACTTATTAGAATAGATACCGTAGTTGTAGATATGTGAGATTTCTATTTCCTTGTATCTGGTATCATTCAGTTTTCAATAAATTTCTTTCTTTAATTGCACATTTTTGGTAGATCTTAAATCTGATGTATGTATGTGTTTCATATTTGACAAACTATGTTCTTATTCCACAGGGAGTTGGACCATGCAATGTTACGTAGACTAGAGAAGCGTATATTGGTAGATTTACCCACATTTGAAGCCAGAAAGGCCATGTTTAAGCATCACTTGCCACGCGTTGTAAACCCCAGTGAAGGGGGTCTGGAATTACTGGCTGACTTAGATTATGATCTGCTAGCATTGGTAAGTATTTTGTTCAAACAAGGATTTTTATGTCACTGTCAACAACTATTCAGTTATACACAAATCCATGTACTTTTCTGGCTATTGCCAGTGTATGTATTAGTCAAAGCAAGAGATAAGACAGGGGGAATGCATTCCAAAATTTTGATTGCAAAACCAAACCTTTTATTGTTGGTACTCACTTAAATTTTCTCAGCGAGACAATTCTAATGAGTATTCACAATACAGGGTTTGATGAACAATAAACTGAATACTTGAGTTTGATAAGCCATTATCCCCTCTTACCTGTAGCTCTGCTGGTTGTAAGTTTTGTTGGTTAATAATAAGAGGCATTGTACCTAACTATTTGGAGCGTACATAATTATGCTACTGATATATGCACTTATAATGGTTTTACGCTATGCCCTCAAAAAGAATTTGTTAGTCATTTCATAATTGGGTTTAGCATTTTAATAGAAATTCTATGATAAATGACGAATGAATTGAAAACACCAGAGTTTGACACAATCATATGTTTTTAATTAAGGACATTTAAATTTTGTGGCTTTAACCTTTTCCCAAACAAACCGGGTTTTGACATCCCTAATAGAGGAGGCTTGGGAAAACATTGAGGCTAAAGAAGAAAATGCTGGAAGTCAGCATTTTCTCCTTTTGCCTCAATATTATCTTGGCTAAGATTTAAACAAAGTCTTAAATTATTAATGTTATTCTTGTTGTATCAAACAGCTTTCAAATGTGACCACAACAAGGTTTTGTTGCTTGGGAACAGGTTCAAGAACATCTAGTGAAGTATACTTTCATTTCATAACTTTAAAAATATGTTTTTAACCTGCTGGGTGAAAATAAAGACTTTTTGAATTTCACCTTACAGAAAACAGAGGGTTATTCAGGTGCAGATATCAGACTAGTGTCTAAAGAAGCAGCCATGAGGCCGGTCAGAAAAATATTTGATGCTTTAGAAAATCACACAGAAGGTATTTATTTGATTATTACTAGACTTTTACGCGCTCTGTTTCAAAAGATTTGAACACTTAGTTATAATCTCTATCTGTCTGCTCAACTGAATATGTATCCCTCTAAGTTATCCATATGGATCTTTTGATAACAAAAGCAAGATGGAGTATGAAATTTATGTTCTAGAAAAAATACTTGCAACAGAAAAAAGGTTTCGAATAATGTGAATAGCAGGTAGGTCAAAGAGAAGCTGTCTTAAATTAGAACTCTTAAATGATATTGATGTCAATTTTCACTGGTAAGAAATGAACTGCCTCTACAAGTTAACCCATTACTGTACAGTTACGCCTTTTGATTCTCTCACACGAAAATGCATGAGAAAACATTGTGGAAAATGAACAAATTGCTTGTGACAAGCAATTTCTTCATTTCCCACAATATTTTCTACCCAGAGAGACAAAAAATTGCAACGCTTGCAAGAAATGGCCTGCCTCAACATGTTAAACCATTACTGCACAGTGACGCCTTTTGACTCCCTCACAAAAAAATGCTTGAGAAAACTTTGTGGAAAATGAAGAAATTGCTTGTGACAATCAATTTCTTCATTTTCCACAATGTTTTCTACTCAGAGAAATTTGCAAGAAATAGTCTGCCTCTACATTTTAACTATTTATCAGATATTTCTTTTAAAAGTATTTTTACCTGTGTGTATTTTCAGCTAATTAGATGGTATCCAATTAATATATTTTGTTTCTTCCATTTTAGGAAAAGATCTTCATATAAGATTGGATACCATAATTTCCTCAGATGTTTTAAAAGCAATAGAAAGGACTAAACCTTCTGGTAAAGCCATGAAGGACAAATATGCTGCCTGGCAACGAGAATATGAATCTGTGTGATACATGGTCGCTATGGTGACTGCCAGCGTAACCATGGTGATTCTACTTACTATATGATACACCGGTTGCTATGGCAACTGTCTGTATAATCATGGTGATTCTACTAACTTTATGATACATTCGTTGCCATAGTAACTGCCAGCATAACTTAAGTGATTCTACTTGCTATATTGTACAATGGTTGCTATGACAACTGCTATTGTAACCATGGTGATTCCACAAGCTGCTTACTGTGATTTCATGTACATACATATCAGTGTTTCAGGGCATCAGATAAGACAGGGTGAAGGTATTTTTCTAATTTTTTTGTTTCAAATCCAAACTCTACTTTGTGGGTGCTCCTTTGCATTGTCTCGATAACACAATTCCAAAGAGTACCAACAACTTTAACTTTGATAAGCAATGAATGAACTGTGGCAATTTGAAAGGCCAACACCCCTTCTTATCTGTTTCTCTGGTGTTTAAAATGAAGTCTGGACTTGTGTTTTTTACTACTAAGTAGTAGATTGTATTACATCATTAAAGGATAAACCTATTCTTTATGACACAACTTTTTCCCAAATGACAAAATTTTAAGATGGTCTTGTTCAAAAGCTGCTGCAGACCAAAAATTAGGCTTTGATAAAGATTGGATTTGTGTGCAATATGGCACAGAAAATATTGAGGCAATGAATTGCTGATTATCAGCATTTTGTGCCACAATGTTTTTTTCCCAATCTTTTTCTTTTATGGATGTCAAACAAGATCCAATCTGATTAAAATCTGATGTTATCATTATCAACATTAACATCTGACAGGCATCAGTTATGGGTCATTTTCAATGATCTTTTCCTCGGACCAATTCAATAAATGCTTACAAGATTCTGAAAGCTTTTAGAATGGAAAACTACCCCATGATAACACAAAATACTTGATAGGTTATATTTAAAAATGACCTCTAACCGGTGACTGTCAGACATTACTCTATGAAATAAGATGAAACATCTGGCTTTATTTAGATTGAACAAGATCTTGTTTGTGAAAGTGTTAATAAGGGATATGCCCCTGTATTGAGAGATCAGGGGCATATTGTTTTACTCATGTCCGTCTGTCTGTCTGTTTGTCCAAAAACTTAACATTTTGCCCTTTCTCCAAAAGTATTTGACATACAAAGCTGAAATTTGGTGTATTACTTCCTTCCAATGATAGCTATCTGTTCCATACAATATGACCTTCCTCAAGGTCATCTGGTTATCAACTGGTAACATGAAAACTTAACACTTTAGGAAAAATAGTCATCTCAAGGGCATTTGTGTTTCACAAATTTGTCTTGTTCATGCTCATGAAAATATCAATATGTAAATTAGATATATGCAAAATAACTATAAAGTATTATATGTGGCAATGCCGGTGTAATTTATTATTTGAGATTCTGTTATTTTCGTTTTTAGACAGATTGTATGTTTCTTACAAAACTGTTAATTGTCTGAAAGCATTTGGAGAAAATGAGAAAAATACAATTACCATCAATTTTCATCTTTCCCTCTCAATGCTTTCAATACTTTAAAATATTTAAATTATGTACATTTAATCATGTTAATTTTGTTCTATGCACTGGTTCTTAATTCAAACCAGTCTAAATTTTGCTGTTTGGAAAAGGGTTACATTTTATTTAAAAATTTGGCAAGAAGTGCTTACCAACTAACTGTCTGCTATGCACTAAAGGATTACAATATATTTTAGCCTTCACTTTTAAAAGATTTCTGGCATTCTGTTTAACCCTTTCCCAAACACATTTTAACCCATTACGAAAAGACACAATTTTATACGGCTCCAGATTGAAAGAAGTTGCTGACAACATTTTCTTTGTGATGATATTTTGAAATTTCATGACTTTTCGGGTAGAAAACATTGTTGGAAATGAAGAAATTGCTGGTCACAAGCTACTTATTTATTTTCCACAATGTTTTCTAAAGCCTAAATAGAGATCTACAATGTGAGGTATCAAAAGGTGTCATTGTGCTAGTCCTGCTGAAATGGGTTGAAAACCTTTTCATGCTTCAAACAAAAGTAATTTTTAACCCTTTCCCAAACAAGACCTGGTTTTGACGTCCCTAATAGAAAATGCTTGGCAAAACATCGAAACAAAAGAAGAAACTGCTGATAACCAGCAGTTTCTCCTTTTGTCTCAATATTTTCTATGTAATATTTTACACAAGTTCCATCTTTAACTTCCATTTTGTCATTTGTGGCAGTTTTCGAAATGGATCACCCTAAAAATTTGCCTTTTGGTAAAGGGTTAAAGAAAAGGAAGTTTGAATCTGTCTTCTCCAGGCCCCAACCACTCAGATTAGCCCAACTTACAAAGAGTGCTATATCAAATCTCCCCTACCCTCGCATGTCTTCCCATCAAAATATCCTTAGCTGGTGTCGACAAATTATTGACTGGTCTAAACCCAAGTAAGGCTTCCGGACCCGATGAGCTATCACCGAGACTCCTTAAAGAGCTCCATGCAGAAATTGCCCCAGTGTTAACATACATCTTTCAAATTTCTCTTGACTCTGGTATTGTCCCTGATGACTGGCGCCATGCCATCATCTCACCCGTCTACAAGAAAGGTGATAAATCAAAAGCCAGTAACTATCGTCCAATATCCCTGACCTGTATCGCCTCCAAACTCATGGAACATATTCTGGTCTCCAACATAATGTCCTATTTCGATACCCACAACATTCTTAGCCCAAAACAACATGGCTTTAGGTCAAAACATAGTTGTGAGACCCAACTGCTCGACTTCACCCAAGAAATTGCAGACTCCCTTAACCAAGGTCAACAAACTGATGTCATAGTTATGGACTTCAGTAAAGCTTTCGATAAGGTTGATCACCATAAACTAGTACACAAACTCCATCACCTTGGTCTCGACTCCAAAGTTACTGGCTGGGTCAAATCGTTCCTTTGTAATAGATCCCAACAAGTACTAGTTGAAGGAAATTGCTCCACTAGGTTACCCGTCTTGTCAGGGGTCCCCCAGGGCTCAGTCCTGGGCCCCTGCCTTTTTCTTGCATATATTAATGACCTGCCTGAGAGTGTCAAAAGTAGGGTTCGGTTATTTGCAGATGATACTATAGTCTATCTCACAATCTCCTCCTTATCATGTGCAGAAAAACTACAACAAGATCTGAAATCTCTAGAACTCTGGGAAAAGGATTGGGCTTTGGAGTTCAATCCTGATAAATGTGAAGTCCTTCGAATCCACAGGAAACGAAAGCCATTCCTGTTCCCCTACAAATTACATAATACAGAATTAAAATCCGCTAACCAAGCCAAATTTCTTGGAGTAAACATTAGTAAGGACCTCAACTGGGCCCCACACATAAACACAATCACATCAAAAGCAAACCAAACTCTCAGGTTCATAAAAAGAAATGTCAAAACAAATAACGCCCGGGTCAAGGAAGCAGCTTACAAAACGTATGTTCGCCCTCAAGTCGAATACTGTTCCACAGTCTGGTGTCCCTGGCAGAAATACCTAAACCATAAGATAGAGATGGTGCAAAGGTCGGCCGCACGCTATGTTCTAAACCTAACAGCTGCTCCAGACAGCGCTAGCCAACAGTAATCAGAATTGATTTTATGGCTGAAAAAGTAGTTGAAGAAATACTGAGTACAAGCATGTATCTTTTCTTCAATATCTTCCATCCTACTGAATTATATACCCTGTTCTGTAACACCTTTTAAGTTATAACAGAATAAAACTTTTTTTCTATTGGAAGTAAACTCTGGTTACTCATTCATAAATTACATGTAGTTAACTCAAAATATAGTTTACTGTAAACTTGCTTTGTGCAACCAGACCATTATATGCCCTGCGCTTGGAAAGATGAAGGGAATATTGTTTTACTGGTGTCTGCCTGCCTATCTGTCCGTCTGTCTGTCCGAAACTTTAACATGAACACTCAACATCGGCCTTTTTGGAGGCATTTGTGTTTCACAAACACTTCTTGTTTTGATTTGTTATTTGTGTATAATATATGTATTTATTGAAATATATTTTTAATTCATCATGACTTATCCATTACCAGATTTGTTGAAATGTGAGAATAAATATGAACTGAGATTTACACATTTGTATTTTGTATTTATTGTCATTTATTCCTATGTTATTCAACCGGTTGCCAAACAAGACCTGTGGTCTTATAGAAGAGACTTGGGAAAACAATAAGGCAAATAGAATTTGCAAATCTGAGCATAAAAGATAAAGAAATAGATGGAAATAGAGCAAAGCTATAGACATAAAGGTTTGGAAATGACCAATTATTCCTCTATGCTATTCTGATGATTGAATGGAGTTTTCAATCACAAACAAGACCTGGTTTTGACGTCCCTATTAGAAAGGGTTGGGAAAACATTGAAGCAAAAGAAGTAAACACAGATAAGCATTATAAGCAGATATCCATTTAAGGTAGTCTACCCCTGATGAGATTCGCATGATATCGGATTTATTCGGGTGCGGTCAAAAACATTGGCACCGCCGAATGTTTACGATCGCGATCAAATAGGTTTGGATACATAACGACAATACTCGGAAAAATTTGATGTTTTTTGTGAATTTCAAAATGGCCACATTATGGGTATCCTACCTTAACCCTTTCCCAAACATCAAAATTCTGGGGTGATTTAATTCAAAAGCAGCTACAAATGACAAAATGCATATTGATAAAGAGATAATTTGTGTATGAAATAGCACAGAAAACATTGAGACAAAAGGAGAAACTGCTGGTTATCAGCAGTTTCTTCTTTTGTCTCAATGTTTTCTCAAGCCATTTCTTTTAGGGACGTCAAAACCAGGTCTTGTTTGGGAAAGGGATAAGATACTTCATAGACCATTTATTGGAAAGAGACAAAATACTTTGTCAAATGTCAGAAGAAATATTGGCTGAAGCAGGGTTCAAACCGAACCATTAGTTATAGACTATACTATAGCATGGGCGGATGTAGAGAGGGGGTCGGGGGATCCCGACCCCCCCTGCATTGGCCAAAAATTGAATTTGACTATATAAATTTAGTGTAACGTTACATATTTACTACATTGTAAGCCATAATTTGGGCTTGGACCCCCCCCCCCTCGAGAATTTTTTGGGGCTTAGAAACCCCCATCCCCCTTGGAAAGAAATCCTGGGTCTGTTCTTGTATAGGTATACAGGTATATAGGTATAGGTAACAGAAGTGTGTAATCTATGCAAGTGAAACCTGGCCCCTGTCCAAACCAAACCTGCAAAGTAATGATTGTGCAATGATCAGACAGATCTGCAACATACGCCCCAGGATATACCAAACATGAGATCAAACAAGCTGCGTGAGTAGTATGTCATCAAAGATTTGGAACTCGTCATAAGGGAAAGGAGACTTCGCTGGTATGGACATGTTGAGAGGTTGAATAGGGCAATCAAAACAGTTCTTGATATGCAGGTCACAGGTACACGCAGACCGAGAAGACCCAAGATGACTTGCAGGCTGCTGACAAAGAGCAACCGAAGAGATTGGACCCTGTCCAACATTGATCATAGATGGAGAGCAGGGACAGCCATGTGATGATGATGATGATGGCAATATGTGTGAAGCCTCCAATTCAAAAGATACAGACAACAAAAGATAATGCCAAAACAAGAAAATGTATGTTTTACTTTAAGAATAGAAAATATTGAAGGAAAAGAAGATTGCGGATTACATCTATCAATAATTTCTTCGTTTCCCTTAATGTTTACCAAACTATTTCTACCAGGGTAATTCAATAGAAGGGTTGAATAATAATGACACAAGAACAGCAACACTGCCAGGCAATCATTTTATTAAATATTCTATAACATTTACAAAAAGATAAACAATTTATTATATCATTAAATAAATTCCAAATACAGATCTATACTGGTACAAAAAATTTAATACAATTGCATTGTTTTGTTGTGTGTTTTTTTACAACTATATCAACAAAATTTGATATGAAAAATATGTTGCAAAATACAAAATTTGTTTCTCATGGCACAGAAAACAGAAAATATAGTTAAATCTAAGTTTAAATATTCAGATATAGAAACAGCCATTTTTCCTAGGGGGTTCCACTGAATTTACCTAATGAATAATTGATATAAACCCATTACCAAACGACAAAATTTTAGACTGGTCCAAATTGAAAGATGTTGCAGACGGCAATTTTAAGCAAATTGAATTAAACAAATGTTTGTCTTTTGGGATAGAAAATATTGTGGGAAAGGAAGAAATTGCTTGTTACTTGTTACAAGCAATTTCTTCATTTTCCACAATGTTTTCAAAAGCCTTTTTCTCTAGGGGAGTGACAAAAGGAGTTAATGTGTGGGAATGGGTTAAATCATTTGAATATTTTTCTCACAAATTAGAGAGGGTATGGACCCTTGGACCAGGTCCACTAGACCTATACATGAAGTTCTTGAATATATGAATATATAAAACTAACAAACAAATATATATAATATATTTCTATCTTTAACAATGATAAAGATTAATGTAAACTTTTCTGGAATAGATTATAATTATTATACAAACAAGAACTGTCGCAAAGCAGACAAATACCCCCCACTAGCGCCTTGTCACTTAAAAAGTGCTATAGGTCAACCGGTTCTTGACTTAAAGCACGGAAACAGATTTTGAACAAAGTCCGATTGTGACCTTTGACCTTCGTGAACCAAAAACAATAGGGCACCACCTTGTGTCATGGGCAACAACTGTGTAAAGTTTCATGATCCTAGGTCAATCTGTTCATGACTTAGAGCACGGAAATGGATTTTGAACAAAGTCCAATTGTGGCCTTGACCTTTGACCTTGGTGACCCAAAAACAATAGGGCACCTCCTTAGGTCATGGGCAACAACTGTATAAAGTTTCATGATCCTAGGTCAACCGGTTCTCGAGTTAGAGCACGGAAACGGATTTTAAACAAAGTCTGATTGTGACCTTGACCTTTGACCTTGGTGACCCAAAAACAATAGGGCACCTCCTTGGGTCATGGGCAACAACTATGTAAAGTTTCATGTCAATCGGTTCTTGACTTAGAGCACGGAAACGGATTTTGAACAAAGTCCAATTGTGGCCTTGACCTTTGATTTTGGTGACCTTAAAACAATAGGGCATCTCCTTGGGTCATGGGCAACAACTGTGTATAGTTTCATGATCCTAGGTCAACCGGTTCTCAAGTAAGAGCACGGAAACGGATTTTAAACAAAGTCTGATTGTGACCTTGACCTTTGACCTTGGTGACCCAAAAACAATAGGGCACCTCCTTGGGTCATGGGCAACAACTGTGTAAAGTTTCATGATCCTAGGTCAATCGGTTCTTGACTTAGAGCACGGAAACAGATTTTAAACAAAGTCCAATTGTGACCTTGACCTTTGACCTTAGTGACCCCAAAACAATAGGGCACCTCCTTGGGTCATGGGCAACAAATGTGTAAAGTTTCATGATCCTAGGTCAAACGGTTCTTGAGTTAGAGCACGGAAACGGATTTTAAACAAAGTCTGATTGTGACCTTGACCTTTGACCGTGGTGACCCCAAAACAATAGGGCACCTCCTTGGGTCATGGGCAACAACTGTGTAAAGTTTCATGATCCTAGGTCAATCGGTTCTTGACTTAGAGCACGGAAACCAAAAAGACTACGGACAGACGGATGGACAGACGGACAGACAGACAGACATGGTGAAACCAATATACCCCCCTCTACTTCGTAGGTGGGGGGTATAATAACAAATTGTACCCATGTGCTTTGCAAGCATAGCATAATGTGCCATGTTTGAAACTAATAGCTTGAACATATGAGGAGATATAGAAAAGCTCATATAAATACATGGTCACTTGGTGACTGGAATGTACACTATATTCTTCTGATAGAACTTTCTTAATCCTTTCCCAAACAAGACCTGGTTTTGATGCCCTTAAATAAATATCTTGGGAAAACATTGAAACAAAAGAAGAAAATGCTGATAATCAGCATTTTCTCCTTTTCCCTTAATGTTTTCTATACTATGCTTTTCACAAATTTCACTTTTTGTAACACCCAGTTTGTCACATGCAGTTGCTTTATCTCTTTCGCTGCCAATGTCGCCGATAAGCGACTCACAGAGAGACTGCCAATGTCGCCGATCGGCGACTTTCAAACAATAGCTTAATGATGTCATTCAAGGTCTATGTCAAGGTCATCTGTATGTACACCCTTTTTGTAATCTTCAGCATCTTTCAACATGGGACAGAATTTGGGAAAGAATTAATCACATTTGGATGACATCACAGAGTAGCTTTCCATTTATTCCTCATAAAATGATGAGATTATGTCATTATACATCTTTACAACAATTGGCCGTCTTAATTTCATGGTTGGACCTGAAATATAAAATGAAACATAATTGTCTATGGAATTCCTTTATTACCTTCTCATGCTGTTCATAACATATTCATGTTGTGACCAAAGCTTTTGAAGGAAGTATAATTATACTAAAATCAGCCTGCACAGACATGCAGTCTGATCTTAGCCTACACTGCCTGTTTTCTGTTCTATCATTGTGTCAAAAACTTGTTGAGGTGTCCCTTTAATTGGCAATTTATTTGAAACAAATCTTAAAATCAGCAGGAAAAAGGTTAAAGAGACATTTCACATTTATTTATCCTAAATAATATCTTATTTTTATCTGAAAAAGCAAAATTTCTTATGCGAATTCTGAAAATTTCAAGCTAAAATATTGAACCGTTTACGAGAAATATATAATTTTGTGCTAAAATTAAACCAATTGTTGTTGACAACAGTTCAGATTTATATGGAATTAGTCATTTCTGTCTCAACTTTAAAGGCATATTTTACGCCTATAAATAACAACTTCAAAAAACTGATCACTAATCTTTGCATCAAGACATAATTTAAAAAAATGAAATTGGAATGTTATGTCCCTTTAATAGCTTTACAGACAAATTCTCAGAACAACTTTCGGTAAAAATCATATTTTGTATCTCTGTAAACTTGTCTGCAATATAATGATTTAGGAAAAGGAATAACGTTAATCAACAGTTTCTTCTTTTGCCTCAATATTTTCATGGACTTCATTTCACCTGAAAACTATCTTTAATACCATAAATTTTGTCTTTTGCAACTCCTCTTAAATTGGACAAGTAAATGAAATTGGTGTTTGGTCAAAAAATAAATGGTCAATTAAAAATCTTACCTAATTCACCACCAGGTAACGAGAAATCTCGTGACAATATGACCCATTTCTGTATTTTAGCAGCTCTGGACACAGCTTTCTTATTTGCCCGATCTATCCCAGCTTGAATACCCTGAAAATATTCAAAAACTATTATCACTATTCCATCTGATATAACATAGCTTTAGCTTATATTATCACTAATTACACTCAAACTTTTTCCAAAACATATTTCAGCAATAAGATCTTGCATTTCTTTTATGTTCGTGTACTATGGTTTAACCCTTTCCCAAACAAGACCTGGTTTTGACGTCCCTAATAAAATATCCTTGAGAAAACATTGAGGCAAAAGAAGAAAATACTGATAATCAGCATATTCTCCTTTTGCCTCAATATTTTCTGGGCTATATTTTACACAAATTTTACCTTTATCAACATCTTTTTTGTCATCAGCAGCAGCTTTCAAATAGAACTACCCTAAAAAAATTTTGTTTAGGAAAGGGTTAAGTCTCTTTCATGTACGGTAAGGCTATTTGAAAAATATGAATTTGTCTTGCCTAAAGGTAAGTGCCATGTCAAATGAAATCAGTAATAACTAGAAATCTATCACAAAAGGTGATAAAATACTCCCGCCACTATATTTGTCCAGACGAGCATTTTTGTCGACAAAGGGCAATAACTAAAAAAATATGAGTCGCAGAGTAATGATTCTTGTGCACTCCACCTCCATACAATAACATCTATCCGCCTGAAGATTCATGATTCTACCTTCAATAGTTTTTGAGTTATGCCCAAGACTTGTACACAGACAGAGGGCAGACAGACAGGTTGATTAGAGTATACACCCTAACACATTCGTTTTGCAAGGGTACAATAAAACATTTGTTTTGTGGGGGTATAACTATTAACCATTACCGTATTTCACCTAATAGACGTGCCCCGGCGTGATGCAAAACACCGTGGGGGCGCGCTTATTTCGTACCACTTTTCCTGAATTCTAAATTGCTTCGCTGAATGTAGATAATAAAGGGAAAAATCAACAATACAATCCCATAATGCAATGCAGGGTAGAGATGATTAGTGTTGATCTGAAAGTGCTTTGAGTATCTTAAAATACATATCGTAACACACACCGGGTACACGTATAAATCAGCGGAGATGAAGCTACATCCCGTCGCGTAAGGTCGTCCAGTCTACAGTTATCTGCCAGTCTATAGTCTATATTGCTTCGTCTCCGCTGATTTATACATGTACCCGGTGTGTGTTACGATATGTATTTTAAGATACTCAAAGCACTATCAGATCAACACTAATCTTCTCTACCCTGCATTGCATTATGGTCCTTTGTCTCGAAAAGGCAGGTGTGTTCTACTTTCGTTTTCGGAATGTTTTGATTTCTTCTTCTTCTTCACTGGAAGTTTGAGTTTGGAATTTGTCATTACTGTCTACTCCACAGTCAAGGTAAGGTCGGGTGAAGGTGGGGAGGGGTGTCCCATGGCTTCTGAGATTGTTAAATATAGAGGGGGCGTGTCTATTAGGGAGGGCGCATCTATAAGGTGAAATACGGTAAATTGTTTATGCAGATATTGCTTTTCCCAACAAGCCATGGTTTAAATTGATGCATCTTGAAAGCAACCAAAGAAAAGAAGAAAATACTGAACAGCATTTTCTCCTAGTATATCATTGCTTTCTGTGCTACAGAATTCATGACTCCTACATTTAGTAACAATATTTATTTCTGTTGTTTAATTCCCTTATAACTTAGTAGAGCAGACAAGAATGCTGATGGATGGCCTCACATGACAAGTTTGGTGAAATAACAATACCTTTCTGGCATATACTGGACAGAGTTCCACAAACCATTTTGCATACCTTAATGTTATTTGGATCTTATTTGGTCTCATCTACTACTGTGGGCTGCAGCAGGGTGTGCCTTATCTCAATGAAGCAATTATTATATTGAAATATGCTGTAACAAACCCACCTTGATAACATTTGGATCTTGTTTTGCTTCATCTACAGTGGTACATTGAGTACCTACAGAGTTGCACCATGTTACAGCTTCATGTAGCAGAGTCGGCAGGGGCTCCATTGTCAATAATATTGATTTAAACTTTAACCCACTACCACACAATGACGCTTTTTGACGCCTCACAACATATAGGCTTCGGAAAACATTGAGTAAAATTAAGAAATTGCTTGTGACAAGCAATTTCTTTATTTCCCATAATGTTTTCTACCTAAAAAGACAAAACAATGTAATATTTGATTCGCTTGACATTGTCGTCTGGAACATCTTTGGACTTGGACCAGACTGAAATTTCACCATCTTGTAATCTGTTAACAAACAAACCCACCTTGATGACATTTGGATCTTTCTTTGCCTCATCTACAGTGGTACATTGAGCACCGACAGACTTACACCAAGTTACAAATTCAGCTAGCACAATGGGCTGAAGCTCAATGGTAAAGTGACTAGATTAAAATATGAGATATAACAAATAAACAAACCTTGATGACATTGGGATCTTGTTTTGCCTCATCTACAGTTGTACATTGAGCACCTACAGACTTACACCAAGTTACAACCTCTGGTAGCAGGGTAGGCAGGGGCTCCATTGTATCCAAGTTAACATCAGTCTGGTTAAATAAATGGGAAAACTAAGTCACCAGAAAAATCTGTTTTTCACCTTTTAAATAAATTTTAGGTTTGACATTAAAGATAATGAAAGTTTTGGATAACATTGAAGGAAAGGAAGAAATGCTCTTATTCTCTATAATGAGATCTATCTAACTATGAAGTTTCATGATTCTACCTTGGTAACCTTGCATACTTTTCAAGTTATGCTCCGGACAAGGTTTTGTTAATGAACCGACCAAACAACCTTCTGACACTTGCTAAACAAATACCCCCATTTTCTTCAAAAAGGGGCATAGATTAATAATGACCTCTATGGTAAAACTTAATGGCAAACTAACATTTTTTTTAGTTTTCTTTGCATATTCGAGGTAGAATATTGACGAATGATTCTTTATCAAAAAAAGAACTTTAATGGAAACAGTAGATCTACATTGGTTTGATATTTACTGGTCCAACCTGGGGTGGTATTCACTAACCGCTTTAACCCTTTTCCAAATGACAAAATTTTAGGGTTGTCAAATTCAAAAACTGTCACAAATGACAAAATGGAAAGTATTAAACATAGACTTTGTGTAAAATAAACAAGCGTGACAAGCAATTTCTTCATTTCCCACAATGTTTTCTAACCAAAAAGCTATACAAATTTCAAAATTTCTTCACATTTTAATGTTGTCTGCAACTTATTTCAAATTGGACTAATCTAAAATTTTGTCTTTGGGAAAGGGTTAAAATAGCACTACAATCTATCCAATTGGCCATGGCATATGTCTCATGACTCTCTTTTAATCAGATGGCTTGTAATGTAATTTTGATTTAGACGATTACTTGAGTAATCTTGATTAAAACTGGCCATGAACAATTCTACAGCATACAAATTTTCTGCAGCTAATTGGTAAAATTGATTCAATTGACTGTCACTTTTTTAAAATTTTAAACCAATATAAATTCTGTCTATTGGGCAGAGTTAATTAACCCTTTCCCAAACAAGACCTGGTTTTGACGTCCCCTAGAACATAGGCTTGGGAAAACATTGAGGCAAAAGAAGAAAATGCTGATAACCAGCATTTTCTCCTTTTGCCTCTATATTTTCTTTACTACATTCTATAGAAATCTTATCTTTTTAACATCTCTATTGTTGTCTCGAGACGCTTTTGAATGGGACCATCCTAAAATTTTGCCGTTTGGGTTAAGGTAATAAATACATTACCTTCAAAGTTATAAGCATAGAGAGAAACTTCTTCTTATCTCCAATCAGCATACAGTTAGAGACCACAGGTAACTCTTCCTTCACACAATATTCTATAGGAATTGGCGCAATGTTCTCTCCTCCCGCTGTTATGAGGATCTCTGAAATATAAGTTGTTTTCATTAGCTAGAAGTAATAGGCAGAGCAACAAAAAAGAGCCGGTAAAGACATATCTTCTTTGTTATATCAATTATCATATATCAATGGCTCAGCGCGAAACGGTTGTAACTGCCTTTATGTTTAAAGGCAGTTACAACCGTTTCCCGCTGAGCCATCGATATCTACTTTGTTATATCAATTATCAACCCTATGTTGTGAGTACTCATTGGAATCATCTGGACTAGACAATTCTAATTAGTACCCACAGCAAAGTGTTTGATGTAAATTCACCGATATTTTACTGTTTGAAAATCCATTACTCCCTCTTATCTGGATCTATGACAAGTACATGTCAAATTATATCTTAACCCTTTCCCAAACAACAGAATTTTAGGGTGATCCACTTCAAAAACTGCTACAAAAGACAAAATAGATGTTATTAAAGATAGAATTTGTGTAAAATATGGCACAGAAAATATTGAGACAAAAGGAGAAACTGCTGGTTATCAGCAGTTTCTTCGTTTGTCTCAATGTTTTTCCAAGCCTTTTCTCTTAGGCACGTCAAAACCATGTCTTGGTTGGGAAAGGGTTAAGCAAATCAAGGATTTCTGTGAAGGGAATTCAAACATAAAAATATTAAAAAATAGAATAACACAATTTTGTTTGGATTTCTATATAATATGAAAATGAAATAATCAGGCTACTTCTGCAACACCTAGACATTAAGACCATCCTAAAATTTTGTTGGAAAAGGATTAGAGTACCAACCTTTTATTCTGCCAGTTATGTACAAGAATCCATCATCATCTTTCTTCCCAACGTCCCCAGAATGTAACCAACCATCTGGTCCAATGGCCTCCTCTGTTTTCTCAGGTTGGTTCAAATATCCCATCATCACATGCCGACCCCAGAAACATATCTGATAGGAATAGGAGATTCGTTAATAACTCACTCGCAAATGACAACAATAATTGTCCACGGACAACGCAGCTCGCCTATACGAAAGCTTGTCACAAAAAAAGGAGTTCAAGGTCAAAGGTCATGGTCTCAAGGTCAAGGTCATGACATGAGGTATCCATATGTGAAATATCAAGGCTCTATCTGTAATAGTGCATGAGATATAGGCCAGGGTAAAAGTAGGTCAAACTCAAAGGTCACTGGGTCAAAGGTCATGGTCCAAAATGAAAGGTCTTGGCAGGAGGTATCCATGTGTGAAGTATCAAGGCTGTATCTCTAATAGTGCCAGAGATATAGACCAGGTTAAAGTTTTTGAAGACACGACGCTGATGTGACGCCGACGCGACGCCGACACTAGGGCTGTTACATTAGCTCCCCGGACATAAAGTCCCGGCTCGCTAAAAAAGGAGTCCAATGTCAAAGGTAAAGGTCACTAGGTCAAAGGTCATGGTCTCAAGATCAAGGTCATGGCATGAGGTATCCATATGAGAAATATCAAGGCTCTATCATTAATAGTGCATGAGATATAGGCCAAAGGCGCGTTCTTTAGAGCGAGATTTCTTCAGATATCTTCAGATTTCTTAAGACGTTTTAAAATAAAGCATTCTTTAGAGCAAAGCTTTTAAGACGCTCAATGGGAGGCGCCATTACCCTATACACCGTGCAGAACCCCTCGGTTAACTCTGTAGAAACAATATAACAGAAAATTGACCGAGTTGTTCCGAATACTCCATGGTACCATGGTAATGCTCCATACTTCATACAAATGACGTCATCATGACGTCATTTGTATGAAGTATGAATCATTTGGAACACCTCGGTCAGAATCTCAGTCTTAAAAGCGCTTTATGAAAAACATCTTAGGAAGTCTTGCTCTAAAGAACGCGCCTCTGGTTAAGTTTTTCAAAAGTTGGTCAACCTCCAAGGTCAAGGTCACAAGGTCAAACGTAATGGTTTCGAATTAAAGGTATTGGCAGGAGGTATCTATGTGTGAAATACCAAGGCTCTATCATTAATAGTGCATGAGATATTGGCCAGGTTTAAGTTTTTTAAAAGTAGTTCAAACTCCAAGGTCAAGGTAACTAGGTCAAAGGTCATGGTCCCAAAAGAAAGGGTTTGAGTTTATTGGGGTTTTACGCCGTTTCCAACTACCAGGGTCATATCGCGGCGGCTGGAGCACCTACCCATGGATTCCTGTTGTTTCTCAAACCAGTACTACCACAACACCCTTACCGAGCCTCCAGCTGCTCGCCCACTTAGGTTAACGATTTCAAACCCATTGGTGGGTGACAATTTTGTCAGAAAGGGTATTAGCCGCGGCCGGGTATTGAACCCGGGACCTCTCGAATGAGGGTCAGATGCGCTACCAACTGCGCTAAGGCCGCGGCCCCCAAAACAAAGGTCTTAGCAGGAGGTATCCATGTGTGAAATATCAAGGTTGTATCTCAAATAGTGCCCGAGATATAGACCAAGTTAAAGTTTTTTTTCAAGTGAAAACGGGACGCTGACACTAGGGCTGTGACATTAGCTCCCAAGACTTAAAGTCCTCACTTGCTAAAAATTTAGACTGATCAAGACTGAATTGAGACACAGAAAGTTGCATAAAAAGGCTTGGTCACACACAATTCTACATCCACATTACAAGTGAAAATTATTAAAATCTCGAAGTGTTAATATTCTGGCTAAGCAGTGCTTTGAATGATGTATTGCATTCCACTACTATTCCACAGCCTAAGCACTCCCTTATCATAGTCATTATAGAGTTAGGCGTGTCATTGATTAGCAGTGGAATAGCAATGAACCAACACTCAATGAGCATTGAAGGCCATGCTCTGACAGTGATATAGAAAGTTCTAATATCCATAACTGTGTCTCTGTGCGTCAAAACAACTGCTATGAAATAGCCTATCCAGTATTTGCCACATCTGTTCCATTGCTTTATCAAATTAACTTGACTGAGTAATTGAAAAAAATCTTGTCGCACAGAGTTTGAAAGCAATACCTTGACCTTGGAGTTTATTTTTTTTTTGTAACAAATATCCATTTACATTTTCTTCATTGAGGGCAGGCAATTCGTATTTCCAAAAGTTTACAACAACTTTCACATTTACTTTTCAAAACTTTGTTTTCTTAAAAAACCCTCAAAACTGCAGCTTATTTTAAGTTGCAGATACAAGATTTTTAAATAAAGAAATGAAATGAAAGAAGAGCTGAAATTACGAAAAAACCACCTCTCCATTTCCATCTTCATCTTGATTGTCCAACCTAGTCTCACAGCCGTCTACTTCTTTACCCACACTCGTCAGTCTACAACCATCTCCCCGGCAGAATGTGTGTGGACCTGCAAAGAAACACCATTATATTCATATGATATACGGACAAAGATCTTACTAATACAGTATAACCTTTGGTATAGTATAAAAGACTTTGTCTCACAGCCATGTACTTCCTTACCCACATTGGTCAGGCGACAACCATCTCCCTGGCAGAATGTGTGTGGACCTGCGAAATAAATATGAGCCGGGATCTGGAAAAACGTCCCTTATAGCAATTGAGCCAGCCATGTTTCAAGATCAGAATGTTCCTAAATGCTGTCTGACAGGGATCCATGCTGCTGTTTTACAGTTGCTACAGGTCACAAGAACATTATTGGAGACCAATGTGGTTTATGATCAGACTGCATGTACATGCAGGCTGATCTTGAACCATATTGGGCTCAAAAGCCTTAAAGGACCTTTTTCCAGATCCTGGCTCATATATGTGACAGTTTTAATTATCTACAATGACCATGGTTTTACTCTGACTAGCTTGCATTTTTTTAATAGTAAAATTGAAAAGCAGCAGCTGTTATAATATAATCAATAAATGTATTTTTACATATTGATTAAGCCTTTCCCAGACAAGACCATGTTTTGACAACCCTATTAAAAAGGCCTGGAAAAACATTGAGGCAAATTTATAAATGCTGATAACCAACATAATTTTTTTATTATCAGTAATTTCTTCTTTTGCCTCAATATTTTCACAAACCTTTAATATCATGGATGTCAAAACCAGGTCTTGTTTGGGAAAGTGTTGATTCACAATCTACTTAACACAAATTCTAAATATCCGTTCCTGTTAGAACCAAATTAATATACCATGTTCTTCATTTGCTTTCTATCTTAGGGACATCAAAACTTTGTCTTATTTTGGAATGCCATAAATATTTCAGAGCAAGAGATAACAAAGGGTAAAACCATTCTTGATTTGTTATTTAAACCCAACCCTATTTTGTGGGTACTCATTTGACTTGTCTCCATGAAACGATGGATTCTAATAAGGGCAAGTTTAAAAAAAATGTGACCATTCACTTTTTACATGCCTCTGCTTTTACAGAGGTACATATCCTAGATCTACCCAATCAAAGCTAAAAAGATGTGTTATTGTTTCTTGGTACTGGGTACCAAGTTTAAAGAAAATTGCTTCACAAATAAAAAAGATTAAAACATGTCAAAAATGTCAGGAGTAAAACGCTTTTTGTGTGACACTTAACACTTGTACCAGTTTTCTAAGCTATGGTAAATAAAAGACAGTGACAGGATACTACAATAAGCAATTGTAATTCATAAAACATCATGTGCATCATCATCTTAGAATTACCTTTTCATCTTATCTTCACTGGTTTAGGATGTGGAGCCTGTTTTATACAATAACCCTCTAAATTTGATGTCAGGAGTGAAACACTATTATTTTCTAAAATGTGTTCTCATTTTTGTCTATTCAGCCAGAAATCTACCACTCAACTTTTTTAGGAAGCCATCAACCTTGTGGGCATTCTGCACTCTACTATTTAGTGATTCTTGTGTTACAATTTCTCATATTGTGCAATATATATGCTGTCAGGAGTGAGACGCTTTTTTGTTTTCATTTTGCAAGATTGTGCACACAATTTTAGCCAAAAGTTGGTGAACATTAACTTTAAATATAATTTGGGCACTGCTTAACCATTTAAAATAGTTTTTAGCCATCCTAATTAAGAAATCTGGATGATATTCTGTAACAAGAGCTGTCCAAAGACAGCGCGCTCGACTTTCTAAGTGCTTAGTATAAAGGGGGCATAACTCCAAATAGAGTGGTCCCAGGGTCATGGGCCCTGATAGTAAGGTAGAGGGTGTGATGGTGAATAAGTATTCCAAGTTTGGATTGAATCCCTTTGATAGTATGGGAGTTATTGATGTTTGAAAAAACTTTAACCTTTGTTGCAACGCCAACGCCAACGCCGACACCAACGCCAACGCCAACGCCAACGCCGACGCCCGGGTGACAGTATAAGCTCTCATTTTCTTCGAAAAGTCGAGCTAAAAATAGCTGTTACTCTTAAAATTCAAATGTCACACTTTGGTCACATTTTTTTTAAACCTGCCCATAAGTAACCACAACATATGGTTTGATGAACAATCAATGAAATACATTTTTATATTGTATTTTGAAAACCCATTACCCCCTCTTATCTATATGCTATGTACCTGTAGATTCACTCATGCCGTATATCTCATCTAGCCTCATATCGAGGCTCCCGAAGAACTCTAGCGTGTCTTTTGTAATCGGCGCAGCTCCACAGCCGTATAACCAACATCTATCTAGGCCAAGTAGAGCTTTAACCTTCTTAAATACAAGCATATTGGCAATAGTCCAACCATAGGGCACTGGTTCTCTGTAAAAGAAAAGGTGCAGCTGCCAACAACGAGAGTAGTTCAAGGACAACTTAGTAGGCCTACAGGGGGTCAAGGATGAATGTTTTACAAAAATGTACAAGTCTATACAAAAACCAATGTACTTTTTCACTGACTCTTTCTTTTTAGCATAAGTCCCTTTCAGTCCAATATCCTTTGCCCAGCTTGCAATCATTTGTTTAACCCCCTACCAGACGACGAAATTTTGAACCGTTCCAAATTCAAAGATGTTGCAGACGACAATTTCAAGTGAATGAAATTTAAATTATTTTGGTCTTTTAGAGTAGAAAATATTGTGGGAAATGAAGAAATTGCTTGTCACAAGCAATTTCTTCATTTCCCACAATGTTTTCCAAAGCCTGAATCTTTTGGAGAGTCAAAAAGCGTCAATGTGTGGTAATGGGTTAATGTAGCCGGCCTCATGTCTACCATAGATGTGGTACACCCAACAGGCTCATGGGCCTGACTTACTTTCTGGTATGTACAAGGATCTACCATAGATGTGGTACACCCAACAGGCTCATGGGCCTGACTTACTTTCTGGTATGTACAAGGATCTACCATAGATGTGGTACACCCAACAGGCTCATGGGCCTGACTTACTTTCTGGTATATACAAGGATCTACCATAGATGTGGTACACCCAACAGGCTCATGGGCCTGACTTACTTTCTGGTATGTACAAGGATCTCCCATAGATGTGGTACACCCAACAACAGGCTCATGGGCCTGACTTACTTTCAGGTATGTACAAGGATCTACCATAGATGTGGTACACCCAACAGGCTCATGGGCCTGACTTACTTTCTGGTATGTACAAGGATCTACCATAGATGTGGTACACCCAACAACAGGCTCATGGGCCTGACTTACTTTCTGGTATGTACAAGAATCTCCCATAGATGTGGTACACCCAACAGGCTCATGGGCCTGACTTACTTTCTGGTATGTACAAGAATCTCCCATACATGTGGTACACCCAACAGGCTCATGGGCCTGACTTACTTTCTGGTATGTACAAGGATCTCCCATAGATGTGGTACACCCAACAGGCTCATGGGCCTGACTTACTTTCTGGTATGTACAAGGATCTACCATAGATGTGGTACACCCAACAGGCTCATGGGCCTGACTTACTTTCTGGTATGTACAAGAATCTACCATAGATGTGGTACACCCAACAGGCTCATGGGCCTGACTTACTTTCTGGTATGTACAAGAATCTACCATAGATGTGGTACACCCAACAGGCTCATGGGCCTGACTTACTTTCTGGTATGTACAAGGATCTACCATAGATGTGGTACACCCAACAGGCTCATGGGCCTGACTTACTTTCTGGTATGTACAAGAATCTACTATAGATGTGGTACACCCAACAGACTCATGGGCCTGACTTACTTTCTGGTATGTACAAGGATCTCCCATAGATGTGGTACACCCAACAGGCTCATGGGCCTGACTTACTTTCTGGTATGTACAAGAATCTACTATAGATGTGGTACACCCAACAGGCTCATGGGCCTGACTTACTTTCTGGTATGTACAAGGATCTCCCATAGATGTGGTACACCCAACAACAGGCTCATGGGCCTGACTTACTTTCTGGTATGTACAAGAATCTCCCATAGATGTGGTACACCCAACAGGCTCATGGGCCTGACTTACTTTCTGGTATGTACAAGAATCTACTATAGATGTGGTACACCCAACAGGCTCATGGGCCTGACTTACTTTCTGGTATGTACAAGGATCTCCCATAGATGTGGTACACCCAACAACAGGCTCATGGGCCTGACTTACTTTCTGGTATGTACAAGAATCTCCCATAGATGTGGTACACCCAACAGGCTCATGGGCCTGACTTACTTTCTGGTATGTACAAGGATCTACCATAGATGTGGTACACCCAACAGGCTCATGGGCCTGACTTACTTTCTGGTATGTACAAGGATCTCCCATAGATGTGGTACACCCAACAGGATCATGGGCCTGACTTACTTTCTGGTATGTACAAGGATCTACCATAGATGTGGTACACCCAACAGGCTCATGGGCCTGACTTACTTTCCGGTATGTACAAGAATCTCCCATAGATGTGGTACACCCAACAGGCTCATGGGCCTGACTTACTTTCTGGTATGTACAAGAATCTCCCATAGATGTGGTACACCCAACAGGCTCATGGGCCTGACTTACTTTCTGGTATGTACAAGAATCTCCCATACATGTGGTACACCCAACAGGCTCATGGGCCTGACTTACTTTCGGATATGTACAAGGATCTACTGTAGATGTGGTACACCCAACAGGCTCATGGGCCTGACTTACTTTCTGGTATGTACAAGGATCTCCCATAGATGTGGTACACCCAACAGGCTCATGGGCCTGACTTACTTTCTGGTAGGTACAAGAATCTCCCATAGATGTGGTACACCCAACAGGCTCATGGGCCTGACTTACTTTCTGGTATGTACAAGAATCTACCATAGATGTGGTACACCCAACAGGCTCATGGGCCTGACTTACTTTCTGGTATGTACAAGAATCTCCCATACATGTGGTACACCCAACAGGCTCATGGGCCTGACTTACTTTCTGGTATGTACAAGGATCTCCCATAGATGTGGTACACCCAACAGGCTCATGGGCCTGACTTACTTTCTGGTATGTACAAGGATCTCCCATAGATGTGGTACACCCAACAGGCTCATGGGCCTGACTTACTTTCTGGTATGTACAAGGATCTACCATAGATGTGGTACACCCAACAGGCTCATGGGCCTGACTTACTTTCTGGTATGTACAAGAATCTCCCATACATGTGGTACACCCAACAGGCTCATGGGCCTGACTTACTTTCGGATATGTACAAGGATCTCCCATAGATGTGGTACACCCAACAGGCTCATGGGCCTGACTTACTTTCTAGTATGTACAAGAATCTACTGTAGATGTGGTACACCCAACAGGCTCATGGGCCTGACTTACTTTCTGGTATGTACAAGGATCTACTGTAGATGTGGTACACCCAACAGGCTCATGGGCCTGACTTACTTTCTGGTATGTACAAGGATCTCCCATAGATGTGGTACACCCAACAGGCTCATGGGCCTGACTTACTTTCTGGTATGTACAAGAATCTCCCATAGATGTGGTACACCCAACAGGCTCATGGGCCTGACTTACTTTCTGGTATGTACAAGGATCTACCATAGATGTGGTACACCCAACAGGCTCATGGGCCTGACTTACTTTCCGGTATGTACAAGGATCTACCATAGATGTGGTACACCCAACAGGCTCATGGGCCTGACTTACTTTCCGGTATGTACAAGGATCTACCATAGATGTGGTACACCCAACAGGCTCATGGGCCTGACTTACTTTCTGGTATGTACAAGGATCTCCCATAGATGTGGTACACCCAACAGGCTCATGGGCCTGACTTACTTTCTGGTATGTACAAGGATCTCCCATAGATGTGGTACACCCAACAGGCTCATGGGCCTGACTTACTTTCTGGTATGTACAAGAATCTCCCATAGATGTGGTACACCCAACAGGCTCATGGGCCTGACTTACTTTCTGGTATGTACAAGGATCTCCCATAGATGTGGTACACCCAACAGGCTCATGGGCCTGACTTACATTCTGGTATGTACAAGGATCTCCCATAGATGTGGTACACCCAACAGGCTCATGGGCCTGACTTACTTTCCGGTATGTACAAGGATCTACCATAGATGTGGTACACCCAACAGGCTCATGGGCCTGACTTACTTTCTGGTATGTACAAGGATCTACCATAGATGTGGTACACCCAACAGGCTCATGGGCCTGACTTACTTTCTGGTATGTACAAGGATCTACTGTAGATGTGGTACACCCAACATGCTCATGGGCCTGACTTACTTTCTGGTATGTACAAGGATCTCCCATAGATGTGGTACACCCAACAGGCTCATGGGCCTGACTTACTTTCCGGTATGTACAAGGATCTACCATAGATGTGGTACACCCAACAGGCTCATGGGCCTGACTTACTTTCTGGTATGTACAAGGATCTACCATAGATGTGGTACACCCAACAGGCTCATGGGCCTGACTTACTTTCTGGTATGAAAAGGATCTACCATAGATGTGGTACAACCAACAGGCTCATGGGCCTGACTTACTTTCCGGTATGTACAAGGATCTACCATAGATGTGGTACACCCAACAGGCTCATGGGCCTGACTTACTTTCTGGTATGTACAAGAATCTCCCATAGATGTGGTACACCCAACAGGCTCATGGGCCTGACTTACTTTCTGGTATGTACAAGGATCTCCCATAGATGTGGTACACCCAACAGGCTCATGGGCCTGACTTACTTTCTGGTATGTACAAGAATCTCCCATAGATGTGGTACACCAAACAGGCTCATGGGCCTGACTTACTTTCTGGTATGTACAAGGATCTCCCATAGATGTGGTACACCCAACAGGCTCATGGGCCTGACTTACTTTCCGGTATGTACAAGGATCTCCCATAGATGTGGTACACCCAACAGGCTCATGGGCCTGACTTACTTTCTGGTATGTACAAGGATCTCCCATAGATGTGGTACACCCAACAGGCTCATGGGATTGACTTACTTTCTGGTATGTACAAGGATCTCCCATAGATGTGGTACACCCAACAGGCTCATGGGCCTGACTTACTTTCTGGTATGTACAAGGATCTCCCATAGATGTGGTACACCCAACAGGCTCATGGGCCTGACTTACTTTCTGGTATGTACAAGGATCTACCATAGATGTGGTACACCCAACAGGCTCATGGGCCTGACTTACTTTCTGGTATGTACAAGGATCTCCCATAGATGTGGTACACCCAACAGGCTCATGGGCCTGACTTACTTTCCAGTATGTACAAGGATCTCCCATAGATGTGGTACACCCAACAGGCTCATGGCCTGACTTACTTTCTGGTATGTACAAGAATCTCCCATGGATGTGGTACACCCAACAGGCTCATGGGCCTGACTTACTTTCCGGTATGTACAAGGATCTCCCATACATGTGGTACACCCAACAGGCTCATGGGCCTGACTTACTTTCTGGTATGTACAAGGATCTACCATAGATGTGGTACACCCAACAGGCTCATGGGCCTGACTTACTTTCTGGTATGTACAAGGATCTACCATAGATGTGGTACACCCAACAGGCTCATGGGCCTGACTTACTTTCTGGTATGTACAAGGATCTACCATAGATGTGGTACACCCAACAGACTCATGGGCCTGACTTACTTTCTGGTATGTACAAGAATCTACCATAGATGTGGTACACCCAACAGGCTCATGGGCCTGACTTACTTTCTGGTATGTACAAGGATCTCCCATAGATGTGGTACACCCAACAGGCTCATGGGCCTGACTTACTTTCTGGTATGTACAAGGATCTCCCATAGATGTGGTACACCCAACAGGCTCATGGGCCTGACTTACTTTCTGGTATGTACAAGGATCTCCCATAGATGTGGTACACCCAACAGACTCATGGGCCTGACTTACTTTCTGGTATGTACAAGGATCTACCATAGATGTGGTACACCCAACAGGCTCATGGGCCTGACTTACTTTCTGGTATGTACAAGGATCTACCGTAGATGTGGTACACCCAACAGGCTCATGGGCCTGACTTACTTTCTGGTATGTACAAGGATCTCCCATAGATGTGGTACACCCAACAGGCTCATGGGCCTGACTTACTTTCCGGTATGTACAAGGATCTCCCATAGATGTGGTACACCCAACAGGCTCATGGGCCTGACTTACTTTCTGGTATGTACAAGGATCTACCATAGATGTGGTACACCCAACAGGCTCATGGGCCTGACTTACTTTCTGGTATGTACAAGGATCTCCCATAGATGTGGTACACCCAACAGGCTCATGGGCCTGACTTACTTTCTGGTATGTACAAGGATCTCCCATAGATGTGGTACACCCAACAGGCTCATGGACCTGACTTACTTTCTGGTATGTACAAGGATCTACCATAGATGTGGTACACCCAACAGACTCATGGGCCTGACTTACTTTCCGGTATGTACAAGGATCTACTGTAGATGTGGTACACCCAACAGGCTCATGGGCCTGACTTACTTTCTGGTATGTACAAGGATCTCCCATAGATGTGGTACACCCAACAGGCTCAGGGGCCTGACTTACTTTCTGGTATGTACAAGGATCTCCCATAGATGTGGTACATCCAACAGGCTCATGGGCCTGACTTACTTTCTGGTATGTACAAGGATCTACCATAGATGTGGTACACCCAACAGGCTCATGGGCCTGACTTACTTTCTGGTATGTACAAGAATCTCCCATAGATGTGGTACACCCAACAGGCTCATGGGCCTGACTTACTTTCTGGTATGTACAAGGATCTACTGTAGATGTGGTACACCCAACAGGCTCATGGGCCTGACTTACTTTCTGGTATGTACAAGGATCTACCATAGATGTGGTACACCCAACAGGCTCATGGGCCTGACTTACTTTCGGGTATGTACAAGAATCTACCATAGATGTGGTACACCCAACAGGCTCATGGGCCTGACTTACTTTCGGGTATGTACAAGGATCTACTGTAGATGTGGTACACACAACAGACTCATGGGCTTGACTTACTTTCCAGTATGTACAAGGATCTACCATAGATGTGGTACACCCAACAGGCTCATGGGCCTGACTTACTTTCTGGTATGTACAAGGATCTACTGTAGATGTGGTACACCCAACAGGCTCATGGGCCTGACTTACTTTCTGGTATGTACAAGGATCTCCCATAGATGTGGTACACCCAACAGGCTCATGGGCCTGACTTACTTTCTGGTATGTACAAGGATCTACCATAGATGTGGTACACCCAACAGACTCATGGGCCTGACTTACTTTCCGGTATGTACAAGGATCTACTGTAGATGTGGTACACCCAACAGGCTCATGGGCCTGACTTACTTTCTGGTATGTACAAGGATCTACCATAGATGTGGTACACCCAACAGGCTCATGGGCCTGACTTACTTTCTGGTATGTACAAGGATCTCCCATAGATGTGGTACACCCAACAGGCTCATGGGCCTGACTTACTTTCTGGTATGTACAAGGATCTCCCATAGATGTGGTACACCCAACAGGCTCATGGGCCTGACTTACTTTCTGGTATGTACAAGGATCTACTGTAGATGTGGTACACCCAACAGGCTCATGGGCCTGACTTACTTTCCGGTATGTACAAGGATCTCCCATAGATGTGGTACACCCAACAGGCTCATGGGCCTGACTTACTTTCCGGTATGTACAGGGATCTCCCATAGATGTGGTACACCCAACAGGCTCATGGGCCTGACTTACTTTCGGGTATGTACAAGAATCTCCCATAGATGTGGTACACCCAACAGACTCATGGGCCTGACTTACTTTCTGGTATGTACAAGAATCTACCATAGATGTGGTACACCCAACAGGCTCATGGGCCTGACTTACTTTCTGGTATGTACAAGAATCTCCCATAGATGTGGTACACCCAACAGGCTCATGGGCCTGACTTACTTTCTGGTATGTACAAGGATCTACTGTAGATGTGGTACACCCAACAGGCTCATGGGCCTGACTTACTTTCTGGTATGTACAAGGATCTACCATAGATGTGGTACACCCAACAGGCTCATGGGCCTGACTTACTTTCGGGTATGTACAAGAATCTACCATAGATGTGGTACACCCAACAGGCTCATGGGCCTGACTTACTTTCGGGTATGTACAAGGATCTACTGTAGATGTGGTACACACAACAGACTCATGGGCTTGACTTACTTTCCAGTATGTACAAGGATCTACCATAGATGTGGTACACCCAACAGGCTCATGGGCCTGACTTACTTTCTGGTATGTACAAGAATCTACTGTAGATGTGGTACACCCAACAGGCTCATGGGCCTGACTTACTTTCTGGTATGTACAAGGATCTCCCATAGATGTGGTACACCCAACAGGCTCATGGGCCTGACTTACTTTCCGGTATGTACAAGGATCTCCCATAGATGTGGTACACCCAACAGGCTCATGGGCCTGACTTACTTTCTGGTATGTACAAGGATCTCCAATAGATGTGGTACACCCAACAGGCTCATGGGCCTGACTTACTTTCTGGTATGTACAAGGATCTCCCATAGATGTGGTACACCCAACAGGCTCATGGGCCTGACTTACTTTCTGGTATGTACAAAGAACTCCCATAGATGTGGTACACCCAACAGGCTCATGGGCCTGACCTACTTTCTTGTATGTACAAGAATCTACCATAGATGTGGTACACCCAACAGGCTCATGGGCCTGACTTACTTTCTGGTATGTACATGGATCTACCATAGATGTGGTACACCCAACAGGCTCATGGGCCTGACTTACTTTCTGGTATATACAAGGATCTCCCATAGATGTGGTACACCGAACAGGCTCATGGGCCTGACTTACGTTCTGGTATGTACAAGGATCTACCATAGATGTGGTACACCCAACAGGCTCATGGGCCTGACTTACTTTCTGGTATGTACAAGGATCTACCATAGATGTGGTACACCCAACAGGCTCATGGGCCTGACTTACTTTCAGGTATGTACAAGGATCTACTGTAGATGTGGTACACCCAACAGGCTCATGGGCCTGACTTACTTTCCAGTATGTACAAGGATCTACTGTAGATGTGGTACACCCAACAGGCTCATGGGCCTGACTTACTTTCGGGTATGTACAAGGATCTCCCATAGATGTGGTACACCCAACAGACTCATGGGCCTGACTTACTTTCGGGTATGTACAAGAATCTACCATAGATGTGGTACACCCAACAGGCTCATGGGCCTGACTTACTTTCCGGTATGTACAGGGATCTCCCATAGATGTGGTACACCCAACAGGCTCATGGGCCTGACTTACTTTCCAGTATGTACAAGGATCTCCCATAGATGTGGTACACCCAACAGGCTCATGGGCCTGACTTACTTTCTGGTATGTACAAGGATCTACCATAGATGTGGTACACCCAACAGGCTCATGGGCCTGACTTACTTTCTGGTATGTACAAGGATCTACCATAGATGTGGTACACCCAACAGGCTCATGGGCCTGACTTACTTTCTGGTATGTACAAGGATCTCCCATAGATGTGGTACACCCAACAGGCTCATGGGCCTGACTTACTTTCTGGTATGTACAAGGATCTCCCATAGATGTGGTACACCCAACAGGCTCATGGGCCTGACTTACTTTCTGGTATGTACAAGGATCTCCCATAGATGTGGTACACCCAACAGGCTCATGGGCCTGACTTACTTTCTGGTATGTACAAGGATCTCCCATAGATGTGGTACACCCAACAGGCTCATGGGCCTGACTTACTTTCTGGTATGTACAAAGAACTCCCATAGATGTGGTACACCCAACAGGCTCATGGGCCTGACTTACTTTCTGGTATGTACAAGGATCTACCATAGATGTGGTACACCCAACAGGCTCATGGGCCTGACTTACTTTCTGGTATGTACAAGGATCTCCCATAGATGTGGTACACCCAACAGGCTCATGGGCCTGACTTACTTTCTGGTATGTACAAGGATCTCCCATAGATGTGGTACACCCAACAGGCTCATGGGCCTGACTTACTTTCTGGTATGTACAAGGATCTCCCATAGATGTGGTACACCCAACAGGCTCATGGGCCTGACTTACTTTCTAATATGTACATGGATCTCCCATAGATGTGGTACACCCAACAGACTCATGAGCCTGACTTACTTTCTGGTATGTACAAGGATCTACTGTAGATGTGGTACACCCAACAGGCTCATGGGCCTGACTTACTTTCTGGTATGTACAAGAATCTCCCATAGATGTGGTACACCCAACAGGCTCATGGGCCTGACTTACTTTCTGGTATGTACAAGGATCTCCCATAGATGTGGTACACCCAACAGGCTCATGGGCCTGACTTACTTTCTGGTATGTACAAGGATCTCCCATAGATGTGGTACACCCAACAGGCTCATGGGCCTGACTTACTTTCTGGTATGTACAAGGATCTCCCATAGATGTGGTACACCCAACAGGCTCATGAGCCTGACTTACTTTCTGGTATGTACAAGGATCTACCATAGATGTGGTACACCCAACAGGCTCATGGGCCTGACTTACTTTCTAATATGTACATGGATCTCCCATAGATGTGGTACACCCAACAGACTCATGAGCCTGACTTACTTTCTGGTATGTACAAGGATCTACTGTAGATGTGGTACACCCAACAGGCTCATGGGCCTGACTTACTTTCTGGTATGTACAAGGATCTACCATAGATGTGGTACACCCAACAGGCTCATGGGCCTGACTTACTTTCTGGTATGTACAAGAATCTCCCATAGATGTGGTACACCCAACAGGCTCATGGGCCTGACTTACTTTCTGGTATGTACAAGGATCTACCATAGATGTGGTACACCCAACAGGCTCATGGGCCTGACTTACTTTCTGGTATGTACAAGGATCTCCCATAGATGTGGTA
The DNA here is from genome assembly GCA_963680895.1 of Fragum sueziense. NCBI lineage: Eukaryota > Metazoa > Mollusca > Bivalvia > Cardiida > Cardiidae > Fragum > Fragum sueziense. The sequence goes on from OY804598.1 coordinate 313,620, forward strand.
CATCCAACAGGCTCATGGGCCTGACTTACTTTCTGGTATGTACAAGGATCTCCCATAGATGTGGTACACCCAACAGGCTCATGGGCCTGACTTACTTTCAGGTATGTACAAGGATCTCCCATAGATGTGGTACACCCAACAGGCTCATGGGCCTGACTTACTTTCTGGTATGTACAAGGATCTACTATAGATGTGGTACACCCAACAGGCTCATGGGCCTGACTTACTTTCTGGTATGTACAAGGATCTCCCATAGATGTGGTACACCCAACAGGCTCATGGGCCTGACTTACTTTCTGGTATGTACAAGGATCTCCCATAGATGTGGTACACCCAACAGGCTCATGGGCCTGACTTACTTTCCGGTATGTACAAGAATCTCCCATAGATGTGGTACACCCAACAGGCTCATGGGCCTGACTTACTTTCCAGTATGTACAAGGATCTACCATAAATGTGGTACACCCAACAGGCTCATGGGCCTGACTTACTTTCGGGTATGTACAAGGATCTCCCATAGATGTGGTACACCCAACAGGCTCATGGGCCTGACTTACTTTCCGGTATGTACAAGGATCTACCATAGATGTGGTACACCCAACAGGCTCATGGGCCTGACTTACTTTCTGGTATGTACAAGGATCTCCCATAGATGTGGTACACCCAACAGGCTCATGGGCCTGACTTACTTTCTGGTATGTACAAGGATCTCCCATAGATGTGGTACACACAACAGGCTCATGGGCCTGACTTACTTTCTGGTATGTACAAGGATCTACTGTAGATGTGGTACACCCAACAGGCTCATGGGCCTGACTTACTTTCTGGTATGTACAAGAATCTCCCATAGATGTGGTACACCCAACAGGCTCATGAGCCGGACTTACTTTCTGGTATGTACAAGGATCTCCCATAGATGTGGTACACCCAACAGACTCATGGGCCTGACTTACTTTCTCGTATGTACAAGGATCTCCCATAGATGTGGTACACCCAACAGGCTCATGGGCCTGACTTACTTTCTGGTATGTATAAGGATCTACCATAGATGTGGTACACCCAACAGGCTCATGGGCCTGACTTACTTTCTGGTATGTACAAGGATCTCCCATAGATGTGGTACACCCAACAGGCTCATGGGCCTGACTTACTTTCTGGTATGTACAAGGATCTCCCATAGATGTGGTACACCCAACAGGCTCATGGGCCTGACTTACTTTCTGGTATGTACAAGGATCTACTGTAGATGTGGTACACCCAACAGGATCATGGGCCTGACTTACTTTCTGGTATATACAAGGATCTACTATAGATGTGGTACACCCAACAGGCTCATGGGCCTGACTTACTTTCTGGTATGTACAAGGATCTACCATAGATGTGGTACACCCAACAGGCTCATGGGCCTGACTTACTTTCTGGTATGTACAAGGACCTCCCATAGATGTGGTACACCCAACAGGCTCATGGGCCTGACTTACTTTCTGGTATGTATAAGGATCTACCATAGATGTGGTACACCCAACAGGCTCATGGGCCTGACTTACTTTCTGGTATGTACAAGAATCTCCCATAGATGTGGTACACCCAACAGGCTCATGGGCCTTACTTACTTTCTGGTATGTACAAGGATCTCCCATAGATGTGGTACACCCAACAGGCTCATGGGCCTGACTTACTTTCTGGTATGTACAAGGATCTACCATAGATGTGGTACACCCAACAGGCTCATGGGCCTGACTTACTTTCTGGTATGTACAAGAATCTACCATAGATGTGGTACCCCCAACAGGCTCATGGGCCTGACTTACTTTCTGGTATGTACAAGGATCTCCCATAGATGTGGTACACCCAACAGACTCATGGGCCTGACTTACTTTCTGGTATGTACAAGGATCTCCCATAGATGTGGTACACCCAACAGGCTCATGGGCCTGACTTACTTTCTGGTATGTACAAGGATCTACCATACATGTGGTACACCCAACAGGCTCATGGGCCTGACTTACTTTCTGGTATGTACAAGGATCTCCCATACATGTGGTACACCCAACAGGCTCATGGGCCTGACTTACTTTCCGGTATGTACAAGGATCTCCCATAGATGTGGTACACCCAACAGGCTCATGGGCCTGACTTACTTTCCGGTATGTACAAGGATCTCCCATACATGTGGTACACCCAACAGGCTCATGGGCCTGACTTACTTTCTGGTATGTACAAGAATCTACCATAGATGTGGTACACCCAACAGGCTCATGGGCCTGACTTACTTTCCGGTATGTACAAGGATCTCCCATAGATGTGGTACACCCAACAGGCTCATGGGCCTGACTTACTTTCGGATATGTACAAGGATCTCCCATAGATGTGGTACACCCAACATGCTCATGGGCCTGACTTACTTTCTGGTATGTACAAGGATCTACCATAGATGTGGTACACCCAACAGGCTCATGGGCCTGACTTACTTTCTGGTATGTACAAGAATCTACCATAGATGTGGTACACCCAACAGGCTCATGGGCCTGACTTACTTTCTCGTATGTACAAGGATCTCCCATAGATGTGGTACACCCAACAGGCTCATGGGCCTGACTTACTTTCTGGTATGTACAAGAATCTACCATAGATGTGGTACACCCAACAGGCTCATGGGCCTGACTAACTTTCTGGTATGTACAAGGATCTACCATAGATGTGATACACCCAACAACAGGCTCATGGGCCTGACTTACTTTCTGGTATGTACAAGAATCTACCATAGATGTGGTACACCCAACAGGCTCATGGGCCTGACTTACTTTCTGGTATATACAAGGATCTCCCATAGATGTGGTACACCCAACAGGCTCATGGGCCTGACTTACTTTCTGGTATGTACAAGAATCTACCATAGATGTGGTACACCCAACAGGCTCATGGGCCTGACTTACTTTCTGGTATGTACAAGAATCTCCCATAGATGTGGTACACCCAACAGGCTCATGGGCCTGACTTACTTTCTGGTATGTACAAGAATCTACCATAGATGTGGTACACCCAACAGGCTCATGGGCCTGACTTACTTTCTGGTATATACAAGGATCTCCCATAGATGTGGTACACCCAACAGGCTCATGGGCCTGACTTACTTTCTGGTATGTACAAGAATTTACCATAGATGTGGTACACCCAACAGGCTCATGGGCCTGACTTACTTTCGGGTATGTACAAGGATCTACCATAGATGTGGTACACCCAACAGGCTCATGGGCCTGACTTACTTTCTGGTATGTACAAGAATCTACCATAGATGTGGTACACCCAACAGACTCATGGGCCTGACTTACTTTCTGATATGTACAAGGATCTACCATAGATGTCGTACACCCAACAGGCTCATGGGCCTGACTTACTTTCTGGTATGTACAAGGATCTACCATAGATGTGGTACACCCAACAGACTCATGGGCCTGACTTACTTTCTGGTATATACAAGGATCTCCCATAGATGTGGTACACCCAACAGGCTCATGGGCCTGACTTACTTTCTGGTATGTACAAGGATCTCCCATAGATGTGGTACACCCAACAGGCTCATGGGCCTGACTTACTTTCTGGTATATACAAGAATCTCCCATAGATGTGGTACACACAACAGGCTCATGGGCCTGACTTACTTTCTGGTATATACAAGAATCTACCATAGATGTGGTACACCCAACAGGCTCATGGGCCTGACTTACTTTCTGGTATATACAAGAATCTACCATAGATGTGGTACACCCAACAGGCTCATGGGCCTGACTTACTTTCTGGTATGTACAAGGATCTCCCATAGATGTGGTACACCCAACAGGCTCATGGGCCTGACTTACTTTCTGGTATGTACAAGAATCTACTGTAGATGTGGTACACCCAACAGGCTCATGGGCCTGACTTACTTTCTGGTATATACAAGAATCTACCATAGATGTGGTACACCCAACAGATTCATGGGCCTGACTTACTTTCTGGTATGTACAAGGATCTACCATAGATGTGGTACACCCAACAGGCTCATGGGCCTGACTTACTTTCTGGTATATACAAGAATCTACCATAGATGTGGTACACCCAACAGGCTCATGGGCCTGACTTACTTTCTGGTATGTACAAGGATCTCCCATAGATGTGGTACACCCAACAGGCTCATGGGCCTGACTTACTTTCTGGTATGTACAAGGATCTCCCATAGATGTGGTACACCCAACAGGCTCATGGGCCTGACTTACTTTCTGGTATATACAAGAATCTACCATAGATGTGGTACACCCAACAGACTCATGGGCCTGACTTACTTTCTGGTATGTACAGGGATCTCCCATAGATGTGGTACACCCAACAGACTCATGGGCCTGACTTACTTTCTGGTATGTACAAGAATCTACCATAGAAGTGGTACACCCAACAGGCTCATGGGCCTGACTTACTTTCTGGTATGTACAAAGATCTACTACAGATGTGGTACACCCAACAGGCTCATGGGCCTGACTTACTTTCTGGTATGTACAAGAATCTACCATAGATGTGGTACACCCAACAGGCTCATGGGCCTGACTTACTTTCTGGTATGTACAAGGATCTCCCATAGATGTGGTACACCCAACAGGCTCATGGGCCTGACTTACTTTCTGGTATGTACAAGAATCTACCATAGATGTGGTACACCCAACAGACTCATGGGCCTGACTTACTTTCTGGTATGTACAAGGATCTACCATAGATGTGGTACACCCAACAGGCTCATGGGCCTGACTTACTTTCTGGTATGTACAAGGATCTACCATAGATGTGGTACACCCAACAGACTCATGGGCCTGACTTACTTTCTGGTATATACAAGGATCTCCCATAGATGTGGTACACCCAACAGGCTCATGGGCCTGACTTACTTTCTGGTATGTACAAGGATCTCCCATAGATGTGGTACACCCAACAGGCTCATGGGCCTGACTTACTTTCTGGTATATACAAGAATCTCCCATAGATGTGGTACACACAACAGGCTCATGGGCCTGACTTACTTTCTGGTATATACAAGAATCTACCATAGATGTGGTACACCCAACAGGCTCATGGGCCTGACTTACTTTCTGGTATATACAAGAATCTACCATAGATGTGGTACACCCAACAGGCTCATGGGCCTGACTTACTTTCTGGTATGTACAAGGATCTCCCATAGATGTGGTACACCCAACAGGCTCATGGGCCTGACTTACTTTCTGGTATGTACAAGAATCTACTGTAGATGTGGTACACCCAACAGGCTCATGGGCCTGACTTACTTTCTGGTATATACAAGAATCTACCATAGATGTGGTACACCCAACAGACTCATGGGCCTGACTTACTTTCTGGTATGTACAAGGATCTACCATAGATGTGGTACACTCAACAGACTCATGGGCCTGACTTACTTTCTGGTATGTACAAGGATCTCCCATAGATGTGGTACACCCAACAGGCTCATGGGCCTGACTTACTTTCTGGTATGTACAAGGATCTCCCATAGATGTGGTACACCCAACAGGCTCATGGGCCTGACTTACTTTCCAGTATGTACAAGGATCTCCCATAGATGTGGTACACCCAACAGGCTCATGGCCTGACTTACTTTCTGGTATGTACAAGAATCTCCCATGGATGTGGTACACCCAACAGGCTCATGGGCCTGACTTACTTTCCGGTATGTACAAGGATCTACCATAGATGTGGTACACCCAACAGGCTCATGGGCCTGACTTACTTTCTGGTATGTACAAGGATCTCCCATAGATGTGGTACACCCAACAGGCTCATGGGCCTGACTTACTTTCTGGTATGTACAAGGATCTCCCATAGATGTGGTACACCCAACAGGCTCATGGGCCTGACTTACTTTCTGGTATGTACAAGGATCTACCATAGATGTGGTACACCCAACAGGCTCATGGGCCTGACTTACTTTCTGGTATGTACAAGGATCTCCCATAGATGTGGTACACCCAACAGGCTCATGGGCCTGACTTACTTTCAGGTATGTACAAGGATCTACCATAGATGTGGTACACCCAACAGGCTCATGGGCCTGACTTACTTTCTGGTATGTACAAGGATCTCCCATAGATGTGGTACACCCAACAGGCTCATGGGCCTGACTTACTTTCTGGTATGTACAAGGATCTCCCATAGATGTGGTACACCCAACAGACTCATGGGCCTGACTTACTTTCTGGTATATACAAGAATCTACCATAGATGTGGTACACCCAACAGGCTCATGGGCCTGACTTACTTTCTGGTATATACAAGGATCTCCCATAGATGTGGTACACCCAACAGGCTCATGGGCCTGACTTACTTTCTGGTATGTACAAGGATCTACTGTAGATGTGGTACACCCAACAGGCTCATTACGGGGCCTGACTTACTTTCTGGTATGTACAAGGATCTACCGTAACATCCCTAGTAGAAAACACTCAAGAATCATAGAGGCAAAAGAAGAAGATGCTGATAACAGCATTATTTTCTGTCCTATAATTAGTATGGATCACAAGTCCTATCTATATCAAAATCCATTTTGCCATAATATAGTAGCTATCAGCTAAAACAGTCTAATTATTTGTGACCCGTCTCGCTAAAAGGGACCTTATAGAAAGTGTGAAAAATATCGACCCTAGTCAGTCTGCGCAGTCCGCGCAGCCTGACTAAGGCCGACACTTTTCACTTTTATGTAATTTTCTGAATTCAGAATGTTTTCCCTATCTTACTTTATGTTCATTTTTCGCATACGGGATCTGGTTGACCTGTGCTGAGTCTGACAAGTTTGTCAAAATTTGAATTTTTGGAGTTTGGATAAGGTCCCTTTTAGAGTGACGGGTCACATTTACTCACCCTTTCATTTTAGCATAAGTCCCTCTCAGCCCAATGTCCTTGGCCCAGCTTGCGATCATTTGTTTAATGTAGCCGGCCTGTCTCCCGCCATCTTTTATCTTGGCTTGTATTTTCTCCCAGAGTCTAGGCACGGCCAACAGACAGGTCGGCCGGACTTCCCTTATTGTATCTACTAGGGTCCCCTAAAATTCAGAGCAACAGATACATAAAAGGGGGTGATGGCATTCTAAATTATTTATTCTAATCCAAACCCTATGTTTTGGGTGCTCATTTGAATTGTCTCAACCCACAAGAAGAGTTTAATTTACATTTAGAGAAGTATTTCATCATGAAAAGCTATCACCCTCTCTCATCTATACCTCTTCAATCACATGGTTTTTATGACTTGTCCTTTCTACAAAATTTGGTCCAGATTAAAAGATGATGCAGATGACAAAATAACCTGACATTCAAAATGAAAATTCTCTTTAATATGGTAGAAAATATTGTATATTGTTTTATAAATTCTGGATACAAATTAGTTTTCAGTCTAATAGCAATCATTCCTTAAGTTGAAATCTAAATATCTTTCTACAATAGGAACTTACATAATAAAACATAAAATACAGTGACATTAGGGTAGTCCCCCCTAATGAGATAGACATCAGAACTATTCTGACGATACCGTAAACATTAAACATGTAGCAGAAATTAAAAACATGCACAAATATTTCCAAACATACATGAATCTCATTCAGGGTTGAACTTCCTTAATTGAAAACAAACCTTAACCCTTTCCCACACATACACGCTTTTGGACGACCCACAAAATAAAGGCTGTGGAATACATTGTGGCAAATGAAGAAATTGCTTGTGACACAATTTCTCACAATGTTTTCTACCAAGAAAGACCAAACAATGTCAAATTTTGTTCAATGGAACTTGTCGTCTGCAACACCTATGAGTTTGGACTAGGCTAAAATTTTGTTGTTCGGTAATGGGTTAATATATACAACCCATCATTAGCACTAAAGAGTCAGAGGCAAAATTTGAAAAGTGCCAGTAATTCCTAAACTATGTTCCATTTCATTCTAAATACAAACATAAGCATTTTGAACGTTTTAGAATTTTGAAATTATGCATACGTATGGAAATATTTGACAAACATGTTCAAAATTACTTCCCTTGCATATGAATATAAAGTAAACCAATATTTGTAAATTTTTCTCTTCTTGGAGCATAATCTTGAAATTTGGCACAGTGAATCAACTTATGTGAAGTGAATTTACAAGTGTGTGTAATTTGATGCATTTCGTATTGCTAAGTGGTGTTTTTAATGATGGGTCATATACCTTAAGAGCGTCTGGTTGGGCAAAGTAGACAGTGATTGCCTTCCACAATGGTACCACAATGTCCACAAATTGAGCAGCAATGTGACTCAGTGGTAGAAATGATATGATAATCTCCTCTTTAAACCTGAAACCCGTCAAATCTGCAATTTGGTATGCCGTCCAGGTGAGCTGAAAACAGAGTGAGAACACGAATTGCTACAGCCAATTTTTTCAAAATTTAAGACAGGTTTAATCCTTTGATTTTTGAGAGAACATTGAATCAAAAGAAGAAAATGCTGATAACTAGCATTTTCTCCTTTTATTTCAATACTTTCTGTACTCAAATGCTTTCGTTAATAACACACAATTTGTTCTGTGTAGCAGCTTTCAATTTGGATCACACTGAAATTTGGTCATTTGAGAAGGGTTAAAGATTCAGATGACAAGAAAATAATATGTTACTCCACCTTCTACAGCATGATATAGCGTTAGGTCACCTAGTGATAATTTTAGTGGATTTTGGTTGAACATCCATACAGTAGCTTTTATCCTAAAAATATGTTCCTAATTTTTCCCCTTTTACAATACATACAATTATTGTAATAGTGGAAATTACCCTCCCTAAGAAAAGCCATGTTGTTTAATGTATCTTGAAGAGACCTATGCTAGAAAGTCCAGGCATTAGAACAACATGGGGACAGATAGAGCTTTCGTAAGTCTTGCTGTGGGGTTCATTTTTACTTTCTATCTAGGAACAGTTTCTTCTAAATATCATTAGAAATAAACTAAGTGGGTTGGTAAAGTCAGAAACAGACCTATTTCCAGATCCTGGCTCTTTTTTATACTTACATTATCATGGCTCAACATAACAGCTTTTGGGTTGCCTGTAGTACCAGACTGTGAAACAAAAATAATAAGATGTGTTTGTGAACACACAAATGCCCCCGAAATGGCCATTTTTGTAAAATGTTTTAAAAGTTTTCGTGTAAAGGGTTGATAAGGGTTAACAGATGACCTTGAGGAAGATCATATTGCATGGAACAGATAGATATTATTAAAAGAAAGTTACATATCAAATTTGAGCTTTGTATGTTGAATACTTTTGGAGAAAAGGCAAATGTTAAGTTTTCAGACAGAGAGACAGACGGACACGAGTAAAACAATATGCCCTCGATCTCTAGATACGGGGCATAAAAAGATTTTCTAAGTGTAATCTATTACCATATTATGAGGATGCTTATTGATGCCACACAAGAAAATGGCTATGGAAAACATTGTGGCAATTCCCACAATATTTTCTTTTCTATGTAAAATTTAGTTTACTTGTAATTGTTGTCTGCAACATATTTGAATTTGGACCAGTCTAGAATTTTGTTGTTTGGTAATTGGTCAATTAAAGAATGACAGCTTCTGATTCTTGCTTAATAGAAAAGTAATTAAAATACACATGCCTACAAATATCCTAACATTCAAAAGTTTATTATGTTAAAAAGTAGATAGTAATGAATTTCCATGAATTTCAATGACACACAAAAAGTTACATTCAGTCTCCTTATCAATTAACTGCTTTACAAGCATTTCCAGATGTCAACTCCAACATGTGTTTCACTTTGTGACAAATGTATGTGCAGCTCAAAAGTAAGAGAAAAGGACATGCTAAGTTTACTTGATAGATAACAATTTGTGCCACCGGCTACTTATTCCATAAATGATTCATCCATTGATGAGAGAAAAGTTTGTCAAATGTCAGAATGGATATGAGTCAGGCAAAAACTTAAGGTTTACAAACTGAGAATGAAACGCAGAGCCAGAGGCGCAATTGGAAAAGTGCCAGGAATTCCTAAAATGTGTTACATTTCGATTACAAATATAAACATAAGCATTTTGTATGGTTTAGAAATTTGAATTGATGCATACTTATGGAAATATTTGACAAAAATGTTCAAGATTACCTCCCTTGCATATGAATATATAGTAAAATAATATTTGTAAATTATTTTCTTCTTGAAGCATAATCTTGAAATTGGGCACGATGAATCAACTTATGTGAAAAGTATTTACAAGTGTGTGTAATTTGATGCATTTCGTATGGCTAGAAGTGGTGTTTTCATTCTCAGTTCGTAAATCTTAAACCTGTGATCCATGTATCAACCTTTACCAAATAAGCTTTCTCGCTTTTGGTAGTTGTTTTGAGTATTTAGCTATATTGCTGCTTTTAAACAAAAACCGTGTAACTGCAGCTTTAAAGAAGCTGCAGTTACCAGGTTTTTATTCAAAAGCAACAATATAGACTACTGTTTAAACATAATCTGTGCCACTTACAGTATAGATCAAAGAGCAGCAAGTATTTGGTGCCTGTATACTGAGTCTATCTTCTATCTGTGTGTCTGTTACGTCTTTACCTAACTCCAGAAACTCTGACCACTGAAATAAATGTGCAATTTCAAATAAAACACAAGATGTGTTTATGAAACATGAATGCCCCCGAAATGGCAATGTTAAGTTTTCAGGTTAAGGGTTGATAAGGGTTAATGAATGACCTTGAGGAAGGTCATATTGCATGGAACAGATAGATATCATTGAAAGAAGGTTAGATACCAAATTTGAGCTTTGTATGTTGAATAGTAGGAGAAAAGGCAAATGTTAAATTTTCAGACAGACACGAGTGAAACAATATGCCTTGATACAGGGGCATAAAAATCTGTTTGCTTGCATGGGGCTCTCTGAACCATTTCCCATGATGTTGATAGATATGAATTACAGTGCAATGAAGCAGAGAAAATATTACTAAATATAATTTTTAGAACTGTTTCTGTTAGAGACGAAAAAATCCAGGTGGTGTTTGGGAAAAGTTTCAACAAATCTTCGGTCATTATAACAACATTCACTTATCCATGTTTATTGGTGAGTACCATCAGTAGTTTGTCAGGACACAATGGATAATACATAGTAATCACTTTTCTACAAGAGCAAAAACCAACCATCTTCAGTCTAGGTAAATATAATTTATCTTCCCTGCTGTATATTGCTCCATGAATATAATATTCGACAAGCCTAAAATAGTAATTTAAGACAAGGTTGAATCTCTCAACATCTGATATTTTGCAACTTACAGTGTAGACATTGTCCTTTTTCTGCATCAGTTCTCCAGTATATTGCACAACAGCCTTGAGGTAGGGTAAAGTATGCCATATCTGCAGTATTTTCTGTAGTTGTTCATCATTTTCTACCACCACAATATTGGCCTGACTGTCCTTCAACACAAACTGACAGGCATCTGCAGTGTTGGTCGCATAGATCCCAGTACCTTTACCACTGTAATAAACATGTTTCAAGTTTCAAGTACTCAATAAGACTAATATAAACAAGACCCGTCATAGATGGTCTATGATCCCCGAATACGTGCAAGTCACAAAAAATACATAAAGCCCCCTTTTTCCATGGTGTATGGTCTAGAACATTTCATTTATCAAATAAGTACAAAGTTTCATTAAATTCTGACCATTAGATGAAAAGAAAATAGAGAAAAATTAATTTTCACTCTAAGGCCCCTTTTTCCGTGATCCAGTCTCAAATTGAGAAACGGAAAAAAAGTCTGCTGGAAATATTCAAGGGAGGTCATATATGAAGTTTAATCCAGTTCTATCTAAGGGTTGCTGAGATATGGGCATGGGCGAACAGATGGAAGCACGGATACACAGACAGCATGGCGACTATAATGCTCCCCTGAATTTTTTTCAAGGAGCATAAAAAGTATGTTGTCTTTAACAAATTCATCTATTTGGAATGGTCTTGACACAATTTTGAACAATCACACTCGAACACACGCACACACATAATTCATTCACAAACAAGTATCAATGTCACAATATATGTCGTCAGAAAAGTTGAAAATCTTTACACTGCCTTTTTGCTGTTTGGGAAAGGGTAAAAAGCCTTTTCAATATCCAAGCCATCAAATAATAATGAAGGTCCTATAAAAATGTAATCTAAATTAAAGATGATTTAAGTTTGTTGCAAATTAAAAGACATACCCAGCATGTATTGCAGCCATAAATGTTATGAACCACTCTGGTGAATTGAAGCCCAATATACCCACACCATGATAGGGCTCTAGTCCAAGCTGGAAGAAAAACATTTAGGAAATGAAGAAATTGATGAACCACTCTGGTGAATTGAATCCCAATATACACACACCATGATAGGGCTCTAGTCCAAGCTGGAAAACACAGAATTTAGTGTTATAGCAGTGGCAGATCCAAGAATTCTGTGAGGGGGGGTCGTTATTAGAAGAAGGGCGTGGGTCGTTTTACAAATGTTTCACAATTTTGAATGAATTTCTGCATGAAAATGAAATAATGAGGCTACACAGAGGGGGGGGGACCCCCAAAAGCCTCTGGATCTGCCAATGAACAGGAATCATTATACTCATTACCAGAGAGCAACATATTAGGGGCGGGTTTCCAAATCCAAGGGTGCAACAGAGGACAATTAAATTGAATGAAATTTTACATTTTTTTTAATCTTTATGTGAAGAAAAACATTTAGGAAATGAAGAAATTGATAAACCACTAGGGTAAATTGAAGCCCAATATACCTACACAGTGATAGGCCTGTATATCAAGCTGGAAAACACAGAAATTTGCGCCATTTAATAGTTTCTCAATGGGCAAGAATTTAGACTGGTCTAATTTGGAGGCTGCTGCAGATTATTTATAAATGGCTATTGATAGATAGGATTTATGTAAACAATACCACAAAAATATTGTGGCAATAAGAGAAAATGCTGGTCATTGGCATTTTCTTTTTTTGCCTCATTATTTTCCCGAGACGTCTAAAACAGGTCATGTTTAGGATTAGAAGATTTGGACCTTTTTGTTAAACATAATACAACAAGAGCTTCGCAGAGTGGCGTGTAATATGCCCGAGAGGGGCTTGTCAGTAAAATTGGCTATTTTTTTAATTCAAGGGCAGATAATTCAAACATGAAAAGTTATCAAAATTTTGTTTGCACAAACAGACACCATAAAGATTCATTGTGGTTAGTTTGATTAAATTCTGGTTGAAACTGTAGGAGTTGCACACATGAGAAAATGGGCATTTTTGAGAAAATTGACATTTCACCTTAAATTCAAGGGCAGATAATTCAAGAACAGTTATCAGAAGTCTGTAAGCAGTGTGCACAACTAGACACCATGGAGATTCATTGTAGCATGCTTGATAAAATTCTGATCAAAACTATAGGAGGAGTTGCGCACACAAGAAAATGGACATTTTTTTTACTTCAAGGGCAGATAATTCAAGAACGAAAAGAGTCATCTGAATTCCATATGCGGTGTGCACAAGTAGACACCATTGAGATTCATTGTGGCAAGTTTGATCAAATTCCGATCAAAACTGTACGAGATGTTACGCACACAAGAAATTGGTAATGGAATTACAGATGGACGGACAACCAGGGCCATAACATAATACGACCCTTACGGCGTATAACAACAAAATATCAGGGCTGTCCAATTTGACAGATACTGTGGACAGAAAAGTAAAGAATCTATCAATCATGGACATCAACACCACAAATTGTTTAGGAAAGAGAATACTTACAGCTATCATTGACTTTGTTGCCTTCTGTACATCTATATAGTATTGGTTGAAGGTCCAGGTTGTCCACTCTCCACCTCTCTTCACACCTAAATTAATACATTGTACATGTATACAGTTAATTTGATTTGACCTAGTGACCTCTTTTTACCCCATTCTGACCCTGACTCAAATTCTTAGAAGTATTTTAAAAAGGATAATCCAAGGATCATGTCTATGAAATTTGGTTGAATTCTGTCAAATGCTTTTGGAAGAGAAGATTTATAATTGTTGATGTACAGACGGACAGACACACATACAGATGCCGTACAACAGTCAGATCACAATATCTCACCTCGAGCACTACATGCTCATGTAAGCTAGAAAAAATGACAATACAAAAACATTACATTAACACAAGCTCTTTGATCTAATTACTTTAAATTGAATAATTGGAGTGTAACCCGTTTTTCAACTGTTATGGTCATAATTATTGCAGTGGCTAGAGCACCTGACCATGAATTTCTGGTATTTCTCTCACCAAGTTTTATCAAAACAATTAAGAAGTATTTTTGTCTTACCTATGACTTACTACAACTTTAGGACAAGAAACATGTTTTGCCAATCTATCAAGAGCTGGGTTATGCGATTGTTGTTTTAAGCCATTTTTAAGACATTGGTAAGTCAAAAACAGAGCCTCAAGCTGTTTTACTGTACACTAATTCCGTCTTTATTAACATTTTAATTTTGTTTTCTGCAACAGCTTTCATTTTCCAATTAGAGCAGTCCCAAATTTTACTCTTTGGAAAAGGGTAAAAACAGTCTTGCACTTATGAAATAAAATGATACAATATGGTGAATACCTAGTGCAATATGATCAGGAACTTTTTCCGTAATTTCCTTAAACAAAGTGACAAGTGTTGTTGGTTTCCTACTGCATCCTCCCGTGTCCGACATTCGTAACTTGACCGTGCCATTTATTGATGTTGTTGTTAAGTTGTCAGCAGGGAATAAATCATCTACGGCTGAAACAAACATGGAATGTTAAATCATTTTTACATTTAAATGTAGAATACCCAGAATAGGGACTCACACCATGTCAACAATTTTCAGATGACATGGTAATTATTCTGTAGCAAAAGGTGAGGAAGTTTTCCTTTTTGACCACATTAGTGATAAAGGCGCTGACTTAATATTAGGGCTGTGGCAATAACCCCATAGACATGCTATATATCAAGTCACAGCTCACTAATATACTAGTCAATCCTTTTTTTCTTTCTTCTCTTTTTTCTTCAACATTTTCAAAATGTAAAGTGTGGGGTCATAATAAAATGTATTTAAATTTATGATAGAATGAAATCTAATACTGTATGTGTAGATATTTTCGCGGAGCGAAATTTTCGCGGTAGGGCTCCATTTTCGAATTTTACAAATATTCGCGCAACTTTGAATTTGCGGAGAGACAGTTTAAGAATTTTTAATTTCGCGCACAACAAAATGAATGTAAGTGCTGGGTAAATACTCTTTCTTATTTGCAGTATCTTAAACACTCGAGAGTAAGAGATTAAATGAATATTGCTCCACTGTAACTAATTATTTTCTTTATGCATTCTTTTAAAGGGTTTGTTACATGTATTTCAAACCAAACAATGACAACAATACATTGTCCGATAAAGCGTGAAATGGTTATTCACAGTTTTATTGTTAAATTACTTTGATACATGTATCTTGTCACCTTCTTTATTCAAAACATTTAGTCAATAAAACATAAATATGTACGAACTAAATGAATATTAATGTAATGTTTATAAAAAAAATACATTTCAACTTACGCGAAAATAAAACTATTCAGGAAGAATTGGGAGTACAAATATTTGCGCAATCATGAATTCGCGGGCCGATGGTCTAGCGCGAATATAGCGAAAATTAGAAGCCCGCGAATATTTCTACACATACATTACCTTTTCTCTTTTTCCCTGTTTTGCCCCCTGCAAGGTTAGCTTGTATATTTGCCTTGGCCCCGTGCTCTAGCAGTCCAAGCTGGATATCCCCGGCTGCAGCGGCATCAGTCGGCGTGGTAACAATCTCTGATGTCTGGCTCCCTGCTGACCCACCATTATGTTGTTTGGAACCAGTGTTTATTTTCAGTGAACTGAAAGGCAATAGTTTGAAATTATGATACTAATCATTAAAATTTAAACATCATGATACAAAAATGAAAGAGAGTAAAGGAGAAATCAGACCAAGAGTGGTAGACTGTGCGACTGTAGGCTAATCTAGATTCATGTTGGTTGGTTGGTCTTGCTATCAGCCTATAAAAGCCATTTTTTGCATTTTTTTCTGAATCTTGTTAACCCTTTCCAAAACAAGACCTTATCCTAAACAAGAGGGCCATTGGCCCTGAAGCGCTCACCTGACAGGCCCATAGGAAGCAATTTCATATTGGGGGGCCTATAGACTCTATCCTAAATATTGGGGGGTGGGGGCTAATTGGGATTTCCCCAAAATTTTAAGTGTAAAATTAAGAAAAATTGGCATTTTTGGCCAATTTTGGAAGGGTTTAGCCCCCCTAGCCCCCCTGTTCCTATGGGCCTGCCTGATATAATAGCTTTCTGTATATGGTGTGTCTGAGCCTCCAAAATGATCACATTTTACTAAGATTTGTGGCCTGTATAAGATAATCATTTTGACAAATTTTCAGCTTGATTGGGCAAAAAAAAAATCTCCAAGACTGGAACCCATGACCTAGTTTAGGACCCCAGATGACCAAATTTTGAAATTGCCCGAGATTTTATCAAGATAATTATTCTGACTAGGCTGATTGGGCATAAAATGTGGCCTCTAGAGTGCAAATAAGGTTTTTAGCTCACCTGAGCACGAATGTGCTCATGGTGAGCTATTGTGATACCGCTGTGTCCGGCGTCCGTCGTGTGTCGTGTGTCGTCCGTCGTCCGTCAAACTTTGCCTTGTGTGCACTCTAGAGGCCACATTTTTTGCCCAATCAACCTGAAATTTGCTCAGGATGTTTGTCTTGATGAAAGCTCGGACAAGTTCGAAATTGGGTCATCTGGGGTCAAAAACTAGGTCACGGGGTCAAATCTTAGAAAAACCTTGTATGCACTCTAGAAGCCACATTTTTTGCCCAATCAACCTGAAATTTGCTCAGAATGATTGTCTTGTTTAAATCTCGGACAAGTTTGAAATTGGGTCATCTGGGGTCAAAAACTAGGTCACGGGGTCAAATCATAGAAAAACCTTGTGTGCACTCTAGAGGCCACATTTTTTGTCCAATCAACCTGAAATTTGCTCAGAATGATTGTCTTGATGAAATCTTGGACAAGGTTGAAATTAGGTCATCTGGGTTCAAAAACTAGGTCACGGGGTCAAATCTTAGAAAAACCTTGTGTGCACTCTAGAGGCCACATTTTTTGTCCAATCAACCTGAAATTTGCTCAGAATGATAGTCTTGATAAAATCTTGGACAAGTTCGAAATTGGGTCATCTAGGGTCAAAAACTAGGTCACGGGGTCAAATCTTAGAAAAACCTTGTGTGCACTCTAGAGGCCACATTTTATGCCCAATCAACCTGAAAATTGCCCAGAATGATTGTCTTGATAAAATCTCGGACAAGTTTGAAATTGGGTCATCTGGGTTCAAAATTTAGGTCACAGGGTCAAATCTTAGAAAAACCTTGTGTGCACTCTAGAGGCCACATTTTTTGTCCAATCAACCTGAAATTTGCTCAGAATGATTTTCTTGATAAAATATCGTACAAGTTCAAAATTGGGTCATCTTGGGTCAGAAACTAGGTCATGGGGTCAAATCTTAGAAAAACCTTGTGTGCACTCTAGAGGCCACATTTTTTGCCCAATCAACCTGAAATTTGCCCAGAATGATTGTCTTGTTAAAATCTCGGACAAGTTTGAAATTGGGTCATCTGGGGTCAAAAACTAGGTCACAGGGTCAAATCTTAGAAAACCTTGTGTGCACTCTAGAGGCCTCATTTTTTGCTCAATCAACCTAAAAATTGATCAGAATGATTGTCTTGAGCAATTCTCGGACAAGATCAAAATTGGGTCATCTGGGGTCATAAACTAGGTCATGAGGTAAAATCTTTGTAAAACCTTGTGTGCACTCTAGAGGCCACATTTTTTGCCCAATCAACCTGAAAATTGATCAGAATGATTGTCTTGATCAATTCTAGGTCACAAGGTCAAATCTTAGTTAAACCTTGTGTGCACCCTAGAGGTCACATTTTTTGTCCAATCAACCTGAAACTTTGTATACACAAAGTTATGATATCAGGTGAGCGCTTCAGGGCCAATGGCCCTCTTGTTCTTAAATCTGACCTAGTGACCTAGTTTTTGACCCCAGATGACCGAATTTCAAACTTTTTGTACATTTCATCAAGACAATTATTATGAGCTAATTTCAGGTTGATTGGGCAAAAAAATGGGCTTCTAGGAGTACAAACCAGGTTTGAACCTGTGACCTAGTTTATGACCCCAGATGACCCAATTTCAAACTTGTCCAAGATTTCACCAGGACAATCATACTGAGCCAATTTCAAGTTTATTGGGCAAAGAATGTGGCCTCTAGAGTGCACACAAGGTTTTCTAAGATTTGACCTCATGACCTAGTTTTTGACCCCAGATGACCCAATTTCAAACCTGTCCGATATTTCATCAAGACAATCATTCTGAGCAAATTTCAGGTTGATTGGGCAAAAAATGTGGCCTCTAGAGGGCACACAAGGTTTTACTAAGATTTGACCCCGTGACCTAGTTTTTGACCCCAGATGACCCAATTTCAAACTTGTCCGAGATTTCATCAAGATAATCATTCTGATCAATTTTCAGGTTGATTGGGCAAAAAATGTGGCCTCTAGAGTGCACACAAGGTTTTTCTAAGATTTGACCCCGTGACCTAGTTTTTGACCCCAGATGACCCAATTTCAAATCTGTCCGAGATTTTATCAAGATAATCATTCTGAGCAAATTTCAGGTTGATTGGGCAAAAAATGTGGCCTCTAGAGTGCACACAAGGTTTTTCTAACATTTGACATCGTGACCTAGTTTTTGACCCCCAGATGACCCAATTTCAAACCTGTCCGAGATTTCATCAAGATAATCATTCTGAGCATATTTCAGGTTGATTGGGCAAAAAATGTGGCCTCTAGAGTGCACACAAGGTTTTTCTAAGATTTGACCCCATGACCTAGTTTTTGAGCCCAGATGACCCAATTTCGAACTTGTCCGAGATTTCATCAAAACAATCATTCTGAGCAAATTTCAGGTTGATTGGGCAAAAAATGTGGCCTCTAGAGTGCACACAAGCCAAAGGTTGACGCACGACGCACGACAGACGACTGACGACGGACGACGGACACAGCGGTATCACAATACCTCACCATGAGCACTATCATGCTCAGGTGAGCTAAAAATGGATATCAGCAATTTCTTCTTTTTTCTCAATGTTTTTTTTAAAAAGCTATTTCTTGTGGGGATGTCACTAGGTCTTGTTCAATTTTGGGTTAAATTTCAACATGAATTTCAGTTGAAATTTGAAAAATGTGTTAGTAGAGTTGAAATGATTATTCAACCAGTGTCAATGTCAAAAAAAGGATATGTTTAATAGCCTCTAATGCAATGAATACTTTTACCCTTTCCTGACCTGGTTTTAACAACCATTATAGAATAAGGTTGGAAAAATATTGGAACAAAAGAAGAAAATGTTTATAATCTGCGTTTTCTGCTTCAATATTTTTTGTATCATTATACTGTAATGTTATACACAACTCCTATCTTCATGGATATCAATTTTATCATCTTCAGCAAATTTCAAATTGAAAGTCTCAATTTTTGCTGTTTGGGACAAGGCTGACACCCCAAAAAGTTTGTTTGATAACCCCCATTGAAATGAATACTTTAACATTTATATTTCAAATCTAGCATAAAGGTATCAACTTACAGAAGACCTGTACACATTTATAGCCCTTTAACTCTTTCGTTGTCTTTCGTTGCCAATGTCGCGGAAAAGCGACCCATAGGAAGACTGCCAATGTCGCTGATCGGCGACTTTCAAACAATAGCTAAATGAAGTCATTCAAAGTCAAGGGCAAGGTCATCTGATCAAACTGCCTGATAAAAAGTATGCTATTAGGCAAAACAATTTATGTGCAATGATTCCTGAGCTTTATATTATTTAAACAACGATTATTTACTATTCTGTAAACTGATAAGCCCTCTTATGAAGTTTCCAAAATTTGGCACTGGAAATTGGACAATTCTAAGAAACTTGGCAGCGGAAGAAAAGTCTTGGGAAAATATTGAGACAAAAGAAGAAACTGCTGATAACCAGCAGTTTCTCATTTTGTCTCAATATTTTCCATGCTACATTTCACACAAATCATGCATTCATGGCATCAATTTTGTCAGATGTGGCTGCTTTTAGGCTTGACTGGGTCTTAAAATTTGTTTAGGAAAGGGTTAAAATTGCAAAAACTTGGACTGTTACAATGTGAAAGCTGCAAATAATTGTTGATGAAAAAGGATTTACATAATGTTTAGAAAATATTGAGGGAAAGCAGAAAATGCTTATCATCTGCATTTTTTCTTTTGCCACAATATTTTTCAAAGCCTTTAATTGTATTCTGTGAGTTAAAATGTCTCACTATTTGGGAAAAGTTTATGATTCTCATTTTGCCTCAAAATTTTCCTTGCTAAATTGTGCACAAATCATATCTTTAATAATGTCCATTTTGTGGTCTGCAGTATCTTTTAAATTGGGTTATTTCATCTAAGACCCCCCCACACACACACACACACACACACACACAAACAACAGCCTCCGGAAGTCGTCCTTGGAGTCTTAAAATGCCGCTCAAATGTTTAGTGTTTGTTATTTTTAGTAACAATACTCTCAATCCCAAAGCGTTTTGGTAACAATACTCTCGAACCCAAAGCGTTTTAGTAACGATACTCTCGAACCCAAAGCACGACGTGCATACAAAATCAACAATGAAATGGGGAGCGATTTACTGTAAATCCAATAAAATAACCATCTTACCGGTGTAACAGGGTAACGTGTCCCCCTGGGTAACGTGTCCCCGGGGACACGTTACCCAGGGGTAACGTGTCCCACCCCCTGGGTAACGTGTCCCCCCCTTGGAAATTTTTTTTTAATTGTATTGTGTATTTTCAATGCATATTTTGTTTCATAAGTATTAAATCTTTTAAAATAAGTTATTTTAAACATGAAATTTAAATATTTTTTTTTTTTATTCTTTCACATTTCCAAAGAAGGAAAATATCTAAATTTTGCATTGTATTTTTTTATTAAATCACTTTCTCCAAATATTTTCCAACTATTATTATTACCATTATTGATATTTTATGATAATACCAAAGTAAATTGCGCAGAAATAATGTGAAAAAATTTTAAGAGGAGAGAGGGGGGACACGTTACCCCTGGGTAACCTGTCCCCGCGGACACGTTACCTAGGCCTGGGTAACATGTCCCCCCCTTTGATTTTTTTCCTTTTTAATTATAATGTATATTTTAATGCCTATTTAGTTTTATAATTATTGAATCTTTTAAAATAAGCTATTCTTAACAAAAAATAAAAGAATTTAATTTTTTTCATTCTTTCACTTTTCAATGAGAGGTGGGACAGGCTACCCAGGCCTGAGTAATGTGTACCCCCCTTGGATTTTTTTTCCTTTTTAATCATAATGTGTATTTTTATATCATTATTAATATTTTGTGATAACACCAAAGGAAATTGCGCAGAAATAATGTGAAAAAATTTTAAGAGGGGGAGGGGGACACGTTACCCCTGGGTAACCTGTCCCCGGGGACACGTTACCCAGGCCTGGGTAACGTGTCCCCCCCTTTGATGTTTTTCCTTTTTAATTATAATGTGTATTTTAATGCCTATTTATTTTTCTAACTATTGAATCTTTTAAAATAAGCTATTTTTACCAAAAAATATAAGAATTTAATTTTTTTCATTCTTTCACTTTTCAATGAGAGGTGGGACAGGCTACCCAGGCCTGAGTAACGTGTACCCCCCTTGGATTTTTTTCCTTTTTAATAATAATTTGTATTTTTATATCATTATTAATATTTCGTGATAACACCAAAGGAAATTGCGCAGAAATAATGTGAAAAAATTTTAAGAGGGGGAGGGGGGACACGTTACCCCTGGGTAACCTGTCCCCGGGGACACAATACCCAGGCCTGGGTAACGTGTCCCCCCCTTTGATTTTTTTCCTTTTTAATTATAATGTATATTTTAATGCCTATTTAGTTTTATAATTATTGAATTTTTTAATATAAGCTATTTTTAACAAAAAATAAAAGAATTTATTTTTTTTTTTCATTCTTTCACTTTTCAATGAGAGGTGGGACAGGCTACCCAGGCTTGAGTAATGTGTACCCCCTTGGATTTTTTCCTTTTTAATCATAATGTGTATTTTTATATCATTATTAATATTTTGTGATAACACCAAAGGAAATTGCGCAGAAATAATGTGAAAAAAATTTAAGAGGGGGAGGGGGGACACGTTACCCCTGGGTAACCTGTCCCCAGGGACACGTTACCTGGGTAACGTGTCCCCCCTTTGATGTTTTTCCTTTTTAATTATAATGTATATTTTTAATGCCTATTTAGTTTTTAAGTTATTGAATCTTTTAAAATAAGCTAAAATTGCACAGAAATAATGTGAAAAAATGGGTAACCTGTCCCCAGGGACACGTTACCCAGGCCTGGGTAGCCTGTCCCACCTCTCATTGAAAAGTGAAAGAATGAAAAAAATTAAATTCTTTTATTTATTGGTAAAAATAGCTTATTCAAAAAGATTCAATGATTATAAAACTAAATAGGTATTAAAAATATACATTATAATTAAAAAGGAAAAAAATAAAAAGGGGGGCACGTTACCCAGGCCTGGGTAATGTGTCCCCAGGGACAGGTTACCCAGGGGTAACATGTCCCCCCTCCCCCTCTTAAAATTTTTTCACATTATTTCTGCGCAATTTCCTTTGGTGTTATCACAAAATATTAATAATGATATAAAAATACACATTATGATTAAAAAGGAAAAAATCTAAGGGGGGTACACGTTACTCTGGCCTGGGTAGCCTGTCCCACCTCTCATTGAAAAGTGAAATATTGAAAAAAATTAAGTTTTTTTTGTTAGAAATAGCTTATTTCAAAAGATTCAATAATTATAAAACTAAATAGGCATTAAAATATACATTATAATTAAAAAGGAAAAAAATCAAAGGGGGGGGACACGTTACCCAGGCCTGGGTAACATGTCCCCGGGGACAGGTTACCCAGGGGTAACGTGTCCCCCCCCCTCCCTCTTAAAATTTTTTCACATTATTTCTGCGCAATTTCCTTTGGTGTTATCACAAAATATTAATAATGATATAAAAATACACATTATGATTAAAAAGGAAAAAATCTAAGGGGGGTACACGTTACTCAGGCCTGGGTAGCCTGTCCCACCTCTCATTGAAAAGTGAAATAATGAAAAAAAATTAAGTTCTTTTATTTTTTGTTAGAAATAGCTTATTTTAAAAGATTCAATAATTATAAAACTAAATAGGCATTAAAATATACATTATAATTAAAAAGGAAAAAAATCAAAGGGGGGGGGACACGTTACCCAGGCCTGGGTAACATGTCCCCGGGGACAGGTTACCCAGGGGTAACGTGTCCCCCCCCCTCCCTCTTAAAATTTTTTCACATTATTTCTGCGCAATTTCTTTTGGTGTTATCACAAAATATTAATAATGATATAAAAATACACATTATGATTAAAAAGGAAAAAATCCAAGGGGGGTACATGTTACTCAAGCCTGGGTAGCCTGTCCCACCTCTCATTGAAAAGTGAAATAATGAAAAAAATTAAGTTCTTTTATTTTTTGTTAGAAATAGCTTATTCTAAAAGATTCAATAATTATAAAACTAAATAGGCATTAAAATATACATTATAATTAAAAAGGAAAAAAATCAAAGGGGGGGACACATTACCCAGGCCTGGGTATCGTGTCCCCGGGGACAGGTTACCCAGGGGTAACGTGTCCCCCCTCCCCCCCCCCCCCTCCCTCCTCTTAAAATTTTTTCACATTATTTCTGCACAATTTACTTTGGTATTATCACAAAATATTAATAATGGTAATAATAATAGTTGAAAAATATTTGGAGAAAGTGATTTAATAAAAAATTACAATGCAATTAGATATTTTCCTTCTTTGGAAATGTGAAAGAAT
Source organism: Fragum sueziense (assembly GCA_963680895.1). Lineage (NCBI taxonomy): Eukaryota > Metazoa > Mollusca > Bivalvia > Cardiida > Cardiidae > Fragum > Fragum sueziense. Next base: position 337,694 of record OY804598.1, read on the forward strand.
AAAAAATAATAAAATATTTAAATTTCATATTTAAAATAACTTATTTTAAAAGAATAAATAATTATGAAACAAAATATGCATTAAAAATACACAATAATGTTAAAAAAAAAATTCCAATGGGGGGGGGACACGTTACCCAGGGGGTGGGACAGGTTACCCAGGGTCATTACCCTGGGTAACGTGTCCCCGAGGACACGTTACCCCTGGGTAACGTGTCCCCGGGGGACACGTTACCCAGGGGACACGTTACCCTGGGACACCGGCTATTAATAAATACATTCAATTTCATAATTTTTGTTCCACTTAAAACTTCGCTTTATCGCTGCATATTGAATGCACATCGTCAATCGCACGCTATTCTGCAATTTTTACATTTTTCACTATATTCTCTCAAAATTATCAATATATACTTTAATTAGGTACATAAATAGAAGTCAATCTTAGGAAATTATACTATACTAAGCACAACAATATAGGGATATCGGAATAGGTTTAATATTTTACCACGAAATTTCAAAAATTTACCCAAATTTCTTCAATAAACTTGTTCCTTAACATCTTGTAGAACAAAAATTCAAAAGGTTTTCGGTCGCACTATTATAGACTGGTTAATCCTCGGGCGTATGAAGCAGTACCGTCTGTTTCAAAAATCGCATAATAGTGTCAATACTGCGTATACGACTTGTAGGGTCTGAATCTGTGTTTCTTGAGATTATTCCTGTATGGTGATGCATGCATGTTTAAAGTGGTCCTGAAAGATCCCGGTATGTTCATGCCGGTTATTTTCAGTGAACGTAAAACCTCGTATGATAGCGAATGAACGGAATAACGCGCCGATCGGTTGCTTGGTCAATGCAACCCAACAATTATACTCTCTTAGTGGCACGGTAATCTTCAATACAACATTAGTTTGTTTGGTTAACTGGACGCTCGAACTTTCCTACATCAGTTTCTGCCAGTGTTGGCGGTCGGTTAGACGATAACGTTGAGCCATCTTTTCACAGCTAAGGACTTGTTTGCGAATACGTACTGTTTAGTTTTCATCCAGAAATGTGGAAATCGCATGTGTATGCAAAATTTGGCCCATTTGTGATTTTTCAATGCTGACCCCTCTTTATTGTTTATGCTTATGTTATGAAATCAACGACCTGTGACTGCACAATATTTTCACACAAAGCAAAAGTGATAATAATTTTATCACAAAAAGCATAACAGCTTCCCAGAAACCCAAAATTTTGATTTTTATTTATCATTGAGTTTCATTATCCCTATATTGTTGTGCTTAGTATATTTCCCATCAATTTCAGCATGTTTTCATATGCAGAAAATAATATCTTACATTAACTCATAAAAATGCGTACATTTTCATGTAACACGTTACAAAATTCAAATATAATTCAGATATAATGCAATAGAATTACTAATCTTTGGTCGATTTTCAAAATTCTTTCAAAGTCGGAATCCTTATATCGTGCGTAAATATGACATTTGCATGAGGGACATCAGAAATGTTATTTGCGTCAAAACAAGGTAAACAACGGCAGCATGTACCAATGTAACGTTTTTTCATCATAGGTCGGGTACAGTATGTGAAAATTAATTTTCGTATATTTTCCGCTACGTCCCTTCGATGATTTTCATTTCATATAAAAGTACATTGTTTCAACAAAAAGGAATGATAAAATTATATTTGAAAGGTTGAATATCTATGTTTGAAACAAAAACGTAGAAAAATTACAAATTTTCTACCCTGCTCGAAAATAGTGTTTATCTAAATGGGGTTCGTCTCTTAAACTTTCCTGTTAAAATCGACACGCAAAAATCAGCGCATGCTATTACTACTGACAAAAAGTACAAATAATAAGCTTTAAAACGGTATATAATACACTAGAAAGACCTGAAGGTCTTGAGTCGCTCAACAGGCCTGAATTTCTTGTGGTTTACTATAAAAAATTTGACAAATTTATCTAAATGCTTAAACTGATATATTTTTAAATTCATGTGATTCTTAGAGCAGAAACAAAGTAAAGAGAAGCAATTATGTGGTCAAAGCGAAAAGAAGGTAAATGATTGACTAATATTTTGGGGATTTTTAGAGTGATGATAAAGTTGAAAACTGTCGTTATGCCAAATTCAAGGGCACATAATTCAATATGTGAGTTAATAATTGTGGTAAACTAAGGGAAGTAACTTTTGATATGAGCAATTTAAAGTTTAGACTGGTTCCCTGTCCCAGATCTATCGATCATATTGGGACAGGAACGGTATAATGAAAATATACGGTTTTCTGTATATTTTTTTGGAGGATCTGATTGGTTGATTTTTTTGGCGTGAGTGACGTATTTTGATCATGGTTAGGCGGACGCTAAAATGAATTCGTAAAGCGTTTCGGAGACGCTGTTCAAGAAAGCTTGCAGTCGACGAAAACTGGATTAAGTAGTCTAATGAGTTAACTCTTTCCCAAACAAGTTCTGGTATTGACTTCCCTATCTATATCTCTGCAGCAGCTTTGAAATTAGATCAGTCTACCCTTTTCTCTGGTTTGGCGGAGGAAAAGAATATCGTCGGTGTTAATGCAAAACCCCGTATCTCGTTTTTGCAAACTTTTAAGGGGGAAGAAAGAACTTTAATAACTTTTTCCGGAACTGAAAGGTTTTACTTGAAATACATACACATGTTCACATAAAATATGTCATTAATATTGATAAATCAAAATATTCTAAAACCTGAAAGAATTGTCTAAATCAGACATATAAATTTTACTTTTAAAATCGCAAAAATGGACATACAAGGTTTTGCATTTACATCGACGATATTGTGGTCGCAATTAAAAGTAAAAAAAAATCTTATTAATGGCAGTTTGTTATTAAAATTTCCTTGTTGACAGGAGAGAGGAAATGAGATGAATTTTTTAATTCATATACATGTCTTAACCTCACAACTAAGAATAAGACTTGATCAAATTGTCGTTTTCAAATTACATTAAAAGTGCTTCGTCTTTTCTAAAACATATATTTTTTGTGTATCAAAACCCATTATTTAATCATTCTAAAAAAAAGGTGTTTTTTTTTTTTTTTTTTTTTTTTTTTTAATCATAATTTCATAAAAATGTTTGGATTCAATTTAGAAAAGAATCACTTCACGAGATTCTGAGTCGGGAATAATAGGTAGTTTGTATCAAAATTATTTCGCAGTGGTATTAAGGACGAGATATATTTTCACACTTCAGTGTTAAGGGATAAACATATGGTAAACTACTGTTTAAATTTAATTGTTTATCTAATAATTGGACACACTCTGTTACAGTACATCAAAGACAGATAGTATGACAAAGGATCAGATCGATTTTATTGCCCTTAACCCATTCCCACACTTTGGCTCTTTCTAACTCAACACTGGAGTTGCAGACGAAAAATTACATTGCTATCAAAAGCGTATTTTTCTATGGTTCTTTTTCTATAGCGTAAATTGTCTTTCTGGGTAGAAAACATTTTCGGAAATGAAGAAAATTAATTAATTCCAAAATTTTTACGCGGTCTTTATCTTTTGGTGCACCGAAATGCGTTGTTGTGTGATAATGGATTAAAACTCTTTTCCAAACAGTAAAATTCTAGATCTAATAAAGATCCCGGGAAAAGGGTCGTCATTTCTTTTCATTTTTCTTTAGGCATACAAAGATTAAAAACATGAGCTGTGATGTAGTCTATATAGATCTAGATCTATAAAATATGAATTAAAAGAAGAAACATTGGCAATTAGTCGATTTGTGTAAGGCCCAATGTCGTCCTACATTCATTCAAAACGCAGTCTTTGTGGCATACGTGACATTATTTTACACTTGACTCAACAAGATTGAAAGTTGCAGCAGACGACAAAAAATTTGTTGACTTATTGAAATGAATATGATGGGATTTTTTCCGGTGTTGTAAGATTTTACTTATCGTGAAAAATACACTGATAATTTAATCATCCAATCAGATCAAAGGAAAATTTGTAAACGACCCGTCTTCATACATTAGAGAAGACGGGGTACCAGTCTATTTAAAGTTCAGTAAGAGTTGTTTTTCTTTATGTTCAAGAAGTTGCGTTTGTGCATGTAACTTAGTGGTCATGAAAATAAAGACATTCTGATCTAAAAATATGATTTTGACTTGATAATTTATGTCTTGAACACCAAAACAATCAAGCTGAATATTAAACTCGAGCAAGATCTTATGGTCTGTCCAAATTTTGTCAGTATTAATCTATATATGTGGCCACAAAAGTGAAAAAAGTGTTGAAAACTGAAATTTTGTCAATTTCTAGGGTACATAACTCAGATTGTAGCAATGCAATCATCCTGAAAATTACACAAAAGCAAGATTTTGTTGTCAACAAGATTCTGTCCAAATATCATCTTGATTGGTTAACAGTTATGGCTGTTAGAGTGAAAACAAAGTCGAAAATGGAAATTTTGTCAAATTCAAGGGCACATAACTCATGATGTAAAAATCTGATCAAGCTGAAAATTTACCCCAGGCAGGATATAATGCTTATATATATTCTGTCCAAGTTTTGTCTTGATTGGTTAATATTTGTAGATTTTAGAGTAAAAATAAAGTCAAAACCAGCTTTTTTTGACGTTCAAGGGCAGATAACTCAAGTCATTCTGGTTCAATCCAAACTGTTTGTAGGAATCTGAGGGAGGGTCACCCAAGGATCATCCCTGTGAAGTTTAGTTGAAATCCATCCAGTAGTTTCTGAGGAGAAGATTTTTAAAGAAAAAGTTTACGGACGCACGGACGGACGCACGGACGGACGCACGACGGACACACCGCTATGACAATAGCCCGCTGGCCTGAAAGGCCAGTGGAGCTAAAAATGATTAATCTAAACATGTAATTAATTCAATAATGATTTTAAAATTACATTTTTTCTACCCGACGCGCAACGTCATTGTAGCGTTATATCATAGACGTGCGCTGTTTTGTGTGTAATTTGAATTACTGTAATACCAAAATTGTTCATACAATTTGTGGGTTTTATATATAAAAATACCTAAGGATAAAGTTGTTGTTTCTGTAAGGAAAGAAAGAGATTAATTTTCTTATTTATCATTTCATGTATAATGTACTTTTAATTCTCAAATACACATCGATAAAAATTGATCTGGGTAAAAGATATATTGCCAAAATTGATGCAATGGATACAATGTTGGTTATAAGTATTTCTCTCTTTGCTTAAATGTTTTCGAAAATTATTTTTTAATACAATCATACAATAAAAGGTTTTTTCAAGCAATGAACAGTTTTTCTGAAAGTTGAATTGTAAAACAAAACAAATGTTGGATTTATTGACACACTAAAAAAAATATCGCGTCAAAATGAGAAAACTCTTGTTACCAAAAATTAACTGTTTTCACAAACCTTTCCCATAAGGAATTTCATGATTAGTGTCAAGATTTTAAAATTATCGGACATTGGGCTGGTTTTAACAAGCATTAACAAATTATGCGTAAACATATTTTGTTAACACAACGTCAGGCACCAACATAACGTTAGATAACGTTGGTTAAAGTGACGTTACGTCGACTTGCGGAATAGCGTGCTATTGATGGCATGCGTTGTCATTGTTTTCTCAGCATATTTAGGGAGCCTCATAGTGATAATGTCGATTTGTGACTATTTTAGTAACAATTCTCATGTATACAATGTTGATTTCCCATAAACCAATTTTTTGCCTCCGAAAGTGTGTTCTGCGGGTACGGACTAAAACATAAGTGAAATGACCTAATTGGAACAAACTAAAATTTGGACCACCTTAACGTGCACCCTCTTACCTCTGCTGCGTTCCTTGTGTGTCTACAGTGGAAGTTGACATCTTCTGTGACTGACTTCAAAATTGTCAACAATTGGTGTGAAACAATCTGAAAGTGAAAACCATTTTAAAACTTTTTCCCAAAAAAGCCTTGGAGTTGATGTCACTAATCAAAGGGGATGTGAAATTCATTTACCTTTTTAGTCTAGGAGCCAGCTTTTACAAAGGGGGTTAAATTAAAAGTTCTTGCAACCGGTGACCTATAAAATTTTGAGTGGTATTTTTCAATACATTAGGGTCCCATGCTTTGGTTAAGGGTGGATGACATGCTTAAAAGTGGTAGGAATTTTTTTAAATCAAGTTCAAAGGTCATTCGGTGCACTTTTCATACATACCTCCTAAAATACCCCATAACTTACTCATTTATTAAGCTAAAACAATTATTTTGGTATCAAAATAAAGCTGATGATGTGCACTTTGACTTACATAAATAATATACAACTTTTTGATTTTCTATATTTTAGAATATTTATAAATATAGCAAAAATTGGCCAAAAATCACTAAAATAAGTTTTGTCTACAAGTGAAAAAAAAAGTTTTTAAAATACCAAAGATGTGTTTTTGTGGTTGAAATCATGCTTAAAAATTGCCCAGAAACCTGTTCTTGACTTATATGTATTTCTTCACAGAATTAGTCTTTAGCTTAGGCTTGTAGTCATAGGTTAAAGTGGGTGGGGTAAATTTTCCCTAAAATTACAAAACATGCAAACATTGATGTAACAATATATCTTATACATAAATGTGATATTTTATTAGAATTAATTGTTTTGAAATCATATTTGCAGGGATTTGTAAAGCTTTTAATGCATATTCCTGAAAATTAATTTGAATTTTAAGAGCAAAAGTAACAATTCAATGAAACAGCATGTTAGATGGATACATATTATATCAACACCACAATGTCAAAACTATGACTCTTAAAGCGAATATTCATCAAGTATCTATATAATAGTAATCGGCAGCTGAAAATATTCCCCAGGCCTGTGCCATATTTTATAGGAATCAGAACAACATGGGGACGGTCAGAGTTTGCATTGTTGGGTAGTGCATTGCTTTTATAGAGCCAAAGGGAAAGGAATTTAGCGCTGGAACCAAATAGCTCATACACAGGAAACACAGTTTACAGTTTAAGTGAATAAAACAATATCTCTTGTATTACATACTTATTAGAGATACCGAAATATCTTTTTTTTTTTTTTCAAAATATCTTTCTCATTTTGTTCAAAATGGCCAACAAAATTCAAGATGGCCCCTTTAAATGTTTACATAGCGAAATTTTAATATAGATAGAAATAAGACCACGAATTAGTCGTTTTTTATGCCCCGGCATCGATAGATCGACGCCATATTGTTTTACCATTGTCCGTCTGTCTGTTTGTCCGTCCGTCCATCCATCTATCTGTCTGTCCGTCCGTCAGTCCGAAACTTAACATGAAAACTTAACATTGGCCTTTTCTCCAAAAGTATTCCACATGCAAAGCTCAAATTTGGTATGTAACATTCTTTCAATGATATCTATCTGTTCCATGCAATATGACTTTCCCCAAGGTCTTCCATTAATCCTTTTCAACCCTTACCATGAAAACTTAACATTTAAACTAATTAACGTGAAAACTTAACATTGGCCTTTTCTCCAAAGGGAGTTCACACACAAACCTTATCAACCATTTATTTAAAAGCTTAACGTGAAAACTTCTCATTGGCCTTTTCAGGGGCATTCGTGTTTCACAAAGACATCTTTTTTCAAGATTAGGCTGAATTATATATGAATTCATGAGAGATAGCCAGTGATGTGCATTTTAGAAAGTAAGACCATTTTATAGAGTTTTATTTGTCAAACGACGACCGAAATGTTTTCTGCATGATAGTTGCGTAAAGCAGAGGTAAAGCATAAACTCATTGTTTTGTTCATTTTATGTATCTTGTATACTTTACTTTATATAAGTAATATCTGTGTCTTTATATACAACACTATCCTCATCCTCATCATCACCATCATCTACAACAACTACAATAACAACAAGACACATGGTGCAATAACCAGATTTGTAAAGTTCACAGCTACCCTATACTAAACACTTCAATACACTCAACTCATGCCATATATACTCATCCTTATCACTGTCTGACACATCAAGATACTCAAGTCTTTACACAGTTCTGACTCACAAACACATGCATCAGTGTATAAAAGATCTTCTCTTTGACACTTAGACCTTCGCATGTGGCAGTCAGTTTAACACGATCATTGTGTGATGTCAAGCAAAGCTAGAGGTGCAGATCTTTACGCATTCTTACTGGAACTAAATTATTGTTGTCATCCTTGGTCCATACATGGCATGCTGGTGATGGTAGATTCAGATACTGGTCAGTTTAGTGCTTACAAATACATGTATAGGAATATACTGAATTTATGTTTATAAAGAAAATATATATGGGACCATATATTTTATGCCCCCGTATCGTGAGATCGGGGGCATATTGTTTTACTCTTGTCCGTCCGTCCGTCTGTCTGTCCAAAACTTAACATTGGCATATTCTCCAAAAGTATTTAACATACAAAGCTCTTTTTGTATGTAGGAGGGCTGTTTATAAAGTATCCGGAATTATGTCATAACTTTTTTCATTTATGTACTAACTGTTATGATATTATAGGATACAAAAACTAAGTTTATGCATTAAGGCGCATTCTATAGTTGTTATGGCAACATAGGGTCATGTTGAGCAGCGCAACCTAGGTCTGAGATGGATAAGTCAGGAAAGTATGTCTTACACATCTAATATTTACATCTTTTCGATATATTTGCCACTGCACGATATACCACATTTCCAACATATGCATTTATTTCTCAAAGAAGCGTCTGAACTGTACTTGGGGAAATCTATAGATAGTTTCTGGGACACAATTGACAAGTAATGAACGAATTCGCCGACGTCATGTTGGGACGTCCTGAAGATATATTAAAGTCAGAAACATCATAGGTAAAATAATTTATAAATGCGTTATACCACTCACAAATGCTTGTTTTTTCTTATAGACGTATAAGCTGTGCGTGTTCATAATCATAAAGATCGTCTCTGATTTTGATTTTCCAAATTACACTCAAATCATTATTGAATACCATTGCCCTAGCACCATATTTGCTATGTAAGCAAAGCGATGTATTCACCTACGGTTGTTTACGAAAATTGACTCCAAATGTCAGCCGATGATGTTACGTTTGCTGAGAAAAATGTCCGCTCAAAGGTAACTAGCATTTTGGACAATTGTTGAAGTCAAAATACAAAATATGATTGCTTTAAAAGTGATTCATAAGTCACATGTTTACAAATTGTCAAAAAGTTTCCCTGCTCAACGTTACCTGTCGAATGCTCCCTCATCCAAACAACAGCGTTTTTGTTCCAGGATCAAATGTATAATTCTTCAAAGTATGTGTGTTTAAAATTTCATCTCATTTGGTTTAAAGTTAAAACGACAAAATGGGTGATTCGATTTGTGTACAATATAGCCTAGAAAATATTGAGGCAAAAGAAAATGCTGATAATCAGAATTTTTTCCTTTTGCATCAATGTTTTCCCAAGCATTTTCTCCTAGGGACGTCAAAACGAGGTCTTGTTTGGGAAATATTCAATGATTTCTTTGACATAGATACAAATGAAAGATGCACAATTTACTAGCAATAAAGAATTTGTATAATGAGAGTTATAGGGCCTATTGAGATCAATTTCTTGTACAATAAAAACTTATTGGGTCACAAAATTAATTAAACTCAAAGACCAGATCCTCTGTTGTCCCTATTGAAGGCATGTACATAAACGAACATACGGTACTAACAATATGTTCATGGTTACTCTTGGAGACCTTCATAACATCCAGATTCTAGAAAGATGATATTGATATGTATTCACAGAATGGAATATTCTGTTCCAAATTACATTTTATGTATACATGTTCGAATGTTCTCGTAAGGCTACCAGGTGTAAGCATTGCAATGATGGCAGTTTCCTAATTATCTTTAAAGAGACCCATGCTAGGTTGTCGGACATACAAAAAGATAGGAAATATGTTTATGAAATATTGTATGGAATGGTCAACCTGGATAGCTAGATCATTTCTGCGCAAGGAAATTTCAAATGAAGTTCATCTAGTTCTTCTAAATCAAGTCTATTCTTCTAAATCAAGTGTATATAATTAACTAACCGCACTTTATATTTATAGTAATATGTATGTGACACTGAACCTTGATAGTGAAAAATTTAGTTCCAGCTTTAAAATGGCTTTCCTTTTGGGTCTATAAAAGCAATGCACTACACAACAAAGCAAATTCTGACCATCCCCATGTTGTTCTGATTCCTGAAAATCTGGCATGGGTCTTTTTATTGTCCTTTACCCGTAAGATAGAAAGAGGAATATTTTCAGCTGCTGACTATGCTAATCTGAGCCATGTTTTATTTAACCCATTACCACACAGTGACTCTTTTTGACTCCCCACAAGATAATGGCTTGGGAAAACATTGTGGAAAATGAAGAAATTGCTTGTGACAAATGAAGAAATTGCTTGTGACAAGCAATTTCTTCATTTCCCACAGTGTTTTCTATGTAAAAAGACCAAAAAATGTTAAATTTAATTCACTTGAAATTGTCGTCTGCAACCCATTTTAAATTGGAACAGTCTAAAATTGTGTTGTTTGGTAATGGGTTTTGTACTAGATACTTGATAAATATTCATTAAGAGTCGTTATTTTGACATTGTGGTGTTGATATGACCCGTATCCATCTCGTATGCTGTTTTATTGAATTGTTACTTTTGCTCTAAAAATTCAAATTAATCTTCACGAATATGCATTAAAAGCTTTACAAATCCCTGCAAATATGATTTTAAAACAATAAATTCTAATAAAACATCACATTTATGTGTAAGATTTATTGCTAAATCAATGTTTTCATGTTTTGTAATTTTAGGGAAAAATTACCCCACCCACTTTTACCTATGACTACAAGCCTAAGCTAAAAACCTATTCTGTGAAGAAATACATATAAGTCAAGAACAGGTTTCTGGGCAGTTTTTAAGCACGATTTCAACCACAAAAACATACCTTTGGTATTTTTAAAACTTTTTTTTCACTTGTAGACAAAACTTATTTTAGTGATTTTTGGCCATTTTTTTCTATATTTATGAATATTCAAAAATATTGAAAGTCAAAAACTTGTATATTAGTTATGTAAGTCAAAGTGCAAATCATTAGCTTTATTTTGATACCAAAATAATTGTTTTAGCTTAATAAATGAGTAAGTTATGGGGTATTTTAGGAGGTATGTATGAAAAGTGCACCGAATGACCTTTGACCTTGATTTAAAAAAAATCCTACCACTTTTAAGCATGTCATCCACTCTTAACCAAAGCATGGGACCCTAATGTATTGAAATACACCACTCAAAATTTTATAGGTCACCGGTTGCAAGAAAAGTTCCATTCCAGGACCTGGCTCCTAGACTATTTCCAAAACAACAAACTTTAGGGTTCTCCATTTGAAAGCTGCTGTAGACAACAAAATTGATAATGTTAAAGGTAGCAATTGTGTACAATATAGTAGAGAAACAATTGAGGCAAAAAGAGAAAATTCTGATATCAGCATTTTCTTCTTTTGCCTAAATGATTTCCAATGTCCTTTCTATTAGGGCCTCAAAACCAGGCCCCGGTTTCTCGAAAAAACTTAAGTATATTCTCATGAGAACATGCTCAACTTCAAAGGGATACTCTCCAGCGTTGAAGGGTATTCGATTGAAGTTCACGTGGATCTCGTGCGATTTGAGCACGGTGCCCAGATTTGAGCATGAGATAATACTTAAGTTTTTTCGAGAAACCGGGGCCAGGTCTTGTTTGGGGAAGAATCAAATGAAAAGAGGGAATGTTAACCCTTTCCCAAACGGCAAAATTTTAGGGTGACCCAATTTAAAAAACGCCAAAAATGACAAAATGAAAGTTATAAAAGATTAGATTTGTGTAAAATATGGCACAGAAAATATTGAGACAAAAGGAGAAACTGCTGGTTATCAGCAGTTTCTTCTTTTGTTTCAATGTTTTCCCAAGCCTTTTCTTTTAGGGACGTCAAAACCAGGTCTTGTTTGGGAAAGGGTTAATTAATAACCAATTTAGTTCCATGCTACAATGTACAAACTTATATGTGACCCATCACGCTGAAAGGGACCGTATAGGATGTTTGAAAAATATAGACCCTAGTCAGTCTGCGCAGTCCGCGCAGCCAGACTAGGGCCGACACTTTTCACTTGTATGTAATTTTCTAAATCTGGAATGTTTTCCCTATCTTAGGACATGTTCATTTTTTGCATATAGGTTCTGGTTGACATGTGCCGAGTGTTTTGTCAAAATTTGAATTTTTGGAGTTCAGATAAGGTCCCTTTTAGCGTGACAGGTCACTTATATATTATTGACCCATTCCCAAACATGAATAATTATGCTTTTTGATGCCCCATACGATAAAGGCTTCGGAAAACATTGTAGATATAAAATGGAAAGAAAATGTTCATAACAAGCAATTTCTTTATTTACCTCAATGTTTTCTATCCCAAATGTCACAAAAAAAGAAAAAAGAAATCTCATAAACTTGAATCTGTCATTCTGCATCTTCTCTCAAATTGGACTGGTCTAGAATTGTGTCATTTGGGAAAGGGTAAAACTCTCATGGGCTCTGTTCAAGGTTATAAAATGATCATGTCAGAAAGCTATAATCTACAAAGCAATCAACATAATGATAGATTTGAAGCTTCATTAACACTATAATGAGAGAAATATTCAAATTCAGTAATTTGTCATGTTATAGTTGTCATCTACAAAGGTATAATTTTAATCTTTTTCAAAAAGACAAAACAAAAGTTATGTCTAATGGAGTTGCAGATGAAAAATAATTTTACAAACAGAAATATATCTGGACATCATAGGATGGTAAGCATTGAGGAAAAAAGGAAAAAATGTTGGTCAAAAGTATTTTCTCCTTTCACCGCAATTCTGCAACAGCTTTCATATTGGGGATGTCCAATTTAACCCTTTCCCAAACGATAAAATTTTAGGGTGATCCACTGCAAAAACTGCCACAAATGACAAAATGGATATTATTAAAGATATGGTTCGTGCAAAATATGACACAGAAAATATTGAGACAAAAGGAGAAACTGCTGGTTATCAGCAGTTTCTTCTTTTGTTTCAATGTTTTCCCAAGCCTTTTCTATTAAGGACGTCAAAACCAGGTCTTGTTTGGGAAAGGGTTAAGAAAGGTTTCGTGTTCAGGAAAGAGTAATCTAATAAAGGAGTGAAAGTCAAACTGAAACGTTCATGGTTTATGGTTGAATTATAATGACTTGTTTGAACATAAATCCATGTTTCTCACCTCACTTACTTTCCTTTAAAGATGTTATTGAAATCGTTTTTGTACTGAAATATTTATATTTTGAAATCTATACCACACAAAAGCACATGCGTTTTTAAAACATCAATGCTTATAGATCTCAATAACTGCATTTTTAGATATACAAATATTGACCTTGATATAATTATACACTCTCTTGCACACGGTTCATTCATTACATTCACCTCTGTAGTTGCCTCAGAGAGTATTGCGTCATCATCTGCTAGATTACGTCACTTTCTATCACATCAAAACGACAATAACAAATAATTTTTCTTTTCCAAAGTCCAAAATATGTCGTACTTCACGCTGCTTAAAATTTAATATCATTTTCCAACGAAAACAATTTAATTTTTTTAGATTGATGTCATTCATTCAAAATTTCTGTACGTTTCATTCTGATAGGGAACGATTTTATCCAGCTAACCGTGACGTATTTCGGACAAACAATAGTATTTCGTAAGTGTTGTTATAAAATCTCGCAACTACGACTTGATTCAAGCCGTAGATACGATATTATATAACAACACCGACGATTTATCAAAACAAAACATTAAACCTAGTCTATTTTTAGCACAAAATTCCTGCCATTGGTAAGGAGGCTTGAGAAAATAGTTCCATTGTATATGGGTTATTTCATCAGTTATAGTGCCTTTCAAGTGTAACCAGAATCATCATTTCTTTGTCTACTTTATTATGTTACACATGAAACAGTTAAACAGTAATAATACACGTTTTCCTCGGTTTGACAAGATTCTTGTCATTCATACGCCCAGGCCGTTGCAGAGATGTATGTGAGAGTAACGAACGACAACTCTGCTCGGAGATTGATAATTATAACCTTGAATTTGATAGACTACTTTAATTTTGACACCACAGGAAAGATCTTATCATAAGACAGCCTTACTTATGTGGAGTGAAAAAACACTTTTCAAAATCAATTTCACTTTTGTAAACAGGTTAAACAACATGTGTTGGTGAAACGCAAATGCCCCCCGAAATGGCTATTTTTGTAAAATGTTAAGTTTTCGTAGAGTAATGGGTTGATAAAGGTTAACCGATGACCTTGAGGAAGGTCAAATTGCATGGAACAGATAGATATCATTGAATTGAAGCTGCATACCAAATTTGAGCTTTGAATGTCAAATTATTTTGGAGAAAAGGCAAATGTTAAGTTTTCAGACAGACTGACGGACAGACAGATGGACGGACAGACGGACACAAGTAAAACAATATGCCCCCAATCTTTCGATACGGGGGCATAAAAATAGACTGGCGTAATAACTAATCTATTCAATAGAAATCAAAGAGAGAATCATATTAAAATGATAAGAAGGAGAGCAAAATTTTGTAAGTTTTAACCCATTACCAAACATTGACACCTTCTGACGCCCCTAAAGAAATATGTTTTAGAAAACATTGTGGAAAATGAAGAAATTGCTTGTCACAAGCAATTTCTTCATTTCCCACAGTGTTTTCTAAACATAAAACACACAAAAATGTAAAATTCCAAGCACTTGAAATAGTCGTCTGCAACACCTTTCAAATTGAGTTTGAGTTTATTGGGGTTTTACGCCGTTTTCAACTACCAGGGTCATATCGCGGCGGCTGGAGCACCTACCCATGGATTCCTGTTGTTTCTCAAACCAGTACTACCACAACACCCTTACCGAGCCTCCAGCTGCTCGCCCACTTAGGTTAACAATTTCAAACCCATTGGTGGGTGACAATTTTGCCAGAAAGGGTATTAGCCGCGGCCAGGTATCGAACCCGGGACCTCTCGAATGAGGGTCAGATGTGCTACCAACTGCGCTAAGGCCGCGGCCCTTTCAAATTGAAGCAGTCCAAAATTTTGTCGTTTGGTAATGGGTTAAAAATTAAAGCAGAGAAAATTAGAATCTACACAAACTTTACAATTATTGGTTTATCCGGCATTACAATGACAAAACCTGAAGAGCTGCAAAATTACAAAAACTTCCTTATATATCATTAGTCAACAACTGCTTTTTTCCAAATCAAGGAAAGATAATATTTATTTCTTCAAATATTGACCAATCAGAGCTGCAGCATTATCCTTAACCAATTTCCAAAAGACCATGGGTTTGATGTCTGGAGAAAACATTCACTGATTCAGGGTAGACAATGATCAGGACTTTCTACTATTCCCTCAATATGTCTTGCCTAAATGAAATATTTAATGAAAAAAAAAACTTAATTTATTTTCTGTCATTTATTGTGCAGAAATGACATACTTATAACTCATTACCAGACAGCAGAGTATTATGACTTGTCAAAATTCAAAAATATTGCAGGTCCAACTATTTCAAGTGAATGGAATTTTACATCTTTTGCATTTCTAAGAAAAAGACTTTGTGGGTAATAAAGAAATTGATTGTCACAAGCAATTACTTCATTTTACACACTGTTTTTAAAGCCTTTATCTTGTGGGACATTTAATCATTTTGTTGAACTATGATCTGCAAAAAAGTCCCTGGACATGGATATTGAGACAAGAAGGGATCCAGAAAGACTTGGTTTTGACACATCTTATACATAACACTCATTCTACAAAAAAGTGCAAAATTAGAAATATAAAAATCTGAAAAACCGACCATTCTGAAAGACTTAGTTTTTGACTTATTCTTGCAAAATATATGTTGAAATTAGAGAATTCAATTCTAGTGTACCCAAACAAAGCCGGATTTTTCCATTTTTGGATCCAAACACAGTGACGTCTATGCATAATAAGATACGTTATGGTGTTTGGTTTTCCTGTTTACACATTAGTTTTGTCTATTGGTGTTGGGTGACGATTCATATTAGGTTTCCGACAGATCAAGAATTTATTGTATTGCGAGAAAATGATGATTTATTGACTTGTTATAAAAATATTAAGGCCTTAAAGTTCGTATTTAAAGGAAATACCGTTTCTCTTATTATTTTTTTGTTTGTTTTGAATGAATTGAATAGACCTTGTATGAAATACAATGAACTCCTGCTGAAAATATAAAGATAAGATACCACTCAATTGAATTATAACACAAAAAATATCTTATTCTAATTTATTTAGCCTTAGTCATTGTCACAAGGTAAGGAACCATGCCGTAACGTATCTTATTTCAACACAAAATATCTATCTTTTGAACATGCATACATTATCACATTTTATATATTTTTGGTGAAAAGTGAAATGAATATCTGTATGCTTAGGCGTTGGTTAGAAATGCACTGGTTTCATACTTGAATTATAGAAGAAAGTCCGAGAAATAAGGATTAAACAAGATACCAATATATTCGAAATGCTTAAGGTTTACAAACTGAGAATGAAAACACCACTTTCTAGCCATACGAAATGCATCAAATTATACACAAATGTAAATACACTTCACATAAGTTGATTCACCATGCCGGATTTCAAGATTATGCTTCAAGAAGAAAATAATTTACAAATATGATTTTGCTCTATATTCATATGCAAGGGAGGTAATTTTGAACGTTTTTGTCAAATATTTCCATAAGTATGCATTAATTCAAAATTCTAAACCATACTAAATGCTTACGTTTGTATTTGGAATGGAAATATATTAAATTTTAGGAATTACTGGCACTTTTCAAATTTCGCCTCTGGCTCAGCATTTCATTCTCAGTTCGTAAACCTTAATTGTGTCAATGGTAAAGGATAATTGCACCAAATGCCCTTTCTAATCTCTTTGTAACAATTGCCATTTAAACATATACAGAACATGATAAAATACTATAGTAAAACTAGCCAATGCAGCACTTATTTTGAAAACAGTGCAATCAAAATGGTTCGTAACGTATCTTATGATTTCATTTGTTTTATTGTTTCAAATAATTCAAGGACTTTGTGAATTATTACTAAATGATACATGTGTTTTTGTGTGCCAACTGGATCAACGATTCTACAAAGAATGTTATCAGAAGTTTTCCATAGCTTGTCTTCCTTTGGAGGGCATTGGAATACATATGGTTGTTTTGTATTGGTTTCTTTCATTTATTGTATAAAAATGGTGATTTCATTAAGATGGGTGTCTATTCTTTGTCCAAAGTATACTATGTTCGAAAAGAAGTCCAAGTGGATAGTCTAATTTGATCACATAAGTTTTTTTATTGCCATGACTTAGTCGAGCATCACGTATCTTATCATAACGTATCTTATTCTTAAATTAGTTTTTAAAGAAATTCATCAGGAATAAAGTTCCCTGGTTAATGACGCTGCAAATTATTTTTTTCTAAAGAAGGTTTGGAATCATTTAGTATATCACGTGTATGAAAAATGGTGAAAGATTCGAAATAAAAGTAAGTTTAAGCCGTAACGTATCTTATGAAAAAAATGGGGGGGGATTCTTGTTTTTGAACTTTGATGTTATTTTATTCGAAAATTTTAATAAGCTTGATCTTTTTGTGTGTGTTTCTGTTTACGTTGATATCTAACCTACCACTAAAAACCGTTTTGACCTTAGGAACACATCATGTTGTGTTTTACTATCAGCTAAAGTAGCGTTATGTATCTTACGCTGGAAATCGGGACATTAGAAAAACCTTTATCTCAAAAAAGTTTAGTCCTGCATTCCCACGAAACAGTAATCAGACCACAGGAAAATATATTTGGGAAGGAATAGAAAGATAATCGAAGCAAAAATATATATTAAACTGCATTAAAATCAAGCTGATTTTGAATTGCACCAGTGCAGGGACAACCAAAATTCATGGAAAATAACCCCTGTGAAATGCTTTGTCATTCTTCATGAAGTATTAAATAAATATTCATTAGCTATTCAAGAACGGAAAAAATGAAATCTTCATGAAGAAGAAGTGAACAGAAAATGGCCCATTTTGCATAAATCTTCATAAAAACAGAGTAATGAATTTTTCATGAAGTTGGAAATGCATAATAAATCCTTAAACCATGCAGTTTTGCATTCTGAGAAAAAGGCACGAAGTCTTCATAAATAAATAATCATATAATTTTCATGAAGACTTCATGCAAGAAAAATACGCAAACGATCTTAAGAAGAAATCATGATTATTTTGTTAAAAATGAGTATGGGCCATTTTCTGTTCACTTCTTTTCAATGAAGAATTCATGAATAATATTTCTTTACATACTTCATAAAAACATACAGGTTTCTCTAAACACAGAGTAATGAATTTTTTATGAAGTTGGAAATGCATAATAAATCCTTAAACCAAGCCATTATTTCCTTTTTAAAAACATGTCAAGGTCATGAAAAATACTAAAAAACAATTTGTACAAATATGTTGCTGACAGAACAAAACTTAAGAAACTTTTTGTAGAACAGGTAGTTTCAGAACTGTAATAAGTAACAGGCCATTAAAAATCAATGATTCCTATTTATAGAAGCAAAATAATAATATCTATTTTACAGAATAATTATGTGGGTGGGGAATGGTAAAAGAAATAAACATTTGAATTTGTTAAATTTAGTCTAAAGAACACTTACTAACATTGCCTTCCTTGGTTTTATCATTTAGTGAGCTCCTTAATCACTTGATTATAACTAAAAATATTAATTATAACTCTTAACAAAAACATATTTCTTGAAAAATAGTCAGACAAGCAAAATTCCCTCCATTATTTTCTAAACCACATGTCATAGACTGGAACATAAATTAGACTGGGAGATCATGAACGTTTTAAGAACATTTTATGAACTGTACACAATCCATTATCAATTCATGATTAGTCCATGTATTTTTTGCCAGAATGGACACATTAAGAGTATTTACAGAACTGGGTCTGAATCTTTATCAGTCCTTAATCACTTCTTTATTCAAAATATGGACTTATTATGTACCTTTTAAGAAATATAACAATCCCTTACTAATTAATTACCAGTTCATTTTTTCCAAATGGACACATTAAGAATATTCAGAGAATGAGGCCTGATTCTTTACCAGTTCTTACACAGTTCTTTATTCAAACTATGGGCATGTTAGTGACATTTTAAGAACTGTTACAATCCATTATTAATTCATGGTCAGCTCATTTTTTTTTCAAACTGGACCAGATTCTTTATGAGTTCTTTATGCACAATAATGGACATCTTATGAACTAATTAAGAATTTTATTGAACTTTTTTTAAATGAAAACTTCATAATAAATCCTTTGCATTCATCATGAAGGTTTTAAGGATTTTGTCAATCATTAATATCTTCATAATGTCTTCATGAAGCAATTATCATCATACTTCATGCAGAAAACTTCATGAAGTGTGTTAAAGAAGTGATAATGAGTAATGTATGAAACATTCTTAAGATTCATGATATGTTCATTATTTTATGAATTACATTTCACAGGGGAAGCTAAAGAAATGTAAAGTTTAAGGAGAAAAAATAGTTCCTGGTCTTATATCATGCTTGAAATACGTACAAGGTGTCTTTTGTATAATCTTAAGCAAAGAAACGAAAACTAAAACCTTTCAATGAATTTATTACTAGTGGGGGACATAGAATTTCAGTAATTGTGTACTCTTTTGTAGAATGAGTGATAAGCATGTTCATAGAAAAGACTGGTGGAAAGCATTGAGACAAAAGAAGAAAATGTTGATAATATTTCAACTTTTGTCTCATTATTTTCTGTACTACTTTGCACACAAATCCTTTCTTTATTAATTTCCATTTGTCATCTGAAGTAGCTTTCAAATTAGGACTGTCTACAATGTTACTGTTAGGGAAAGGGTTAAAGCATTTAAGACCAAGATGGTTCCAGTTTCTGATCAGAATCCATATAGCTGACCTATAGATGTGACAAGTAATTATTCATAAACCATATAATATTAATCAACCATTATCACTCTGAAAGTATATAATTATCCTATCTGGATTCATGGTGGCCTAAAATGCAGGGGCCTTTTTCCAGAGTCAGTAGCTGAAAAACTCCAACTAACTCCATCTGAAAAAAAAGCAATTAAAATTGCTTAACCCATTCCCACATGACGCCTCACAAGATAAATATTTTAGAACATACTTTGGAAAAGTAAGCAATTGCTTGTGACTAGCAATTTCTTCATTTCCAAAAATGTTTTCTAAACAGAAAGACCAAAAAATATAAAATTTCATTCACTTGAAATTGTTATCTGCAACATATTTTGAATTCCAATAACAGTCTAAAATGTTGCCGTCCAGTAATGGGTTAAATAGACCATACCTACCTTAAAGTTGCTAAAAGTCCCGTGTTAAAACGCACTAAAATTATAAGTCAGACCGGTTAGATAGGAGAATAGATAGTGTAGGAAAAAATATTTCTGCTTGACTTGATTTTCAAGTCCTTTAAAAGGAATCTCATTATATAGTTATTGGGTTACAAAATGATCTATCTGATGGTAAAACCCCAGGTAGATCTATGTCAAAAAAATACCTGTAAAAATAGTCTAGTCATCCATCTGTCTACGCATCAGGAACAATATCAATGTTGATGCTCTAGGGCCCACATTTTGGCTCATGAAATTTGGTCAGTGTTTTTAAAGTGACATTTCAGAATTATTTTTACATAAATTTTACTTTTATTCTATCTGAAAGAGCATGTTTTCTTATGGAAATTCTGAAAATTTCAAGCCAAAACATTGAATCGTTTACGAGAAATATATATTTTTGTGCTAAAATTAAACAAATTGTTGTGGACAACAGTTCAGATTTATATAGAATTTTTCATTTCTGTCTCAACTTTGAAGGCGTTTTTTTCGCTTATAAATAACAACTTCAAAAAACTAATTGCATTTCTACGCATTAGAAAAAACAATCTTTGCATCAAGACATACTTTTAAAAAAATGAAATAAATGTGAAAATTCAAATGTCTCTTTAAAGTCATAACCCTAACCCTAACCCTTATGAACCTTTCCTTTTGAAAAAGATAGGAAAAGGGTTTAATTATTTTGTAAAGTTCTCCATTTGCATCAAAGTTTTCTGGCCTATACTATTATAATACATGAATCTAATCTTTACTAATATATATTTTTCTGTCTGCAATAGCTTACCAATTGGACCACCCTTTGCTGTATGTGAACGGGATAAGTTGAGACTAGTCTAAAATTTTGTTGTCTAAGACAGAACTAAAGAAATATATATACCCTTTCCGAAACAACAAAATATTTGGCTGGTCCAATTTAAAAACAGCTGCAGAAGACAAATGCAACTATGTTGACAAAAAATAGGATCTGTATATGAGGAGAAAATGTTGATTATCAGCATTCTCTTCTTCTGCCTCAATGTTTTCCTGTGCATTTTATACTAGGGACATCAAAAAAATGTCTTTTTGGCTAAATATGTAATTACAAGTATTCTATTGATTTTTTCACATCAGAAATGATAAAAAGATTTTACCGTATTGGTGCAAGCTTCTATGTTTGGCCATTGAAAGTTTTGAACTGATTCCCATTGTAACTCTTCCAGAAAAGTTACCGTTTTCCTCTGTTTTGAACCATCTGCAAGGAAAGTACATGTATTCAGAAATGAAGCAGTTTGTGCCAGATCTTCCAAGATCAGGTCATTGAAGATTATTGTCATCACTTTCCCAAACTACAAAATTTTATACCAATCACAGTCAATTATACTGTAGATTACAAAATGGGTGTAATTTAATATGAACTAGATGTGTGTTATAAAATAGAAAATATGGAGGAATGACAATAGCCCGCTGGCTTGAAAGGCCAGTGGCGCTAAAATGAAGAGAATTCTGGTTATTGGCATAAATATTTTCTTGTATACTAATGCTTTTCACATTATGGTTGTTTGGGCGAAGGATTGTAAAATAATGTAAAGATATGTTAAATAGTTTTAGATCTATACCAAATAGGTCAATACATTACCGGGTCAATGTCCTTCATGGTTTACAGCATTCAAATCAAAACACATTAAAATAAAATGTTTGATGAGTTTATTTATTTTTCTTGCGGCTCTTCCTTAAAAACACATTTACGGCCTATTTTATGAAGACTTTTTTCCTTAAGGTATTAATGAAGTTGCAGTGG
Source organism: Fragum sueziense (assembly GCA_963680895.1). Classification (NCBI taxonomy): domain Eukaryota; kingdom Metazoa; phylum Mollusca; class Bivalvia; order Cardiida; family Cardiidae; genus Fragum; species Fragum sueziense. The sequence continues at coordinate 359,987 of OY804598.1, forward strand.
TTCACTAACATGAGACAAGAGCCGTCATATGGATTGTACTCCTAAAATAAGTGTTTATCACAAAAAATACATTAAGCCCCCTTTTCCATAATAGGCTTTTTTGTACATAGATTTAAATGATGTATGGTCTAGAACATCTCATTTATCACATAAGTACAAAGTTTCATAAAATTCTGACGATCAGATGAATAGAACTAGAGAAAAAAAATGTAATTTAAGGTCTTTCCTATGACACAGCCTCAATTGAGAAATGAAAAAAAGGTCTATTGGAAATATTCCATAGAATTCATTACATGAAGTTTCATCAAATTTAGTCAAAGGGTTGCTGAGATATGGCTATACATGTGGACAGACGGACGGAAGAACAGACAACAGCATGGCAACTATATATCCTCCCCCAAATTTTTTTTTCATGGAGCGTAAAGAGTCAGTATTTCTCTTTTATTTTTTTCTACTTTTTATTTGTTTGTTATAAAAAAATCATCAAATTAATCTCAAATATTAGTAGACGACAAAATGAATGGTACCATTTTTTAGTTATTTTTAGATAACAACATTGTAGTTTCTATTTATTTCACGGCAAATTAATGGCAAGTGGTTTTTTTTGCCTAAAAATGTTCAAAGATTAGGCGGCATGCAGTATTTTTAACATACAGTATATTCACTGGTGGTGAACTCGGCCAAAGCAATGGACGTTTTTCGCTACAACAAGGTACAGATATTTTGCGTTTAAATGTGAGTTTAAACACGGCTGCTTATCTACTAAATCACAACATTTTGCTGTGTATGAAAAAAAGTTTAGAGGATATCCGGTTGGCAGTTAGAGGAGCCGACAAATCGGCGGGTGAAAGATGAGTCTCGTCTTTTAATCGAAATGTTCTTGTTTCTAGCTCGAAAATCAAAAATCGGAGAATGTCATACAACCCTTTATTCATTTTCACATATTTGTGAGCCCCATCCAAACCCCGATTCCCAGAGATTGAACGGAAATTCATTTTCTCCCGTTGCAAGGGTAGCCCCAATATTGACGTTTCGTCAATCCTGATGAGCGTTTGTCCACTTTCTGAGGATGAATGGTCCAAAACATGTGTGTATTATAAAATAGGTGTAAGTAAATTACATCACACAAACAATATTTTAATAACTTACTGTCGATCTTTGAAGAAAATCAGTTCTTCCTGTCAGTTTGTGGGTTAGCGGATAGGTTGTGAGTAAGATGATAGGTTGTGATTTAGAAGACAGAATGCATTCATCGCATTTAATACCATTTGTCATTGTTTGTATGCGAATTAAGGCAAACCGAAATACTCTCATTACTAGACTAGTCTTGTCCAAAGATAAAACCCTTATTTCACTTAAGAATCACTTCGTCATTTTTATTTGACAGAGTACGAGTTCATTGTGATATGATATAGAAAACCCCTTTTTACACACCAGTTATATATATCATATTACATTATCTCATCTTAATGAATGTAAGGTTCTTATGCATAATAGATTTATAACAATGTTTGATATAAACATTCACTATCCTTTGTGTTTCTTTCCGTCCGTCTGTACTCTGTGTGTCTTCCTTCATGTGAACTTTTATACTATTCAAAGTAAATACTGTGCAATATTCCAAACATTTTTTAATGCTCTAAAGTAGCCTCTTTAAAATATAATGCGTAAGAAGTGGAAAAACCGGAGACAATAAAGACGTGTCAAAAATACAGGTCTGTAAATCTTGTTTATCCATAGATCTTCTTGTTTATTGATTCAATATGTTTAATATTAAGTCATCAATCATATAGGCCTACGAATTGATACATTAATAAATTTTGCAAGTTGTATAACATGCATTAAAGATGAACTTTGTGAAATCCGTACTTTATCACTTTTGTCAACTTCAACGATGGTTTGTCTAGGTACAAACCACGTCATCGTTAAAAAATATCCACGCATGCCTCACTTTCAAAATATTGTAAAGTTCCTGCATTCCTCCTATTGAATAAGCGATAAAAATAGCCTAAAGTTTTCTCCACTCCGTACATCCCGTATCAGATTAGTCTGATCCAATTTGTGGCGAGGAATTGGGTCAACACATCCTGAAAATCAACAAAAGCAAATTATTAAACTTGGAAGTAAGAAATTCACCGCAAGCATGCATCTTCATATCAAGCAGAAACTAACGACGTTAAATAACCTTTTTAGAAGTGAATGCAATGTTGAAATATATCATTTTTGAGATCATTCCATAAGAAAATAAATGACACAAAAATTATCACTTTACCTCTCTTAATTAAAAAGATTTATGACCATTTGAAGTTCATACAAATACAGACAAAAATCTGTCAAATCTGCAATTTTGCGTGTAGAATTCTTAACATCATTCAATACTCCAAAATAAAGGGCCACTAAAATACTTGGATGACAGATCTAAGTTTGTCTACTAGTCTGGAACACTTTTGCAACTTACTTACTTTATATATTTAGGGACACGACTTGTATCCAGTTCAAACAGTGAATTTTCAAAACAGTGAGTTTGTCACCTAATCTGGACACACCAGGAACATGAGGAAAGGTGTTGAAATCTGATACCGGCATTGGAACAACAAATCTATTGTAGATATTTTAATCATTGCAAATACAACTTACAAAGTTTTATTACAGGCATATCGCACACCACCAAAGTTTTAAAAATCTTTCCAAAACAGCTACAGTTTAGGTTGGTCCAATTTAAAAAATGCTGCAGACGACAAATGGATACTAATACCAAGATGATTTATAAAGAGAAGTAGAACAGAAAATACGGAGACAACGGGAGAAATTGCTGATTAACAGTAATCTCTTCTTTTGTGTCAATACTTTACAATCCCTTTCTAGTAAGTACGTTATACCATGCCTTGTTTGAGAAAGGGTTAAAGAATCCCATTTACACATCATGTAAAAGCAACGGAACAAGAGAAAGTCGATTTCCTTCATAAAGATTTCTTCAAAAATCCTATCCCATACAAGATATATTTTATAACTCCCTTGTAAAATAGTTTCGGAAAACATCGAGAGAAAGAAGAAATTGTTGATTATCAGCCCTTCCCTCAATATTTACGCCCTCAAACATATACCTCTCACATCTGTAACTCTTTATAAATAAAGCAGTCCAAAATTGTGTCATTTTGAAAACACTTTTGAAAACACTTCACCCATTACCAAAATGTCTAAATATTTGACTTTTCCGAAGCAAAAGATGTAGCAGACAAGAATATCAGGTGTATGAAATTTTAAAAAGAGAACGCACAAACGCCCTTTTAACTTAAATTTTCATTTTAAATTATCACATGCAGACGGGCAGACAAGCAGACAATGTTAAAGGTCTGTGTCCCTGATGTATCAATTTACTGGGCGTAAAAATACGTTATGCCCATTTCACTCACCTTTTGAAAATAGACATATCACATAGAGTATTTCGGTTTGGCTTAATTCGCATATAAACAATGACAAATGGTATTAAATGCGATGAAAGTATTCTGTCTTCTAAATCACAACTTATCCTCTTACTCACAACCTATCCTCTAACGCACAAACTGACCGGAAGAACTGATTTTCTTCAAAGATGGACAGTAAGTTATTAAAATATTGTTTGCACGATGTAATTTACATACAACTATTTTATTTACACACGGGTTTTGGACCATTCATCCTCAGAAAGTGGACAAACGCTCATCAGGATTGACGAAATGTCAATATTGGGGCTACCCTTGCAACGGGAGAAAATGAATTTCCGTTCAATCTCTGGGAATCGGGGTTTGGATGGGGCTCACAAATATGTGAAAATGAATAAAGGGTTGTATGACATTCTCCGATTTTTGATTTTCGAGCTAGAAACAAGAACATTTCGATTAAAAGACGAAACTCACCTTTCATCCGCCGATTTGTCGGCTCCTCTAACTGCCAACTGGATATCCTCTAAACTTTTTTTCATACACAACAAAATGTTGTGATTTAGTAGATAAGCGGCCGTGTTAAAGATCTGATTGGATAGTTTTTCTAATAACAATGAATTTGTTCTAAAAAAAGACCGGGTTTACAGATATGTATTGACAAACTGTTGGTGTTGTTATAAAATCTCGTAACTACGGCTTTATCGAAGCCGTAGTTACGATATTTTATAACAACACCGACGGAATACAATGATCGCGAAAAAACATCCCACGCTTTGGCCGAGTTCACCACCAGTGATATTGAAAATGACAAAACTGTAGGAACAACACAAAATATTAGGGTTGGTTGGGTTAGTGGAATCAGCTTAAAATTGAATGTAAATTGTAGGAAAGCAATGAACTTACATTTGAACTGACAAAATAAATATTCATAAGGGCTTTAGCCCCAGAAGACTTTGTCACACTAAACATCCAGGCTTCTTTGTACAATGTTGACAATGGCACCAGAACTGCAAAAAAATTGTTTGTTTTTATCTCTAGAGTCTCATATTTGTCTGAATATGAGACTATAGAGATAAAAACAAACATTTCTTTTGCACATCTAGTGCCAGTGAGTCTCAGGGTTCTCTGCAGAATTATTTGAAGCCGTAGTGGCAAATTTTAAGTATTGGTAAACCTTGAAATGCATCGTGTTCATGCAAATAATTGTGAATAAAAACATAATAGGAAAAGAAGAAATTGCTCAAGTTGAGCAATTTCTTCTTTTCCCATAATATTTTTATACAGAATTATTACATTTAATTTTACAAGAATGCATTATTTGTCACTTTTTGACATGAAATGTCTACAAATCCTTCTATTTGGTGACCTTTTTAAAGAAATTAAGCTGTGGGGTAGTTTTGAAGCTGTAGTGGCATTACACTGATTTACATGAAGCTGTAGTGGGGCCGATACAGCTTATTTGGCTGGGGAGAAGACTGAATGTTGATCTCTGTCTCGAAGCATGACTCACCGATATCACTTCAGACTGACAATCCAGATATTTCTCAGCCTCCTTGAATTTGGACCTCCAAACTTTTGCCATCTGGTAAATGGTTTAACATTCCAAACATCCAGGCTTCTATTTGATGTCTTCATCTCTGTCTTGATGCACAACTCACTGGCAGTCACTCCACATCTTTTTTGGTCTTCAATGGCCTCTGCACGGTTCCCTAGAAATACCCTACATCAATTTCTTAACCCATTCCCAGACAGCGAGATTATTTTATTAAATTGGTCAAAATTCAAAGGTGTTGCTGACCAAAATTAAAATTCATTCAATTGTTTTCCTTTTTTGTCATTCTGTTTGGAAACCATAGTGGGAAATGAAGAAATTGCTCTTCACAAACAATTTCTTCATTTTCCAAAATGTTTTCCAAAGCCTAGATCTTGTATGGCATCAAAAGTCATCATTATGTGGTAATGGGTTCAACATGCGCAAGAAGACTTTTTCACATCGAACATCCAAGCTTCTTTGTTGTACATGTTGATCTCTGTCTTGATCTCACCGATATCACTCCTGACAGTCAATCCAGAGGCGCGTTCTTTAGATCTTTTAAGATTTCTTAAGATGTTTTTATACAGTGTTTTTGAGAAAGAGATTATAAGCGAGGGGTTCGGAATGTTCCATACTTCATACAAATGACATCATCATGACGTCATTTGTATGAAATATGGAACATTCGCAACTCCGCGGTTTATGAATCATGGAGCATTCGGAACAACTCAGTCAATTCTCTCCCATATAGATTCTACATAATTTACCGACGGCTTCCGAAAGAAGATCTATAGAGCAATGGCAACTACCAGTGATCGTCTTAAAAATCTTGCTCAAAAGAGCGCTTTATCCCAAAACACCTTAAGAAATCTCAAGATATCTCAAGAAATCTTGCTCTAAAGAACATGGCTCAGATCTTTCTCAGCCTCTTTGAATTTGGAACAGCCTAAAATTAAAACATGCCTAAGAAGACTTTCTCAATCCAAACAAGCTTCCTTGTTGTACGTGTTGATCTCTGTCTTGAAGCGTTACTCATGGATATCACTCCTAATAGTGGGGCGCATAACTCATATAATCGTTCAGTTTGTGATACAAGCATGAAATTTGGCATAAATATAGTTTCAAGTGTATATTTTCATAAAAAAATGCTAGCCACTTGAAAATCAATATGGCGGCCATTTTCTGAGATGGCCACCATCTGAGCATTATAGAGCTTCCCTGTGCAATGATATGACGCACTAAAACTAATAGAAACTTGCATTTTTCATTTCAAACACTCAGACATAAATGCCAAATGTAAAAAAAGACAATATTTGTGCGTGAGATGGCAACCAAAATCTCATATGGCAGCCATACAATATAAAGTCCTTCATTTCAATATGAAAATTGCGAATTTACCGCTGGAAAGAATCTTTGATTTGCTTTTTCGACTTATAAGCTCTACTGGCTAATTTCATTAATAAATTTAAAAAAAATCAAATAACTTGATAACAGATGGCAGCCAACCAAGCCCGTGTAATCATTATTTTCTTACTCTTTTAATGGATTGCCATATATATCTGCAAATGTAATATGAAGTGTATATCAGTTTGGTGAGACAATTAATTTAGAGCCACAGAACCTACTATAATAAGTATATATATAGTTTCAAGTATACATTTTCAGAAAAAAAGTGCTAGCCACTTGAAATTCAATACGGCGGCCATTTTCTGAGATGGCCGCCATCTGGGCATTATAGAGCTTCCCTGTGTAATGATATGATGCACTAAAACTAATATAAACTTGCTTTATTCATTTCAAACACTCAGACATAAATACCAGATGTAAAAAAGACAATATTTGTGCTTGAGATGGCAACCAAAATCTCATACGGCTGCCATACAATACAAAGTTCTTCATTTTTTATATGAAAATTGCGATTTTACCAATGGAAAAAATCTTTTATTTGCTTTTTCGACTTATAAGCCCCACTGGCTTATTTCATTGACGAATTATATAAAATTCAATTGACTTGATAACAGATGGCAGCCAGCCAAGTCCGTGTAATCATTATTTTCTTACTCTTTTAATCTATTGTCATAGATATCTGCAAATGTAATATGTAGTGTATATCAGTTTGGTGAGACAATTAATTTAGAGCCAATGAACCCTACCGTAACAAGTAGACTACAAGATTGGGTCCCTCAACAAAGAGAAATGGTATGTAGAATACAAGTGGGATATAGTGTTTGTGGACCCGAGATGGCAATCATCTGGAACAAGTCCCCAGTGATATAGTTTTCAAATTTGATAAGATCCCCATGAGAGATGGCAGCCAACCGGCTTTTTTCAAAGAAGGTCTCTAAAAATGTAGAGGACGATTTTCAATTTTGACAATATGCCTACAAGAGATGGCAGCCAAACCCACTGAGGCTAATTATTGTTTTAACGCCGTCTCAGTTGATTCCTATTTTCAACATCCATGTGTCCAGTGTATTCGTTATTTGGCCAGAATAGTTCTGTAAATCAACAGCCTTTACAAGGAAAACTAACTCTCACCCCATATGGGGTCCCTCGACAACAAGAGATGGTATGTCCAATACAAGCAAGGTTTAGTGCTTGTGAACATAGTCATATCAACACTGAAGAAGCTGTACAACATAGATGGCCGCCACTGCTTATTTATGATTTTAACTTTCATGTGATATTTCACAGACGCAGATATAGAGTGAAGTGCAGAAAAGCCCGGCTTTCTTGAACTTACACCGTCCACTTCAAGTTTTTGCATCCATTCGTAGCCATCTCTCTGCAGCATTACGAAACTGGGTCCAAACAATTCTCCAACATTCATTTTCATTTGGCAATCCCCATTTCGACCGGCATTAATAATTCGGTTGCTGAAAATTACACAGTCTCTAAATATGACCAGCTTTGTATGCAGCCTGTTTTGCGCATTGATTGCTTATACAATAGGACTAAGTCATGAAGTTTGAAAACTGGACTTTCTCAGAAGTCACGAATTCCATGATATACCGGTATATAACAAGTTAAAAAGCCACATGATACTTGTAAATCTTTTACAAAACTATTGTTGTACCGGTATCATATTTTGTTAAGACCTCGTCGAGTTATACAACTCTACTATTCTGTTTGGGTGTTACTTTAACTCTTGAACGACAACACGTACAACTGCGATGAGTTTTACAAGCAACTTCCCATTGTCCATAGTTTAACCCTTTCCCAAACAAGACCTGGTTTTGACGTCCCTAATAGAAAAGGCTTGAGAAAACATTGAAACAAAAGAAGAAACTGCTGACAACCAGCAGTTTCTCCTTTTGTCTCAATATTTTCTATGCCATATTTTACGCACATTATATCTTTAATAACTTCTATTTTGTCATTTATGTCAGTTTTTGAAGTGGATCATCCTAAAATTTTGTTGTTTGGGAAAGGGTTAAACGCATTGATTAAGCTTGCCTCAAATTTTGCGAATCGTGCTACGAATGCATAAGAAACGTGGCATCTTTTGCAAATCAGATTCTATAGACCTTTTACAGCTGTCTCCATCTGTAATGGAACCTTGTTTCTGTGCCCGTTTGAGCTTTATATTGTAGCTAAAAGACGGTATCTATTATGATACTAATTGGCTTATGCAGTGTCAAAGTTTTCTCTTTGCCCTCATTATCATCTAATAGAGCTGGATTGAACAAAGTTGGTATATCATTGAAGGCAAGGTATAAAGGAATATCTGTTGCAGTATTATTGTACATTTGTATCCACTAAGATCTTGCTCTTTCTGTAAATTACTCAGAAGAGAAATAAGCAAATCATTAGATTTGTCCTCTTGGCAGGGATAACATTTACTTTACATATTTTTGTTGATTTGTTTTACAATCATCCATTATTAATGTAAGAAGGACTTCCTTTTACACTATCTGGTTTAAAATGCAAGAGTTTTCTAATATTTGGTAAGGACGATTCCAAGGATGATTTGACTTACTTAGCGCAAAGCGACTAATCACACAAAAGTGCTTTAAACCATGTTAATTAAGCTGCTCTTTTTTTTTAAAGTAATCGACAATAATCGGTATTTAATTATGGAGGCCAATAAGACAGTTAAGATAATACAAAAATGGTCGCCATTTCAATAGCAAAATATATATTCTCTTAGAACAATTTTGTTTGTATATCATTCATTTTATTAGCTGATACTTAAAGAGAGGGGTTGATATCTTTTTTGTTAAAAATAATAAAATTTCCTTGAAGAAACTAAGAACATTTGAATATTTTGGCGGCCATCTTGGAAACAGGCAGCCATGTTATAAAGACACCAAGTTGGTTTATATTGGTTACAAAAAAGACTATGCAGGAAAGGTATATAAAAATCCTGACGAAATTCATCACTTGGGATTCATTTCTATTTGATATTTTCATATATAGGCCTAATTAATACATGAGAATGGCGGCTATTTTGAAAGATGGCCACCGGATGCGATTTTCATGTGGCTAAATCGGTTTGTGTTTCAATCCATTATGCTGGTTAAAATTTCATGACAAGGATTGATAATATCTTATTAAAAAATAATATCTAATTGAAGAAACGGCCATTTTTGGAGTATTTTGGCAGCCATCTTGGATAAACGACCGCAATGTTATAAAAAAGCCATGCTAGTTTATTAAGTAATTACATATTTGACTATATTGGGACAATTTATTAGAAAAATCTCGGCGGATTTCAGCATTTGGAATGTCTTTCTATCTGATATATAGACTACATTTATCCGAATGGCGGCCATCTTTGAAAATGGCCACCGGGTGCGAATTTCAAGTGGCTAGCATTTTTTTCTGATTCAGGGACCTTCAATGACTTACCATACCAAAATTCATGCTTGTATCACAAAATGAACGATTAGGCCAAATTTTCGGAGTTGTGCGCCCCACTATAACAGTCAAGATCTTTCTTGGTCTTCCATGGCCTCAACACGGCTCCATAAAAAACCCTGCATCTAATTTCTCAACACCTTCCCAAAAAAGACCTTCTTCTGACGTAAATAAGAAAAATTGGCTTGAGAAAATAATGAGGCAAAAGAAGAAAATGCTGATGATCAGCATTTTCTCCTTTTGCCTTAATATTTTCTGTACTGTATTGTCCACATTCTTATCTGTATCAAAAGCCACTTTGTCATCTTAAGGAGCATTCAAATGTGAACTGTCTAATTCTATGTAGTTTGGGAAAGGGTTAAATAAAAATGTCCCAAGAACCAATCTTTGGAAAGGCTGGATATGAAATTTCATTTTTATTGGAAAGGCTGGATATAAAATTTCATTTTAATTTATCATTTTGATTTTTGTATATAAAGATTTGTTAGAGTTCAATAAAGGGTAAAGATGATTGAGACGACGCAAATCAATTTGTAAAATTGATAATTTTGAATATAGATATAATTTATATTTTGAGGTCATGCTCTAAAAACTACCTTATCTTTGTACCTTTCACCATCTTGAATTTACTTTTTTAACCCATTCTCAAACAACAAAGTTTTAATCTTGTCCAAATTGAAAGAAGTTGCAGCCAACATTTTTAATGTTATATGATTTATAGTTTTATGTCTTTTGGGGTATAAAAAAACATTGTGCAAAATGAAGACATAGCTTACCACCAGTACTACCACAACATCCTTTCCCAGCCTATAATACAGCTGCTACTCTCTCACATAGGTTTACAGTTATCCAACTATAGGTGGTAGACATAATCATGTCTGAAGGGGTTATATTACCTGCAGCCGAGATCGAACCGAAGACCTCATGATTGAAAGCCTGATAGGTACCAATTGCACGATTGCTGTGGACAGGAAAAGGTATAAAATGATGGGAATCAGTATTATTCTTCGTTTTCTTCAATAATATCAAAGTTTCACAATTTAAAAGCACCAGGATGCATCTCTATTTGGGAAATTTGATTTCGCTAAGCCTTCAAAAGAAAGCTAACAAACACTTAATGGGTAAAGCATATTCTTTTCTTCTTATCTGCAACATTTTCCCTTTTATAATTTGTCTGAAATCCTGCATTATACATTTAACCAATTACCACATTTTGACTTTTTGACACCCTACACGATGATATATTTGAAAAACATCATGGAAAATGAAGAAACTGCTTGTCACAAGCAATTTCTTCATTTCCCACAATATTTCATACACAAAACACCAAAAAATGTCGAATTCCATGCACTTGAAATTGTCATCAGAAACATCTTTGAACTTGGATCAGTCCAAAATTTTCCGTCTGGTAATGGGTTAGGGGTTTACCTAGTCCTTTACAATTTTTAAATAATAGCTCTTTAACCATAATTTCAATGATCATTTCATGTGCTCAAATTCAGCTTTTTACATAATGTTCAAATTCATATTGAAATGTTCAATTGCCTTTTCTTTATTTGTGTAAATGCATTGTAAGTCCCAACAAATCCTGGTTTTCAAGTCCTTGCGAAGAGTTTTTTTTTAAATTGATTGAATGGGGTTTAACCCATTACCGAACCTTGATGCTTTTTGACGCCCTTCAAGATGCTTTTTGACGCCTTTCAAGATAAAGGCCGTAGAAAACATTGTGGAAAATGAAGACATTTGTTGTGACAAGCAATTCTTTATTTTCCACAATGTTTTCTAACCCAGAATGGAAAGATTTTTAAAATTTCATCAACTTGAAATTGTCCTTTGCAGCAGCTTTCAAATTTGAACAAACCAAACATTTGCCGTCTTTCAACTGCTATGGTCATATTTCAGAGGCTGTAGCACCTAACCATGGATTCCTGTCTTTCTCTGACAAGTACAACCAAAAATCCTTACCAAACGTTCAGCTGCTTGCCCACAAACGTTTACAATTATTTAAGGGAAACAAACTTTTATGAAATACAGGATGTTTGCCCTATCTTGGATTGAACCAGGACCTCATGATTGAGAGTCTAATGCCTTACCAATAGTGCTATGGCCACAGCCTTCTCGGTGAGATAAAGTGTTGGCAAGCAACAGAAGAAAAGATAATCAGTATTTTCTCCATCTGTCTCAAAGTTTGCTTCAATGATACATCAGTAAGAAAGCTTATCTATATCCACATTCATTTTCTTTTCTGCAGTAGCTGTCAGTTTGGAAAGGGGTAAATGTTGCTGTTTTTAACCCTTTCCCAAAACGGCAAGATTTTAGAGTACTAGTCTTATTTGTAGCTGTTGTTAACAACAGAATGGAGGCTGAAGCAGATATGACTCATATACAATATCATACAGAAAATATTAAGGCTAAAGGAGAAAATGCTGACTATCAGCATTTTCTTTTTTTGCCTCAGTGTTTTCCCATGCCTATTTTCAGGGGGGATTCAAAACAAGGTCTTGTTTGGGAAAGAGTTAAGGGGGGGGGGCTGACTTGACCCCTTGCCTGGAATATGGCTATAGACCAGTAACAATATCATGGCACATGTTTAAAACATTTGAGCCAGGATCTGGAAAAACTTCCTTTATAGCATTTGAGAATAACCTGGATCCATATCAGCCTGTACATACGCAAAGTCAGATCAGGAACCATGCTGTCCTCATATAGCTTCTTAAACACTTGTAGCAACTGTAAGAGAGCAGCCTTGATCCTGATCAGACTGCTCTTAGGTACATGTTGATCTTGAAACATCCTGTCTAAAATGCCTTAAGGGACATTTTTCCAGATTCCGACTTCATTTATGTAAAGAAAAGAAGCAAACATAATTATTGCTTATATATACAATTCAATATCTGACTACAAACTACTGAAAATTTCATACCATGATTAAAATCTTGCAGGTGTCTCACATCTACAAGATCTGAAACAATACATGCAAAACTACAGCTGTCACAAAGCAGAACAAGAGTTGTCCGCGGACAACGTAGCTCGCCTATATGGGAGCTTGTCACAAAAACAGCTAATTTTTTAAAAGTAGGTCAAACTCCAAGGTCAAGGTCACAAGGTCAAAGGTCATGGTCACAAATGAAAGGTCTTGGCAGGAGGTATCCATGCGTGAAATATCAAGGCTCTATCTATAATAGTGCATGAGATATAGGCCAGGTTAAAGTTTTTTAAAAGTAAGTCAAACTCCAAGGTTAAGGTCACTAGGTCAAAGGTCATGGTCCCAAATGAAAGGTCTTGTCGAGAACTATCTATGTATGAAATATCAAGGCTGTATCTCTAATAGTGCCTGAGATATAGACCAGGTTAAAGTTTTTCAAGTGAAGACGGGACGGGATGGGACGGGACGGGACGGGACGCCGACACTAGGGCTGTGACATTAGCTCCCCGAACATAAAGTCCCGGCTCGCTAAAAATACCTCCCACTAGCGCCTTGTCACTGAAAAAGTGCTATAGCTGAAATAGTTCAGTCCAATTGTGACCTTTGTGACCCCAAAAAGAAAGGGGAACCTTCTTGGATCAAAATCAACAACTCTGTAAACTTTCATTGTCCTAGTCAAACGGTTGTTGAGCTAGAGCATGTAAACAGATTTTAAACAAAGTCCAATTGCGACCTTGACCTCCATGCTACCTGAACGATAGGAAACCTCCTTTGATCAAGGGAAATAACTGTGCATAGTTTTGTGGTCCTAAGTCAAACGATTGTTGAGTTACGGTAGATCTTTTTTTGGGAGGGGGGGGGGGGTATGGCGTATTCAACTGCTATGGTCATATTGCAGCGGCTGTAGCACCTAACCATGGATTCATGTTGTTTCTCATACCAGTACTACAACAGCACCCTAACAGAGCCTCCAGCTGCTCGTCCACAAAGGTTAACGATATCAAACCATTTGTGGGTGACATTTTTATCAGAAAGGATATTTGCCGCAGCCAGGGGTCGAACCCCAGATGTCTTGAGTGAGAGCAAATGCACTACCAAGTGTGCTCTAGAGTTAGAGCATAGAAACGAAAAAGTCTTTGGATGGACAGACAGACAGACAGACATGGTGAAACTAATATACCCCCCTCTACTTCGTAGGAGGGGGTATGATTATTTTGAAAGGTAAGAACACCTCTCTTCCTTGCATATGTATACTACTCAAAACTTATAAGTACTCCAACTACATCATAAAGCATATCTCTGGACAGGCAAAACATATCTTAACAAAATTTGACACAACTTCACTTCAACCATGTTACCATCATATGTTCAATTTTCATAAACTTCACCAAAACTTGAATTGAACAAGAAGCAGATAACGGAGACCACTGTTGGTAGCAAAAGTCACAAAGTCAATATCTTGTGCGTTGCATGTTCTCTCCCATGATAGCATGGTATCAGGAACGCATGAACAGTTTGTAATTCCTGAAATGTACTGTAGGGATATCTTCTTAATATTTTAGAAGTCTATGTAAGGTTCTCTACGCTCGCTAAGCATGTGCCAGATCATCATCATACTGGACAGTAAATCGGTAGTCTGTAAAGCACTTTTTCACAACCAGTGAATTTAATGCATCATTAGCAACTAAACATGAACATGTTAATTGTGAGATCATGGTTGATGCGACTTGTTCATACGCAAGATGAATTTATAGTCCGTCTGATGACCCAGGTAAAAAATAATTTCGCTGCACCCCCCGAGGTACCAAGGTTGTTATATACCATTTTAAAGCTTGAAATGTGCTGGATACGATGCACGATGTTGTCAAGTTGTAAACCTGTGCAGGTCCCGTGTAAACATACAAATGCGTGGGTGGGGTAAGATAACAAATAAAATATTTGAAATACATTTTTCAAATAAAATCGTCTTAAACCCAATTATCTAGGAATGTACTCATTCGTTTTCATAAAAACTACTACCAAATAAACCAGAAGAGATATACAAAACACATTTCAATCGATTATACGCAGAAAAAATGCTCCAATATCTCGTCAATTTGCATATGGTGGATGGGGTAATTTATACACAGTAAAATACTTAGTCACACAAACAAATAATCGCAGTATTGTTCCATGAAACGTTTGTACAACCATTTATAGTTTAAATACAACTTATTTTGATCTTAGTAAAACATCTTCACCAAATATCTTAACAGATATAAACAAGACACAGTTATATGCAGATCTTTAAAATGCCTCCTCTTTCCCTGTATTCTGTTTTATAGTCTGTCAGATGATATTAAATAAGGGCGCTATTTAAGGAATTCTCTGCAGCCCTTACCCATGATGTACCAAGGTTGTTGTATACCATTTTAAAGCTTGAAATGTGCTGGATACGATGCACAATGTTGTCAAGTTGTAAACTTGTGCAGGTCCCGTGTAAACAAACACATATGTGGGTGATGTAAGACAACAAATACATTACTTGAAATACATTTGCCAAATAATTATTTTCTTAAACCCAACCGCTTAGGATTGTGCTCACTCAAATTAATAAAAAAAAATCATCAAATAAACCAGATGGGTTATACAGAATACTTTTCAATTGATTATAAGCTGAGTAAACTCGTCAATTTGCATATGGTAGGTGTGGTGTTTTATAGACAGGAATACATGTATAGCCACACAAACAAATAAAAGCATTATTATTCTGTGAAACGTTTGTACAATCGTTTACAGATTAAATACAACTTATTTAGGTCTTAATCAAATACCGCCACCCTATATTTTAACAGATATATACAAAATACAGTTTAAGACTGCACTTGAACACCCCCCCGTAACTTACAACATAGTCCGTTAGATGCAGGTCCCGTGTAAACACACACACACATATGTGGGAATGAAATCCAATTGTCAAATATAAATCGTCTTAAACCCATCTTTTAAGAAATGTTCTCACTCAAATGCATGGCATTATGGTTGAAAAAAAAAAACAATAAAACAGAAGCCATATACAAAACCCACTTCAATCGATTTAACCAAGAAAAAGGCAACGACGGATCCATGATTTCTAAAAAGTGGATTCAACTTTCTTCAAGATTTGACCTTAAGAATTTAGAAATTAACTAAGCTAAATTCTTATGAATAAGAAAATGATGTCAGGGCCCTGGGGTCTTGCTACAATTTTTGTTTGGGCCCTGGGCCAGTGGAATTGGGAAGAATAATGAATTTTTATCCTAAATTGGGGAAAACTAAAACATGCATAAAAGCTACAAATTAGACTGTACGGTATATAAGATACACTTGTAAATACTTTTGTTTAAGAAACTTAATCACAACTGTTTGAAAAAGAAGATATTGTCTTATCTTGGAGCAATATGGGTGCCCATTGGGACTGTTCACTCAAGAATTGGAATTAACAATCTCAATCTAATAACGATTAGATTGTGATCAGAAAAATTATAATACATTCTTTTTGTGGTAATTACACCAAAGATTTGCTATCGGTGCACATAATCGCACAATGACAGATTATAGTCGTTATGACTGTGGTGCTTATGATAACCATAGGCCTCAGCCACGTTATAGCTATTAAACTAATTGTAACATGATTTCAGAATTTGTTTTTATTCGAAAATTGTGTGGTAGAATGAAATCTGAAACATCCGTTTTGCTCAAACGAAGTCAATTCGAGACTTGCTGGTCCTTAGTGGCACAAAATAAGAATACGTCTTAAACAATATGGATGTTACAATGCTTATCAAGGTTGTATATATCAAAAGAATTTATACGTTGTCGTTGATGAGAAAAAATACCGGTATATTCATTACTTGAGTGGGGATGTATTGGGATTTATTTGTCCGATTCGGACCTAAACTTCCAGAAAAATGTATCCAAAGTAGTTACAAAATTCGATGGAGCAGATGAAATGGGATGGTTATTAGTGTACAAACCCATATTTTGAACGTATGGCTTAACGTCAAATTCATCACGAAAGCCATTGCGTTATAAAATGAACTTTACAATATAATCATTATAATATTTCTATAAAAGGTACCCCTTTCAAAATAAAATAAGGAATAATCAAAGTATATCTATATATACTGATCAATTCGCCTTCAAAACTTTTCAGCTAAGACTATACTTCTTTCACTATGAGACTTGTTAAAGCTAGTTTTTTATATTGTAAATCCTAATTTCGACGAGACATAATTATTAGCATCACTGGAAATCAATGTGAATGTCCATGGAAAGCATAAAAAGAAGACTTTTATTATAAAGATCTTGCATCAAGTTATAAGTGTTTGTAACAATTATATCGTTACAGTATACGACAAACTAGTTGTGGTACACAAGATTGATGTAGCAAAATGTGAATGACCAAATTAAAAAGGGGATCCCAAAGTATACGACTTAAGATATTTAATTGCAATAGAAATAAAATAACATATATAATTTTGAAAATAAACATAAATAAAGACAAACTATAAAAAAAAAAACAATGAAATTAAGATCTATGCGCAATGCCCAAGCCATCCTCAATTTTGTGACAAATCAGTAACCTAGCGTTTTCAAGTTGTGTCCAGTTATGCATTTTTGTCGTGCTGAAGTCCCGTCCTTCAGACTTCTAAATCAAACGAATTTTGATATACATCAGACATTATATGATATAAATTAATGACAAGAGAGACCACGAAGGTGGTGTATGCTTACATAGAGTTACAATATAATAAAACATCCCTTACTCGTACATGCCCTAGGTCGTATGATCAACATCGTCTTGCCAACTTTGTTAAAGATTGGTCAAAACCATCATCGAAGACCCAGGTAACTCACACCAATCCGTCCCTTGTCAATAAATAGCTGCTAATCTTATGTATTAACAGACAAAAAAGCATGCGAAACGTTACACCGATCCGTTCTGGTTGAATCTTCCACCAATAAGTGACGAGAGAATCAATGAAATGACAGCATTCGGTCAGCTGTAATACCAATTGAATTTCAAGATTTTGTAACAGTGGTTAAAAACAGGTTGTAGCATGCGTAGGTCTCCGAGGTTGAGTAAAAATATAACATATAGATATGTTATATGTAAACTTAGACAAAAAAAGCATTTTAGCAATTTTTCGAGGACAGTAAACTCTTGATACAATGGTCTGATTAATTCAAAAGTGCAATATTAAAAGAGTTAAATTGCAACATATTCGATAAGGGCATAGAAGGCCCATTTGATTACAATAGCTGGATTGTGCCCCTCATTTTTTGTAAATTTATAAAAATATACAGAGATCAACATATAGATGTACATAATAATTTGAGAAAGTGGAAACACGAACTTAACAAAACGATTCTCCAAAAGGGAACTTTTCTTAAGCCCCTGAATGTATTTTACTCCCAAAGGGTCATTCAGAAATTAGTTACGTCCCTTTATTAACCATCAACGGGGCTGTATTAGTCATTTCAAGTTTACAAATACATCTTTGTGTGAATCTTTACTGTCCTCAAAATTATTTGTGTTCATTTTCCAGATAAATTCAGAATCAAAATGAATGTTCTAATTATCTATTCCGTGTGTATATCTACTGTTGGCCGCCATCATGGACACTATCATATTATTAGTGTGTTGACCAATGATACCACAATGAAATCTTTTGGATTCACCAATCAATATATCTCTTATATCAAAGAATGCTAAAATATATTCATTCGATGCTCTTGCAAGGATTGGTGATTCATACAAAATTATATATCTGACTATGGATAGTTAAAGCAGAGATTATTATAAGCTGCAGGAAAAGAGGGGGCATTTGAGAGCAGCCTAGAACTATGTCTTTTTTTATATCTGTTAAATTGGGTGAATATGTTGTACCAAGGTCCAAATACGTTGTGTTTAAACTATAAAAGGTATTTCAAACGTTTCAAGAAACAAAAGTACGAGTATTTGTTTGTGTGGCTATGTTTTGTACTGTGTATAACTATACTCTAGCAACCATATGCAAATTAACTAACTACCTGGAATAAGTTTTGCGTATAATCTATTTAAATGTTTTTGTATATCGCTTCTGGTCATTTCAATCATATTGAAATGCATTTGAGTAAGAACGTTTATAAAAGGGTGGGTTTAAGACGATTTATATTTGACAATTGCATTTCATTTTTTATCCTACCCCACCCATATATTTGTGTGTTTATACGGGACCTGCACAGGTTTACAACTTGACAACATCGTACATCGTATCCAGCATATTTCAAGCTTTAAAATGGTATATAACAGTATTGGTACATCGGGGTCAGATGTAGCAACTCTTTCAATAACTCCCTTGTGTGATACCATCTAATGGACTATGTTGTAAGATATATGGGGTGTGGGGACATTTTGAAGTGTAGTCTAGAACTGTGTCTTATATATATTTGTTGAGACATAGAGGAAATGTGTTTTACTAAGATCCAAATAAGTCGTATTTAATCTGTAAACGGCTGTACAGATGTTTCACAGAACAATAATGCGATTATTTGTTTGTGTGGTATATAGTATAGTATTGTTAATAGAACACCCCATATACCATTTGCAAAGCGACGGGATATCTGAGCATTGTTTCTGCGTATAATTGATTGAGATGTGTTTTTTTTATATCTCTCCTGGTTTATCTGAGAGTAATTTGATGAATTCGAATGAGTACATTCCTATGGGAATGGATTTAAGACGATTTCTAGTTGGCAATTGTATTTCAAATAACTTATTTGTTATCTTACCCCACCCATATATTTGTGTGTATACGGGACCTACAAAGGTTTACAACTTGACAACATCGTGCATCGTATTCGGCACATTGTAAGCTTTAAAATGGTATATAACAACATCGGTATACCGAGGCCTAAAGGTGAAACGATCTCCTTAAAAACCCCGCTTATTTGAAATAATAAGATGGACTATGTTGTAAGATACAGCGAAAGAGGGGACATTTTCAAGAGTATCCTAGAACTGTGTCTTGGTTTTATCTGTCAAGATATTGGTTCGAGATGTTGTACTAAGATCTAAATAAGTTATATTCAATCTAAAAACGGTTGTGCAAACGTTTCGTGGAACAATAAGGTGATTATTTGTTTCTGTGGCTAAGTATTTTACTGTGTATAAATTACCCCACCCACCATATGTAAATTGACGAGATATATGAGCATTATTTCTGCGTATAATTGATTGAAATGTGTTTTGTATATCTCTTCTGGTTTATATGATTGTGAGTTTATGAATTTGAAAGAATGCATTCCTAAGTGATTGGGTTAAAAACGATTTTTATTTGACAAATGTATTTCAGATTATTTACGTGTTGTCTTACCCCACCCACATATTTGTGTGTTTACACAGAAACTGCACAGGTTTACAACTTGACAACATTGTGCATCGTACCCAGCATATTTCAAGCTTTAAAATGGTATATAACAACCTTGGTACCTAGGGGGGTGCAGCGAACTCCTTAAATAGCCCCCTTATTTGATTTCATCAGACGGACTATTAGCCATTATCGGATAGTTTGGACACTGAATGGTCTCCCTTGAAGGCATTATGTATCCCTTTCTATGACAGCTTCTGGACGCTTCAACTCACATAGGCGAGACAAAACAATGTTACGGTCCTAATTCTGGTTTGATTTCCTATCACTTTGTTGTCTTGGTAGGTTGGCAGCACTTCCGGTTTGTCTGTACTTGGCAACAAGTTGGGTGATAGCAGTTGTATGTGCATTCATCAACGGATTGCTTTTCTTTTGAAAAATGGCACGAATGAAACAAAATGTTGATGTTTGACAGTAATGAACTATATTTGGTATCAAATTTGTATAGAACGGCTGGAAATGCGGATATTAGAATATTACCTACGCTTGAATTGCACCGCCTTGTAAAACCCCAACTGTTATGGGTTGTTGTTGTAGAGATTTCCGATGAATTTTATGTCTTTATGTTTGGCATGTCAATCCATAAAAGAATAAATTGTAAACTAAGCACCAGGGATTCGTGTATGAAACGCAGGAGGCATATTTCAATTTTCTTTAGTTGGCCGGAAGTTACCATTTTGCACAATAATTTTGCAAAATGAAAATGATATTGGTCAAGTAATTAGGTTAGGAAATAATAAACTATATCGACTTTTGATATGCCTTTACAGAGGAAAATTTTGCGCATTATAGATAACGGAGTACTTATAAG
This sequence comes from Fragum sueziense, assembly GCA_963680895.1. Taxonomy (NCBI): domain Eukaryota; kingdom Metazoa; phylum Mollusca; class Bivalvia; order Cardiida; family Cardiidae; genus Fragum; species Fragum sueziense. Next base: position 380,973 of record OY804598.1, read on the forward strand.
TTTTGTTAAGTGTATTTGTAATATTTGATAACATGTGCCAAAATATGGTAACCTGTCTGTTGTTAGTTGGACAAATGTTTTACAAAAACATTTTTGGTCTGATTACAACTTTTAATACTCAACAATAAAAATCTTTAGCAAAAGCATAAAAGCATGCGAAATGGAAAGCATGTAAAATACAATAATGCTTAAAAATATAAATAAACATTCAAAAGAACAAGAACACCAAGATGGTCCTATATCACTCCCCAAGAGGACAATGGGGGATATTGTCGCTTTTCATAGAAAAAAGCGTAACTACAGCTTCTTTTAAAGTCTAAAAAGGATCCAATGTACTAACTTACAATTGCTTGTGGTAATAAACAAGCTATTGGAAAACAATATGGATCTGGATCAGACTGTGCATATGCGCAAGCTGATTGGGATTCATATTGTTCTCAAATGCCTTAAAGGACCTTTTTCTAGAATCTAAATCCTAGCTCAAATATTGTTTTTTAGGAATGAATGTTACATAATCCATTAACTACATAAAATAAAAACTTAACAAAAAAGTTAAAACAAATACACAATAAAATTACAGATCTAATGCTTTTGAAGATGACTTTAGGAGATACATAAAACATCAAACAGAACTTGAAGATACTTATTATACTAAATTATAACACTTTTCCGTAAAATCCATATATAGCGAAAGAAGAACTACATCGGGTTTTATTTACAATAAAAACCCTATGTAATTATGCTTTGTGTATGCGCCAAAACGTCACGTGGCGTCAAGGTAACGTCAAATGACGTCATCAATGACGCCACTTAAACGCCAATGCGTTTCCTACGCCGAAAACTAGTTCATGGCAGAATTTTCACCAAATAACACATTTCTAATATACGTTTTTGTTATTTAGAGTGTTATAATGGATATATATATATATATAATAACAAGTTTAGGGGTCTTTATTGCGCAATAAAAACCTCTGTGCTCTGGACTACATGTTAAGGCAGATACCTCGGCACTGTGCGCCTTGGTTTTTACCTACACATGTAGTCCCTCGCACATCAGTTTTTATTGGCAATAAAGACCGCTAAACTTGCTATTATTTCATAATTATATATTTTTGTAACACCTGCAATGCCGTAGTAAATGATGAGCTTTGAAAAGCCTGACCTTGTTGTTTGACCTTGACTAATAACCTAGACCTTAGGAACACAGGAAAGATATCTGAATAGAATTAAAGCTATATCTTTTTCAGTTAAAAAATTATGAAAAATAATTTTGGGGGGCAGAAAAATGGGAAACAGACAGACAGGGCAAGCAGCCAAACAAAATATCATTGGTTTTTATCAAGTAAATGCAGCTTGATTTAAGCTGCAGTTACAAGGAATTGTTAAAAAGCGATGATATGCCATAGACTTTAGAGTCTTAATGAATAGGAGTGAAGGTATAAATATCATCATTATAAATAATCTAAATATGCATTTACCACAAAGGACCAACCAAAAACTAGGACAAAAATTATGGTTACTAGCATTTTCTTTCTTCAATGATTTCAAAAAATTATCAAAACCAATTTTGTCATCTATACAGCAGCAGTCAAAATTCTTTTCAGTGACATTTCACATTTATTTCATTTTTTAAAAGTATGTCTTGATGCAAAGATTGGTTATTCTAACGCGTAGAAATGCTATCAGTTTTTTGAAGTTGTTATTTATAAGCGAAAAATACGCCTTCAAAGTTGAGACAGAAATGACAAATTCTATATAAATCTAAACTGTTGTCCACAACAATTTGTTTAATTTTAACACAAAAATATATATTTCTTGTAAACGGTGCAATATTTTGGCTTGGAATTTTCAGAATTTTCATAAAAAAACATGCTCTTTCAGATAGAATAAAAGTAAAATTTATGTAAAAACTAGAAATCTATCACTGAAGGTGATAAAAATACACCCGCCACCACCTTTGTTCGGACAAGCTTTTTTGTTGAATCAGGAGCCATACTCAGAAATTGTCAATCCGATTTTCTTGAAATTTGGTCCAATCAGGGGCCATAACTCATAAAGTATCGGTCTGATTTCCATGAATTTTGCATCTTGCATAATTATATACAGGTCCTAATGCATACCTGTGCCAAGTATGAAGCAAATCGTTCAGTAACTGTAGGAGGAATTGTCCGGACAAGCATTTTTGTCAAATCAGGGGCCATAACATAACATAATAAGTGTCGGTTTGATTTTCGTGAAAATTAATGTGCGTCTTGCACATCTACAGAAGTTAATGCACACCTGTGCCAAGTATGAAGCAAATCGGACAGTAACTAAAGGAGGAGTTGTCCGGACAAGCATTTTTTGGTCAAATCAGGGGCCATAACTCAAAAAGTAATAGTCCGATTTTCGTGAAATTTGCGTCTTGCACATCTACAGGTCCTCATGCACACCTGTGCCAAGTATGAAGCAAATCGGACAGTAACTGTAGGAGGAGTTGGCCGGACAAGCATTTTTGCGTCAAATCAGGGGCCATAACTCAAAAAGTATTGGTCCGATTTCCGTGAAATTTGCGTCTTGCACATGTACAGGTCACAATAAACAATTGTGCCAAGTATGAACTAAATCGGTCCACAAGTGTAGGAGAAGTTATCCGGACAAGCATTTTTTTGGTCAAATCAGGGGCCATAACTCAGAAAGTATCAGTCCGATTTTCATGAAATTTGCGTCTTGCACATCTACAGGTCCTAATGCACACATGTGCCAAGTATGAACTAAATCGGACAGTAACTGTAGGAAAAGTTGGCCGGACAATCATTTTTGGGTCAAATCAGGGGCCATAACTCAAAAAGTATTGGTCCGATTTCCGTGAAATTTGCGGCTTGCACATCTACAGGTCACAATAAACAATTGTGCCAAGTATGAACTAAATCAGTCCACAAGTGTAGGAGGAGTTATCCAGACAAGCATTTTTGGGTCAAATCAGGGGCCATAACTCAAAAAGCATTGGTCCGATTTTCGTGAAATTTGCGTCTTGCACATCTACAGGTCACAATGAACACTCGTGCCAAGTATGAACTAAATCGGTCAACAAGTGTAGGAGAAGTTGTCCAGACAAAGTTTTGCAGACAGACCAACAAACAAACCAACCAACCAACCAACCAACCATCCAACAAACCACTGGACCGACAGGCTGATTCCAGTATACCCCCTCCAAACTTCGTTTGCGGGGGTATAATAATTCTGAAATGTCACTTTAATTGTTACACACTTATTGACTAGAATTGTCTAACAGAGACAACTGTAGCTAAGGATTTTATCATTAGTATGAGATATTATACTAGTATGAGATATTTTACTACCAAAACCCATTCCTAAACCCTGGTTTTGATGTCCTTGAGTGGATAAGAACAGCTCCTGATCTGCAACAAAATTGATGTAAATAAATATGCAGTTTGTGTGAATTATGGCATAGAAAATATTGAAAGAAGCTGCATTTTCTTCTTTTCCTTCAATGTTTTCTGACTGTTTCTCCTTCAGGTCTCTCCTAGTCTTGTTTGGAAAATAGCAAGAGCAACAGATAAGAGAGTGAAGGTATTCAATTTCTTTTATAGATTTTAAATCCAATCCCTATGTTAGAGGTATTCAATTGAATTGTCTCCATGAGACAATTCCAATGAGAACCCACAACATAGGGTTTGTAAACATTTAATGAAACATGGCAGTTTCAAATGTGATTACCCCGTCTTATATGGAGCAGTGAAGATCTAATACACAAAGAACTCGTATTCCCACATATCCGGTGAATATCCCTCCTTTACACACCCCTTTAACCCCGACTCTCTCACACACTTTTCTATATATTCCAAGCACTTCGTTTTATTTGGCACATCCGATAAAATGTTATGCTGTCTGTTACTGGCAAAAAGCGGATTATTTGCCACAAACGGAACTTTCTTCGACAAGTGTGGATTGTTCAGAAAGAAGTTTGGAAGCCGTTCATTGCTAAAAGCATCACGTACAAAATGCACCACGTCTGAGAATCTGTCAGCCAGAAGATCAAATGTCCAATGTTGTGGGGAACTTTCCAACAGTAGAAAGTTCATTACATGTGTGATATGTTTAGTGTGTAGCTCACCCCTGTCTAGTAGATTGTTTGTGTTACAGCCTGTAAATAAAGACTTCAGGATCATAATCAGGATGGTATGGCAGGATCTCACACCTGCATGCTTCATCTTCATGTTAATACTGGCCAGATATGCTGAATATACAGCTGTAAAATTTACTGTCCACAAGGCATCAGATGAAATGGCAAGTTTCCTTGTCATACCAGCTTCATGATGGTCGTCTGGTATAACTGGTGCAGCGTATACAGGAATGCTGGTGAACCATCCATCTGCTGGGAGGTACATGACTGGGTACAGGGCTATCCGGATGTCAGGTAACCCCAGTCCTACAATATTCCTGGTATCTAGAGTGACAGACAACCTGGTCGTGTTTGATTTACTGATTTTGAATGGAAGTCTATCCATCTGCAGTCTCATCTTGGTGTACAATGTTTGTAGGCAGGTCTCAATCATCTCCTCGGCAGCATAATAAAACTCACTCGCTGATAGAAAGTATGGTGATTCAGCATTTGGCAGGTCTACTTTACAAATCATGCCTTGTTTAACGAGGCGTGATGGTGGAGTGTCTGTCTGGGTATTAATGAGGATATGTCCTGCAGGTATCTTCCCATGTTTGTCTAAATTGATGACTCTAGAAGGTAATACTGGTGGCTGGAGAACCATCAACATATCATACTGGTTAACTTTACCTACTTTATAACCTTCCATACATGATCCACTGGGTATCAGGTCCACACATCTGTAGTCTTTTGTTGTCACTAGCTGATTCAGTTCTGTCTTTAACAGTAGCATAGCATAGTTAGTAATCAGTGTAGCACTATTCCATATGTCATCTGTTATAGGACAAACTCTCTCAAAATATCTCAGCAGGGTTTGAACATTTTGATCATAATTTGCATCACTTATTATTGGACTGATAGGCTGTTTCCAGTTCATTTTGGCACAGAATTGTTTAAACAGTTTCCATTCCGGAGGACAGACAGTGTATGATGGTGACGTGGGTAATGATTCAGCACTGTTGTCGTACAACTGTAGACTGGGAGAGCTGCCCATCCTCCGTCTACCATGTATAGACCTCCGGGCTAGCCTCGGTGTTGCGTTCACTGCGGCAACTATACTCGGTCCTGGAGATGTGCTAGATATCAGCATCTTGTCCAGCTTCTGGTATAACTTGTCAATAGTCCCGTTCAAAATATCAGCTGTATTTGTCAATATGTCAAATCCACTTTCTATATTCAATTGGTAACATAACTTTATATCAGAAACATTATCTTCTTTGTGACTTAAAGTTGAAGAGTCTGTATCTTTAGATTGTTCTTGTATCATTGATTTTGCTCCTAGTTCTTGAAATACTTGTGATTGTACATTTTCTATAACAATTTTTCCTTCTATTTTATCATCTTTTATCATCTCTGATTCAGTCCCACTCTTCTTTCTTTTGTCAAATTTATGTAAGATATACCACAATGTCAAAAGAAGAATCAACGTTGCTATGGCACCAGATATGACATATCCAAATGTTGACTTAGATAAAGCATCTGAATTAAGAATAAAAGTGTAATTTCTAACAACATGGCAAGAATCATCTAATTTGTCTTTCACATCAACTTGTCTTTCTGAATGTGAAGCACTTTCAGCTGCAGGCTTTTCAAAAAAGTTTTGAATTCTCGACAACAAACTTGTTTCAAATACAGGTTGGAATTCCTGATGTTGTGATGACACATATTTTTCCCTGAAGTCTAGATTTTCTTCCTCTTCCTTGTATTCCAGTATACAAGAACAGCTCAGAATCTGTAGTGTGATGTTATAATATGTCAGCCCGTCTTCGTATCTGTCACAGAATGCCATCTTGTACCCTGAAAGTGAAGGGGGAAAAGGTGATTATTGTTTAACCTTTTCCGAAACAATGAAATCTTAGACTAGCCCAATTTTAAATTAATTAACCCTTTCCCAAACATGACCAAGTTTTGGCGCACATTACAGAAAAGACAATAGAAAACAGTGAGACAATTGTCTCAATATCATCTGTGCTATATTTTACACAAATTCTATCTTTAACAACATCCATTTTGTTGCCTGCAGCAGATGTAATATTTGATCATCCTAAATGTCTGCCATTTGGGAAAAGGGGTTAATAATATCTAAATAAAGACATGCAGAACATTTGTAATTATAGCAAAAAGAAAACGGGTGGATATGTATAAAGGTGGATACTCTCTTTAACCCATTCCCAAACCACAAATTATCAAGGTGTTTCAATTTGAAAGAGGTTTCAGATGACAAAATTTGTGTTGAGAATGATAGAATGTGTGCACAATATAGCACAGAAAATATTGAGACAAAAGGAGAAAATACTGATTCTCAGCATTTTCTTCTTTTGTCTCAATGTTTTCCCAAGCCATTTCTATGGCTAAACCAGTTCTCGTTATTTGGAAAGGGTTAAAGAGTTTATTGCTCATATCTATTGATTCAAACTCTGTCACTTAACACTATCAAATTTGAACAATTTTATAAAATTGTGACCTCCATTACATTTACTGCATCACTGTTGTTATTTGGCATTATCCAATGAAAGTCTCTACATGTAGCAACCATGCAGTCTTCCACACATCAGGGTTCTCCTCAGAATAATTTGAAGCCGTAGGGGCACATTAAAATTTTGTCCATGCAAATGATAGTGAATAAAAACCATAATGGAAAAAGAAGAAATTGCTCAATTTTGAGCAATTTCTTCTTTTTCCATTATGGTTTTTATACAGAATTGTCACATTGTAAAGTATAGGAATGCATTATTTATCAGTTTTTGACACGAAATAACTCAAATTCCTCTATTTGGTGACCATTTTGAAGAAATTAAGCTGTTAAGTGCTTTTGAAGCTGTAGGGGGATAACACTGATTTAGATGAAGCTGTAGTGGGGCTGATACAGCTTATTGGGCTGGGGAGAACACTGTAGCAACCATGCAGTCTTTCACACATCCAAATAATGATTATCATCCAATGAAATTGAATTTGTTGTGACATTTATTCAAACAGATTGCTTTCATTAGTAAAAGTGACATCACATCCCCATTTCATTTTTTGAAAGTATGTCTTGATGCTAAGATTGATTATTCTTATGTTTATATTACAGAGGGAAATAGTTCACTTATTAAAGAACAGAATAAATCATGGGTATCAGCATTTTCTTCTTTTCTTTCTGGGGTTTCAACGGTGGATAATCACATGTGCAACAAGTTCAGAAAATCTTCAATAATTTGGTTAATACAGGACTGATTTGATGAAATTTCTCTTTGTCTGACCTTTTTACCTTCAGTCTGTCCAATGGTCTGACACTCAAGTCTGAACTTCAATACATTAATTAATACGTATTTTAGATAGAGGCTGTATAGTAGATTCTATGCAAAAAAAAACATTCAAATGGGTGCAGCGCATTGAATGTTTATATCACATAAAATCTGCTATACAGAATCTATCTGGCTTAGTGTTCGCTAGCACTTCATTGGCAACAGGGCGTGGCTATCTATGCCCTTTCCCCCTAAATTTGTGGATCTTAATTTGAAATGTTGTCGATGCATAATAACATACGAAATTCTCTATTCGTAGATCAATTAAGAAACAAAAAATCCTTAACTTGCAACAAGAATTTTACTCAAAAATAATAATAGGTTTTGGTTAATGACATTGATTTGAGCTGCCTTAAAGATAAAGGTTGGCTATCTTTTTTCTTATTGAATTCGTGGATTCTGATTAGACTTAATTTTCTTTGAAATAGATAATATAATTATAAACAAACAACAAAATCACAGAAGAGCGAGTCTAAATAGATTTATATCAATTGGTGCACAGCAATTTTGGAAAAAGATTATTCTTATAAAGCGCTATATTAGGGTGATAGTAATTTCGGAAAAATACAATTTCGGTAAAATGATTTTATATAGTAATAAAATGGATATTTCGGTAAAAAGGTAATTACAGTGTAATTATCACCTTGAGACCGGGTACTGACACGAGCCCATTTAATTATTTTTTGGCAGTTTGTATCAAACATTCAATTAAGTGATCTATTTGAGTAAATGATGGACAAACAAGAAATTGAACTTATAAATATTCATTTAATAAGTGAAGTAATGAAAATAACAAAATATATATTTTAACATGTTTATTTATCGATAGATCGTATATAACAGTTGGAATAAAGGAAATTTCATGAAATGAAATAGATCTAGGCCTATGTATTTCTTTTTATTTTCAGATTTTGATGAAGTCTAGTTGAAAAAAATCTTTACCACCGACGAAATTTAGAATTGTTACGACAAAACTTGTTGCAGATGATGTGAATGAAATTTAAAATTGATTGGATAGAAAACATTGTGGTAATGAAGAAATACCTTCTTCGATTTCCACAATATTTTCAAGAGCAGTTATATCATATAAGATAACTATATGACACTATTAATGGATCAAGTCATTGGTTGATTAAGAAAAGCATTATGGATGAAATTTTAGCAATGAATGTTATAAATATTTACAGTTTTTTTTCTGTCAGATATTGATGTGGGTTTTTTTTATAACGATGTGCCTTTCTTCTTCTTCTTCTTCTTCTTCTTCTTCTTCTTCTTTTTCTTCTTCTTCTTCTTTCTTCTTCTTCTTCTTCTTCTTCTTCTTCTTCTTCTTCTTCTTCTTCTTCTTCTTCTTCTTCTTCTTCTTCTCGGATCCAATCGGAGTTTTTACAGAAGACAAAATTTGTAAATACAAGATAAAAGTGAATTTGAAGAAGAAAATGAATGCACATTTTCCTCTTCCTATTCTGCTTCTTTCTTTTTAGTAAGAGATAAAATCTTTTTATGTTATTGCTATATTTATCTATGTAATAATTCACGATTGTCACTGATTTACACGGAAATGTAATGTAATAAATTTCACAAAATTTAATGTCATTGGTATTCTGGCATATTGTATGTAGTAAATGGGGCCAGGCTGGTGATGTTGGCGGTCCCATGCATCTTCTAGTTATCCATGTAACCTACGACGTTCATAATCCGAGTTTTCTCTGATGAAATTCACTCTTTGATATGTTGATGCAGGGCTTTTCTTCCTTCTATAATAGGGGCCGAAATTCGGTGGCTTCCCAATTGGAAAAGGGCTCCTTTTTCCCAATTTCAGAGTAAGAATTTCCCAATTTTCAAAACCAAAATTCCTAAAATTCGGAAAATAGATAATGTTCATTTATCAACTGACAATTCAAGTCACAAAGAAGCAGTGTGTCTTCTATATTTCAGTTATTCTGTTTGTAGTGTTGTTTAAGAAAATATATTCTCATTTCTATACTTATTACCATTTATTATTTTTTTCCCAATTTGACCAAAATCACGCTAAAATTTCCCAAAATGACTGACCAGGGCCCCTTCCCAATTTTTGGAAGAAAATCCCTGTGATGTCGCTCATTGTAAATGAGCGTCATCAACATATCAAGGAGCGAATTTCACCAGAGAAAACTCGGATTACGACGTTCAGAACCAGTCCGCCTACCCACTCGGGGACTGTCTTGAGTTGGTTGAAGGCTGGCTAGATATTTTCTGTCGGGAGGTAGGGTAAAGACACGAGTTTGCGGAGGAACGGTAATTTGTCCCCCGCTCGTTGTAGGCTGCTGTTAAACCTTCTGTCTTGATCTTTCTGCAGATACGCTGTGTCAGATGGAATACACAGTCCCTTATGACAGCGGCGGGGAAAACTTCCCCGATCGCCTGCCAAGCCGCTGAAAGTTAATAAAAAAACAATAGGTAGTTCTAAATCTGTTCACGATAGAGAATTAAAACGGCAAAAAGATAGAAAATTATGATTGACGTCTAAAATATAGCCTATGACTCTGACAGATCTGTTCGTACCTCAATAGAATTAACTTAGATCACAACTCTGGAGGTAAGCATACTTAAAAAAAAACAAAATGATTATATAGTCAATAGATAAAAAATGAATATACTTTATCAACCATCTGAAATAATCGATAAATCCCGCCGGCAAGGCGATAATTACACTATAATTACCTTTTTACCGAAGTATCCATTTTATTACTATATAAATTCATTTTACCGAAATTGTATTTTACCGAAATTACCTGAAATCCTATATTATACTATTCCAGATTCCAGGCTATGACGATATGACGTCATTCACTCACCTGTTCATTTTAATGGCCGTCCATCGAAAGCGCAGGTTAATTAGCCACTAATAATGAAGGAATATTTATAGTCAAAATAGTACAAACAATCTTACCAATTTAGCTCAATTTAGTCGTTAGATTGAGTTTGCTGAACTTTAAAAATGAATTTCCGATAAAATTATACTTTATACGTGTACTTTTGTGCGTAAAACGGCTTCGTAATTTAGCAATGTACTGACACAGAAAGTGCATTTATTTGAAATCCCGTAATAAATCAAGTGATAAGTTTTGCCTTTTTATCATGAAGATGTAATAAATCATATGTTACAACTGTGTTGTTGTATGAGATCAATCAAATAAATGTATTCAGAGAAATATATTGTGCTTTTAAATTATTATTTGTCTGTCTGCGCAGGTCACAGTGCGAATCCGGGCCGATCTTAATATAAAAAAATACTTACATTTACAAAACAATTGATATAAAAATTTAAATCCAACCGACTCTTATTTCACATTTTGTATATCCATTGTTTGTGATGAAGGAGACACATTTTCTAAATCCAATCTAACACATAATTATGACACAAGTGACTTCTTGAAAACACAGGCCTTTAGAACTTATTGGACGTCTTGCTCTTATGATCTTTACCGAAGAATAAACCGTCACCTTTCAACAAAAACCTCGTAACGGCAGCTTAAAACAAGCTACAGTTACGATTTGTTTTGTTTAAAAGCATCGATTTCCGTCTTCGATGAGTCAACTCGTCAATTGGATACAATAATTTGAGACAAATCATAAAACGTGCTTTAGAAAAATTCTGAAATATCCCAAAAGATCTATACTTGTCTAAAATGTAAAAAGAAATAGTTTTATGTCAGCTTTCATAAATTTAAAATAAAAAAAAATATATTAGACCTCTAGCGCATCCTTGGTAAACAAGTCAATGATAAGATGCAGATTTAGATTTAGTTTTTCTTCTTCTTTAATTTTTAGCTGAATAAAACGTTTTGCAAATGAGGTTGAAAACAGGCCCTTTCTATCATTAACATTATTATTTCTTTAAGAAAATTAAAATTTGTTGCAGACGTTAGGTTTTATTAGATCTTTTTATTTCATTGAAATAAGTCATGTTTAGTCAAATTTAATTAAAAAGAAACACAAAAAACAAAAACACTGTTTATACGGATGAATACATAAAATTTTGCGAGAAAAAGAAAATGTTTCCTCTGTCAAGAGTCTTTAAATTCTCCTAACGTTTACCCGATTATATAGTAAGTGACTTTCAAGTATGTTGTTTGGAAAAGTTTTAGTTGTTTGACATGTTATCTCAATCAACTTGCGGCATTCTTTTAATTATCTGACAGCCATATAACACACGTGACATTAACACCACACAGACCTTTTGAAATGTGTAAACACGTGAATCTAATTTGGGGGTTTCACGCCTCGTTCAGCTATCAACACATGGTCATAGACACGACATCGAACTACAAACTGACATCGTGTATTTCATAATTTCAAAGCCTATTAAACACATTTACTTTAAAATGTGATAGATTAATTTGTCTTTGTGTTAGATTGAATCATATTTGGAAATTATACACGAGCAAACAGGTACGTACACCAGTTGTCAATGTATTAAAACAATTTCTAAGGAATAAATTATGTTATTCAAAACACTTTTTTCGGTGTTTCTTCACAATCTTTGTATTATAGCAAGTGATTTGAATGTTCGAGAAAACATTGTAAAAATGAAGAAACTGCTGGTGACAAGCAATTTATTCAGTTACCATAGTGATTCCTATCCCGTTTATCGACTGAAAATTATTTTCTGTTACATCTTTGAATAATCTTAAAATTGTGCCGTTGGGGAAAGGTTGACGCACATGTATAATGATGCTATGTGATGCCCGAAGGGAAATGCCTAACAACAACAAATATTCTGGAAAATGATTCTTTTTATTTTCCAATTCGTTTTCTACCCGGAACGACCAAAAAAAATGAAAGTTTCCATTCACTCTATTATACCTGAACAAATCAAGGTTTTGTCGTCTAGCAGCGCGTTAATACAACTTCATACATTGTGGCAATGATCCAGAGAGGGTCTTGTACTTATTGAGATAAGAATTTGTGCAATAATTTCATTTTAATAACTTTTTAAAACCGAGTGATTGGACGATTTACCTTTACATTCATAACACAGCTTATCTCTATTGACGGCCGACTGGTTCCCCGCTCTATTTCTAGCACCGGAAGTGCGTCACGAAAAAAGCTGGAATACCTCTCAGGGGTTCTGAAATCTTGAAAATGGCTACTATTCCGTGTTTGTTTGACAAATGTTAGTTGTCCATATGAACAATAAAGAGCAAAATGTTCAGTTGACAAAATCCACTTGTCCGTAACCTCTTTGGGACAACCTGGGCAACTCGAACAATGGATTTCAGAACCCCTGCCCCTAGTGCAGAACTTTTGTTTCAAAGTGAGAAATGGTTCATAAATTATTTTTAATTATAATTCTGTAAGAATAAATAGGCAAACCCCAATATTTGACATTTTGACATCAGCAAAATATTTCTTGTATGAAGACTTATCATTTTCACATATTTTGAACATACAGAATAACTGCACGAGGGGTAGATAGGTCATTAGTTTGTCTCTAATTATGGATTCACACATTTTGCATACAACCGATGCTAAACTGATTGGTCTATAGTTGGATGGTAATGACTTGTCTCCTTTTTTGAAAATAGGTGAAACTATGGCTCTTTCCAGTCTATCTATCTATCTATATATACTGCCTAACTCCCCTTTTGGGTATTACTGGCAGGTGCGCGTCTGTGCTGGAATAAAAACTGTTAGTCATAGGTGATGGTGTCAATTAAAAATATTGTGAATGTTAGATTAAAAGATCTGATAAAACATTATGGTTTTTCAGGGACGGCTCACTATCTGAAAAGAATCGAGACTCTTTTTAAACGCTGCAATGTCAGGTTGCTGTACTATTGATTCTGGTAGGCTGTTCCAAAGTATCACTGTGTGTGGAAAGAAAGAATATTTAAAGAAGGAAGCATTTGTGTGGATCTGTCTGAAGGATGCTGTGTGCATGTGTCTGGTTGTCCTAATTGGTCTTTCAAGATAAGCTGGTACGGGCACTGCAACAAAACTATTAACGATCTTATAAAACATAGTAACTCTGGAAACGTCTCGTCTATATTGAAGAGTTTGCCAGCCAAGCTCCTTCTGCATGCAGGTGACACTGTCATAGAAAGAAAAATTATTTTGAACCCATCTTGCTGCTCTACGTTGTACTTTTTCCACTTTGTTGATATAGGTTTTTGTGTAAGGGCTCCAAACAGTTGATGCGTATTCAACCTGAGGTCTGACAAGGGTTTTATACGCTGTCTCTCTGATCTTCTTATTTTTGGTCTGGATGTTTCTGCGGAGGAAACCTAAAGTTTTATTTGCATTTGATGTTATATTGTCAATGTGCTTGTTCCATGAAAGATCTCCAGATATAGTAACTCCAAGATATTTGGCATTGTCCACAGTCTCTAGCACTTGTCCATGTAGCCTGTAATCAAAGGAAATCTTTTTCTTCTTTTTAGTAATATTAAGGACAATGCATTTGCTGGGGTTAAACTCCATTTCCCACTTTTTCTCCCACTGCATTAACTTGTCTAGGTCTTCTTGCAGGGTGATACAGTCTTGCTTGTTGTTTATAGCTAAGTAAACGGCAGTGTCATCTGCAAACAAACGAACTTGGGAGGTGATAGTATAAGGAAGGTCATTAATATATAAGAGAAATAGGAGAGGACCAAGCACCGATCCCTGAGGTACTCCTGACGTGACTGGAACTTCGGATGAGCATCCACCTTCTAAGACTACTTTTTGTGTTCTGCCTATAAGAAAAGATTTAATCCACAAAAGGGTAGCATTGTTTACTCCATGTTCCTGCAATTTATACAAAAGTTTTAAGTGGCTAACTTTGTCAAAGGCCTTGCTGAAGTCTAACAAAACTAAATCAGTTTGTTTTCCTTCAGTAAGGTTTCTGGCGAGATGGTCGGTCAGTTGCAGTAGCTGGGTCTCACATGAGCGCCTCTCTCTGAATCCATGCTGTAAATCATAAAGAATATTATTTTTGTCAAAATGTTTAGTTAGGTTTGATGCTACAATATGTTCAAGAACTTTACATAGTATACATGTTAAGGATATAGGTCTGTAATTTGCAGGATCTTCTTTGTTTCCTTTCTTGAAGAGTGGAGTCACATTTGCCTTTGTCCATACTTGGGGGAGGGTGCCTGTGTCTAGAGATTTCTGAAAGAGAATTTGTAAGATAGGGGAAATTTGATAACATAAGTTTTTTAGTACTAGAGGTTTGATGTTGTCTGGTCCTGCTGCTTTGTCTGGTTTTAAGTTGGAAATTAGTTTTTGTACTCCACTAGTGCAGATGGTAATGTTTGGCATGACTGGGTATTTGCTGAAAGAGGAAGAAAACATATTTTGTCTTATGGATGAAAGGCAGGACTGAGCCAGAGAAATCCGTGTCATCGGGGTAAAGACTGACTGGAACTGTTGATTTAGAATATCCGCCTTCTCTGTGTCGTCCGATTTGATGGAACCTGAAATTTTATCGAGAAGGGGGGCTACTCCTGCTGCGTCTTGCTTGGCATTTTTTATCAGGCTGAAAAGTTTCTTATTGTTGAATTTTGTGGCTTTCTCCTTGTCTTCAGTGTCTCCATCTAGGCCTAAAATGTATTCTATATAGTTATTGTAAGAGATTTTTATTTGTTTCTTGATGTTTCTTTTTAGAGCCAGGAATGCAGTCTTTATCTTGTTGTTTCCATCTTTCTTTAATCTGAAATAGAGATGATCCCTTTTTCTAATTAGACGTTTTATAGGCTGTGTAATCCATGGAAGTGATCTCTTATTCCCCAGTCTTTTAGTTGGAACAAATTTCTCGATACCTGTGGAAATTGCATCTGAAAATTTTAACCAAATTTCTTCAACAGATTTAGAATGATAATCTATTAGTATTTCATTTTTAACTTGGTCCATGTAGTTCTTAAAGCTACCCCAGTCAGCTTTTTTGTAGAGATGAACCTGTCTCGGTTGTTGTTTGGTCATCTGTGGTTTTGTATCTGCAAGAATAGAGACAGTCTTCGTGAATATTGCCTTCAGAAAGAATTTGTTTGAAGATTTGATACAGGGGAAGACATAGTTCATGACTGTAAAGCTTAAATTGTTGTCCTTAAATATAAGAGGTTGTTAGAAAGTAAATTCTGTTCCCCTTTGTCAAAATGTTTCTATCTGTACTGTTCTCGCTCCAACTCGAGCATTATGACAGGTTGTGGTGGCAAGGTTGCTTTGATCAAGTGCACAATATAAAGGAACATGATTTAGAAGAACACTTGTCAAGTTAAAATTATTTACAAGCAGCTGGTGTCTACTACCACAAGTAGGGCAGTAGACGAGTAACACTTTTAAATATGCTTTTTTAACTGGTCAACTTTCCCAGTCTACACAGCATCCGGTGGCAAGTTTACCTTTTGTTCTTCAAAATTCAGGCTGAAGCTGTAACTTCTTCTCCATGCTAAATCGCAGTAGCTTGGCTGTTTGGTACCCCGCTTTGCTAGACTTGTCCCAAACCAGATTTGATAAAGCCGGGTTCAAGTAGACGGTGCATTGTACATCTTTAGATGACATAAAGTTTACAAGATTTGGATTCAAAGAATGTAAGATAATTGGTTTGTTTCAATATTTTTTATAATCATGTAGATCTATGAAGATGTCAGAATCATAGACTTGTCAAAAAGCAATGGTGTGGCAGTTGACATCTGACATCATAATTAGTAAAAAATGTATCAAAGTTTTTGCTCTTTTCTGGATAATTATTTATCATTTGTAAACTGTTGAAAACGTCTAGTCTCAGAATGTAATTTTAATGGGTTATTTTCAATTTATAGATGGTGGTCTACTGCATGTCCTTGTTTGAAAGGAATGAACACTGTGTCCGTTGATTGGCAAAATTAAACTCTTGTGTCGAAAAAACACCTTTCCTATAACCAAATATCAAAGTTTCTACAATTTTCAAACATTAGAAGTGTTTTTATTTCGTCTTTTAACCCTTTCCCAAACAAGACCTGGTTTTGACGTCTCTGATAGAAAATGCTTGGGAAAACATAGAGGCAAAAGAAGAAACTGCTGATAACCAGCAGTTTCTCCTAAAAATATGCCTCAATGTTTTCTGTGCCATATTTTACACAAATCCTTTTTTAACAACATCCATTTTCAGGGATTTTTTTCCTTCTATTACTAGTACCGGTAAAAGGAACCTTTCCCAATTACTACAGGCTCTTCCCAATTTTAGTACATGCCGTTTCCCAATCTCCATATCTACCGTTCCCAATGATCTTATGTGCCGTTCCCAATGGCCAATGCATTTTCATTTGGCTAGAAATATCTAAATAAATGCTTAATTTTAATTGCCAATTCATCCAACCACTGAGAACGTGAATTCTTTTTAGCCAGATCCAAATTCAAAGTTCTAAGCAACAGACCACTTATTAAAAGCTAGAAAAGATTGAGAACAAAGGAGCTTCAACATTTAAAAGCGTTTTGTATTTTCCTCCCATTTTTCTTCAACCCTTTCCACAATGTAGTTTTGGAATGGTCAAAAATGAAAGGAACTTCTATGCAGACAATAAAATTAATGTTTCTTTAAATGTAAGGCAGAATTTGTATATAACTACATCCAAAGTATTGAGAGAATTGGAGTGAATACTAGATTTCAGCATATGTATAGATAATTATAAGTCTAAAAACTCTAAATATATGTTCACCAGTAACTTCCTGATAAAACCTAGACCATAATGATGTTTTTTTGTGCAGAATATAGCCCCTAATGATAGATAAGATGCAATTAAAAGATTCCCCATTCTTATTTTCCAAATAATTTTCCCCCAATTTGAAGATTTCACAATTCTTTTTTTTCCCAATTTTGAAAATTTCACGATGCGAAAAATTCCCAATTGTAGGGGTACACGTACATTTCCCAATTGGCCAGAAAAAACACTGATTTTATCATCTATGTAGCAGCTTTCTAATTGGACCACCCTAAAATTTTGTCGTTTGGGAAAGGGTTAAATTGGATATTTTGGTCTTTTCCGATCTTTACAGAAGAAAAAACCTTAAACACCCGACTTGAAGTTATGACGTCATATCGGCCACTTAATGACATCATGGCGGGAAAAACGGGAAGTCATGGGTCATTTCCCGGAAAGCCTGAGATTTCTGAAAAAAGATAAATGTCCGACTTTTCTGTCATAAAGCGACTTCCCCAATCGATACTCAAAACACGGAATTCATCCTTAGTAAATGTTAGAAAAAAAATGTTAAAACAGTCAAAGAATAGGTCGTTTGTGAGTGAAGGAATGTGCCAAAGAACGGTTCAGGGTGTCCGATCACGTAGAAATGTACGTGAATCACGTAATTTGAACGAAAATCACGTACTACTTTCTCACCCAAAACGTCTAAGAACGTACGCGAAATGAACCCGCATCAATTACAAAAATAAGATGACAATTATCCCCATTATTTACGAAAGAAAAAAGAAGTTTGATAGCCGAGTAATAAAACCGAAACTGCCAAATTCGGTCATTCTGATCCCTCTAATTTTTCCACTAATTGTAGTTGGCCAAGATATTGCGTTTTTGGGGATCTATTCAACCAAACGCTGTATCATTGTGAGCGTCTGCATGATCATGGCATCTACTAAACAAACTGGATTTTTTTGATAAAATCAAGCGTTCTCCCAATAAGCTTCTCCCAATAAGGATTCGTACCACTATGTTTCGCGCCTTTCAGGTAATGTCATCGATGCAATGTAATCGTCGTATTTTGGCTCTCGGAACGAATTTTAAATAAAAATAACAATGAATTTAACTTGTTTTCCATATTCTTA
This sequence comes from Fragum sueziense, assembly GCA_963680895.1. NCBI lineage: Eukaryota > Metazoa > Mollusca > Bivalvia > Cardiida > Cardiidae > Fragum > Fragum sueziense. The sequence goes on from OY804598.1 coordinate 399,202, forward strand.
CATAAAATATAATGTAAATGAATGCGTATTGTTTACAACGGGTTTGGATAACATGAAAAATAGAAAGGTGTATAGGGAAGTCCGTAACAATGACATGCATGATTTAGTTTGATTTAATTACACTCTCTGTGTATTTTCCTTCAATATATCGTGTTAGTTATGTTAGATTTACCCATCAAAAGAACAATAATAATGAAAATAATCAATGTAAAATTATTTAATTTGGATAAATCTACAGAATGCTCGACTAAAAATAACATGTTTATTAAATTGTATCTGGAGCATCTGAAAGAGATTGTGACACCAACGCTAATATACCTATTTATTTGCCAGACATCATAGATGGTAATTACAGTTACATTTGTTGGGGGAGTACCTCCAGACATTAATGGAAAAATATTTCTTTTTCAAAATCAACTAAATTTTGTGAATTTTAAAAGATTTCCTATTTTCAAAATTACCTGGAGCCCCTATCAGGGAATGTGACACTACCAACTATATAAAACTTAATATGTATGATAACATAGATGATTAAAACACTTGTATTCATAGCAGGAGTACCTACTGAAAAAAATTGTCAGGTGTAAAATATGACAAGTGAGCATTTCGCAGCAGAAATAAAGTCGATTACAAAACATTATCTGGAGCCTTTGAATGGGAATGTGACACCACTTCTTATATACCTGCTCATCTGTCAGACATCATAGATGATAAATACAGTAACATTTGTTGGGGAAGTACCTCCTGACATTTAGGAAAAAAATATTTCTTTTGCAGAATCGACCGAATTTTGGGAAATGTGCAAGATTTTCTATTTTCAAAGTTACCTGGAGCCCCCAAAAGGGAATGTGACACCACCAAGCATATACCAATTAATATGTTTGATATCATAGTTGATTAAAACACATTTATTTATTGGGGGAGTACCTCCTGAAAATTTTTGTCAGGTATCAAAAATGACAAGGGACCATTTTGCACCAAAATACACTGTCAATATAAAACATTATCTGGAGCCTTTGAAAGGGAATGTGACACCACTCCTTATGTACCTGCTCATCTGTCAGACATCATAGATGATAAATAAAGTAACATTTATTGGGGGAGTACCTCCTGACATTTAAGAAAAAAATATTTCTTTTGCAGAATCGACCGAATTTTGGGAAATTTATTAGATTTTCTATTTTCAAAGTTATCTGGAGCCCCCAAAAGGGAATGTGACACCACCAACCATATACCACTTAATATGTATGATATCATAGTTGATTAAAACACTTGTATTTATTGGGGGAGTACCTCCTGAAAAATTTTGTCAGGTGTCAAAATGACAAGAGTGGCCATTTTGCGCCAAAATACACTGTCAATATAAAACATTACCTGGAGCCTTTGGAAGGGAATGTGACACCACTGCTTATATACCTGTTCATCTGTCAGACATGATAGATGATAAATACAGTATCATTTATTGGGGGAGTACCTCCTGACATTTAAGAAAAAAATATTTCTTTTGCAGAATCAACCAAATTTTGGGAAATTTATTAGATTTTATATTTTCAAAGTTACCTGGAGCCCCCATAAGGGAATGTGACACCACCAACCATATACCACTTAATATGTATGATATCATAGTTGATGAAAACACTTGTATTTATTGGGGGAGTACCTCCTGAAAAATTTTGTCAGGTGTCAAAATGACAAGAGTGGCCATTTTGCACCAAAATACACTGTCAATATAAAAACATTACCTGGAGCCTTTGAAAGGGAATGTGACACCACTTCTTATATACCTGTTCATCTGTCAGACATCATAGATGATAAATACATTAACATTTATTGGGGGAGTACCTCCTGACATTTGAGAAAAAAATATTTCTTTTGCAGAATTGACCAAATTTTGGGAAATTTTGTAAGATTTTCTATATTCAAAGTTACCTGGAGCCCCCAAAGGGGTATGTGACACCACCAACCATATACCACGTAATATGTATGATATCATAGTTGATTAAAACACATGTATTTACTGGGGGAGTATCTCCTGAAAAATTTTGTCAGGTGTCAAAAAATGACAGGAATGACCATTTTGCACCAAAATACACTGTCAATATAAAACATTATCTGGAGCCTTTGAAAGGGAATGTGACACCACTCCTTATATACCTGCTCATCTGTCAGACCTCATAGGTGATAAATAAAGTAACATTTATTGGGGGAGTACCTCCTGACATTTAAGAAAAAAATATTTCTTTTGCAGAATCGACCAAATTTTGGGAAATTTATTAGATTTTCTATTTTCAAAGTTATCTGGAGCCCCCAAAAGGGAATGTGACACCACCGAGCATATACCACTTAATATGTATGATATCATAGTTGATTAAAACACTTGTATTTATTGGGGGAGTACCTCCTGAAAATTTTTGTCAAGAGTCAAAATGACAAGAGTGGCCATTTTGCACCAAAATATACTGTCAATATAAAACATTACCTGGAGCCTTTGAAAGGGAATGTGACACCACTGCTTATGTACCTGTTCATCTGTCAAACATGATAGATGATAAGTAAAGTAACATTTATTGGGGGAGTACCTCCTGACATTTAAGAAAAAAATATTTCTTTTGCAGAATCGACCGAATTTTGGGAAATTTATTAGATTTTCTATTTTCAAAGTTATCTGGAGCCCCCAAAAGGGAATGTGACAACACCAACCATATACCACTTAATATGTATGATATCATAGTTGATTTAAACACTTGTATTTATTGGGGGAGTACCTCCTGAAAAATTTTGTCAGGTGTCAAAAATGACAAGAATGACCATTTTGCACCAAAATATAGTGTCAATGTAAAACATTATCTGGAGCCTTTGAAAGGGAATGTGACACCACTCCTTATATACCTGTTCATCTGTCAGACATCATAGATGATAAATACAGTAACATTTGTTGGGGGAGTACCTCCTGACATTTAAGAAAAAAAAAATTCTTTTGAAGAATCAGTTAGTTTTCAGGAATTTTGGTAAGATTTTATATTTTCAAAGTTACCTGGAGCCCCCATAAGGGAATGTGACACCACCAACCATATACCACTTAATATGTATGATATCATAGTTGATTAAAACACATGTATTTATTGGGGGAGTACCTCCTGAAAAATTTTGTCTGGTGTCAAAAATGACAAGAATTACCATTTTGCACCAAAATACACTGTCAATATAAAACATTATCTGGAGATTTTGAAAGGGAATGTGACACCACTCCTTATATACCTGTTCATCTGTCAGACATCATAGATGATAAATACAGTAACATTTGTTGGGGGAGTACCTCCTGACATTTAAGAAAAAATATTTCTTTTGTAGAATCAACAGGGTTTTAAGATTTTTTTTAAGATTTTATATTTTCAAAGTTACCTGGAGCCCCCATAAGGGAATGTGACACCATCAACCTTATACCACTCAATACATATGATATCATAGTTGATTAAAACAATAGTATTTACTGGGGAAGCACCTCCTGAGAAATTTTGTCAGGTGTCAAAAATGACAATAGTGACCACTTTGCACCAAAATACACTGTCAATATAAATCCATTATCTGGAGCATTTGAAAGGGAATGTGACATCACTCCTTATATACCTGTTCATCTGTCAGACATCATAGATGATAAATACAGTTACATTTGTTGGGGGAGTACCTCCTGACATTTAAGAAAAAAAATATTTCTTTTGCAGAATCAACAAAGTTTTGGGAATTTTTGTAAGATTTTCTATTTTCAAAGTTAGCTGGAGCCCCAAAAAGGGAATGTGACATCACCAACCATATACCACTTAATACGTATGATATCATAATTGATTAAAACACTTGTATTTATTGGGGGAGTACCTCCTGAAAAATTTTGTCAGGTGTCAAAAAAGACAAGAGTGACCATTTTGCACCAAAATACACTGTCAATATAAATACATTATCTGGAGCGTTTGAAAGGGAATGTGACACCACTCCGTACATACCTGTTCATCTGTCAGACATCATAGGTGATAAATACAGTAACATTTGTTGGGGGAGTATCTCCAGACATTTAAGAAAAAATTATTTCTTTTGCAGAATCACCAAATTTTGTGAATTTTTGTAAGATTTTCTATTTTCAACGTTACCTGGAGCCCCAAAAAGGGAATGTGACACCACCATTTAAATAACTTTCTGTTTACTAGATATAATAGATGATAAATACAGTTACTTTTGGTGGGAAAGTACTTTATGAAAGATTCTGTGTTACAAGTGACCAAGGTGACCACTTTTTGTACGAAACCACACAAAGTCAAAATAAAAGATTATCTGGAGCCTTTGAAAGGGAATGTGACACCATCCCTTATATTCTTGTTTAATAACTAGATATCATAGATGATAAATACAGTTACATTTAATGGGGGAGTACCTCATGAGAAATTCTGTGGGGCTTTACAAGTGACCAAGATGACCAGTTTTTGTACAAAACTGCACAAAGTCAATATAAAAAATTATCTGGAGCCTTTAAAAGGGAATGTGACACCATCTCTTCTATTCTTGATTATCAACTAGATATCATAGATAATAAATACAGTTACATTTGTTGGGGGAGTACCTCATGAAAAATTCTTTGGGGTGACACAGGTGGCCAAGGTGACCACTTTTTGCATGAAAATGCACATAATCAATATCAAAAACTATCTGGAGCCTTTAAAAGCGAATGTGACACCACCCCTTATATTCCTGATTATTAACTAGATATCATAGATGATAAATACAGTTCCATTTGTTGGGGGAGTACCTCATGAAAAATTCTGTGGGTTGTCACAAGTGATCAACATGACCATGTTTTGCACCAAAAGGCAAAAAGTTGATATGAAACATTACCTTGAGCCTTTGAAAGGGATTATGACAACATCCCTTTTATCCCTGTATGTTTTCTATACATCTTGGATGATAACTATAGTTACATTTGTTGGGGGAGTACCTCATGAAAAAATCTTTGGGGCATCATAAATTACCAAGGTTACCACTTTTTGTTTGGAAATTCACAAAGTTGATATGAAACATTATGTGGAGCCTTTAAAATGGAATGTGATACCATCCTTTTTATACCTGGTTGTTTGCTAGACATCCCAGATGATAATTACATTTAAATTTGTAGGAGAGTACCTTATGAAAATTTTGTGGGGTGTCCCATGTGACCAATGTGATCTTTTTTTTGCACAAAAACGCACAACATCAATAGGTAACATTATCTGGAGCCTTTAAAAGGGAATGTGACACCATTCCTTATACCCATATTAATTTGCTAGATATCACAGATGATAGTTACGCTACATTAAATTTTGTTTGGGAACTATTTAAGGGGTGGTGTCACATTCCCTTCTAAATGCTCCATATAATGTTTCATATCGACATTGTATGTTTTTGTGCACAAAGTTGTCACCTTAGTCACTTGCGCCATGCGTCAAAATTTGCATGAGTTACCCCCCTACAAAAGTAACTGCATTTGTTATCTTTGATGACTAGCAAACAACCAAGGATGTAAGGGATGGTTTCACAGTCTCTTTTAAAAGCTCCAGGTAATGTTTCAAAATGACTTTGTGCAAAAAGTGGTCACTTTGGTCACATGGGACAACCTACAAAATCTTTTGAGAGATACCCCCCATTGAATATGATTGTAAATATTATCTGGGATGTCTGGCAATTAACCAGGTATATAATGGACGGTGTCACATTCCGTTTTTAAGGCTCCAGGTAATGTTTCATATTAACTGAAAGCATTTCAGGCAAAAGTGCTCACCTTGGTCACTTGTGACACCCCACTGAATTCTTCAGAAGTTACTCCCCAAACAAAAGTAACTTATCATCTTTCATGTCTAGCAAACAACCAGGAGTATAAGGTATGGTGTCTCATTCCCTTTCAAAGGCTCCAGATAATGTGTCATATTGACTTTGTTCATGCAAAAAGTGGTCACCATGGTCATGTTTAACACCCCACAGAATTTTTCATGAGGTACTCCCCCAACAAATGTAACTGTATTAATCATCTATGATATGTAGTTAATAATACAGAATATAAGGGGTGGTGTCACATTCCCTTTTAAAAGCTCCAGATGATTTTTTATTGTGACTTTGTGCGGTTTCATACAAAAAATGGTCACCATGGTCACTTTTAACACCCCACAGAATTTTTCATGAGGTACTCCCCCAACAAATGTAACTGTATTAATCATCTATGATATGTAGTTAATATTAGGTATTTTAGGGGTGGTGTCACATTCCCTTTTAAAGGCTCCAGATGATTTTTTATTGAGACTTTCTGCGGTTTTATACAAAAATTGGTCACCTTGGTCAGTTGTAACGCCCCACAAAGTTTTCATGAGGTACTCCCCCTACGAATTTAACTATCTTTATCATGTTTGATATCTAGCTGATAATTAGGAATATAAAGGATGTTGTCACATTCCCTTTTAAAGGCTCCAGATATTTTTTTTATATTGACTTTGTGTGGTTTCATACAAAAAGTGGTCACCTTGGTCACTTGTAATGCCCCACAGAATTTCTCATTAGGTACTCCCCCAACAAATGGAACAGTGTTTATTATCTATCATGTCTAGCAAACAATCAGGGATATAAGGGATGGTGTCACATTCCCTTTTAAAGGCTCCAGATAATTTTTTATATTGATTATGTGCATTGTCATGCAAAAAATGGCAACTTTGGTCACCTGTGACACCCAACAGAATGTTTCATGAGGTACTCCCCCAACAAATGTAACTGTATTTATCATCTATGATATCTAGTTGATAATCAAGAATAGAAGGGATAGAGTCACATTCCCTTTTAAAGACTCCAGATAATATTTTATATTGACTTTGTGCCGTTTCGTACAAAAACTGGTCACCTTGATCACTTGTAACGCCCCACAGAATGTTTCATGAGGTACTCCCCCAACGTATGGACCTGTATTTATCATCTATGATATCTAGTTAATAAGCAGGAATATAAGGGATGGTGTCACATTCCCTTTTATAGGCTCCAGATAATTTTTCATATTGACTTTGTGCTGTTTCATACAAAATGTGGTCACTTTGATCACTTTTAACACCCCACAGAATTTTTCATGAGGTACTCCCCCAACAAATGGAACTGTATTTATCATCTATGATATCTACTTGATAATCAAGAATAGAAGGGATGGTGTCACATTCCCTTTTAAAGGCTCCAGATAATTTTTTATATTGACTTTATGCCGTTTCGTACAAAAATTGGTCGCCTTGGTCACATGTAATGCCCCACAGAATTTTTCTTGAGGTACTCCCCCAACAATTGTAACTGTATTTATCATCTATGATATCTAGTTGATAATCAAGAACAGAAGAGATGGTGTCACATTCCCTTTTAAAAGCTCCAGATAATTTTTCATATTGACTTTGTGCTGTTTCATACAAAATGTGGTCACTTTGATCACTTGTGACGCCCCACAGAATTTCTCATGAGGTACTCCCCCAACAAATGTAACTGTATTTATGATCTATGATATCTAGTTGATAATCAAGAATAGAAGAGGTGGTGTCACATTCCCTTTTAAAGGCTCCAGATAATTTTTTATATTGACTTTGTGCCGTTTCATACAAAATGTGGTCACCTTGATCACTTGTAACACCCCACAGAATTTTTCATGAGGTACTCCCCCAACAAATGGAACTGTATTTATTGTCTATGATATCTAGTTGATAATCAAGAATAGGAGGGATGGTGTCACATTCCCTTTTAAAGGCTCCAGATAATTTTTTGTATTGACTTTATGCCGTTAGTACAAAAATTGGTCATCTTTGTCATTTGTAACGCCCCACAGAATTTTTCATGAGGTACTCCCCCAACAAATGTAACTGTATTTATCATCTATGATATCTAGTTGATAATCAAGAATAGAAGAGATGGTGTCGCATTCCCTCTTAAAGGCTCCAGATAATTTTTCCTATTGACTTTGTGCTGTTTCATACAAAATGTGGTCACTTTGATCACTTGTGACGCCCCACAGAATTTCTCATGAGGTACTCCCCCAACAAATGTAACTGTATTTATCATCTATGATATCTAGTTGATAATCAAGAATAGAAGAGATGGTGTCACATTCCCTTTTAAAGACTCCAGATAATTTTTTATATTGACTTTGTGCTGTTTCATACAAAATGTGGTCACCTTGATCACTTGTAACACCCCACAGAATTTTTCATGAGGTACTCCCCCAACGAATGTAACTGTATTTTTAATCAATGATATCTAGTTGATAATCAAGAATAGAAGAGATGGTGTCACATTCCCTTTTAAAGGCTCCAGATAATTTTTCATATTGACTTTGTGCTGTTTCATACAAAATGTGGTCACTTTGATCACTTGTGACGCCCCACAGAATTTCTCATGAGGTACTCCCCCAACAAATGTAACTGTATTTATCATCTATGATATCTAGTTGATAATCAAGAATAGAAGAGATGGTGTCACATTCCCTTTTAAAGGCTCCAGATAATTTTTTATATTGACTTTGTGCCGTTTCATACAAAATGTGGTCACCTTGATCACTTGTAACACCCCACAGAATTTTTCATGAGATACTCCCCCAACGTATGGAACTGTATTTATCATCTATGATATCTAGTTAATAAGCAGGAATATAAGGGATGGTGTCACATTCCCTTTTAAAGGCTCCAGATAATTTTTCATATTGACTTTGTGCTGTTTCATACAAAATGTGGTCACTTTGATCACTTTTAACACCCCACAGAATTTTTCATGAGGTACTCCCCCAACAAATGGAACTGTATTTATCATCTATGATATCTAGTTGATAATCAAGAATAGAAGGGATGGTGTCACATTCCCTTTTAAAGGCTCCAGATAATTTTTCATATTGACTTTGTGCTGTTTCATACAAAATGTGGTCACTTTGATCACTTGTGACGCCCCACAGAATTTCTCATGAGGTAATCCCCCAACAAATGTAACTGTATTTATGATCTATGATATCTAGTTGATAATCAAGAATAGAAGAGATGGTGTCACATTCCCTTTTAAAGGCTCCAGATAATTTTTTATATTGACTTTGTGCCGTTTCATACAAAATGTGGTCACCTTGATCACTTGTAACACCCCACAGAATTTTTCATGAGGTACTCCCCCAATAAATAGAACTGTATTTATTATCTATGATATCAAATTGATAATCAAGAATAGAAGGGATGGTGTCACATTCCCTTTTAAAGGCTCCAGATAATTTTTAATATTGACTTTGTGGTGACTCATACAAGAAGTGGTCTCCTTGGTCATTTGTAATGTCCCACAGAATTTGCCATGAGATACTCCCCCAACAAATGTAACTGTATTAATCATCTATGAAACCTAGTTAATGATCAAGAATGGAAGGGATGGTGTCACATTCCCTCTTAAAGGCTCCAGATAATTTTTCATATTGACTTTGTGCTGTTTCATACAAAATGTGGTCACTTTGATCACTTGTGACGCCCCACAGAATTTCTCCTGAGCTACTCCCCCAACAAATGTAACTGTATTTATCATCTATGATATCTAGTTGATAATCAAGAATAGAAGAGATGGTGTCACATTCCCTTTTAAAGGCTCCAGATAATTTTTGATATTGATTATGTGCATTATCATGCAAAAAGTGGTCACCTTGGTCACTTGTGACAACCCACAGATTTTTTCATGAGGTACTCCCCCAACAAATGTAACTGCATTTATCATCTATAATATCTAGTTAATCATCAGGAATAGAAGGGATGATGTCACATTCCCATTTAAAAGCTCTAGATAATTTTTCATATTGACTTTGTGCTGTTTCATACAAGAAGTGGTCTGACCTTGGTCATTTGTAACGTCCCAAAGAATTTTCCATGAGGTACTCCCCAAACAAATGTAATTGTATTTATCATCCATGATATTTAGTTGATAATCAAGAATATAAGGGACGGTGTCACATTCCCTTTTAAAGGCTCCAGATAATTTTTAATATTGACTTTGTGGTGACTCATACAAGAAGTGGTCTCCTTGGTCATTTGTAATGTCCCACAGAATTTGCCATGAGATACTCCCCCAACAAATGTAACTGTATTAATCATCTATGAAACCTAGTTAATGATCAAGAATGGAAGGGATGGTGTCACATTCCCTCTTAAAGGCTCCAGATTATTTTTAATATTGACTATGTGCATTATCAAGCAAAAAGTGGTCACCTTAGTCACCTGTGACACCCCACAGAATTTTTCACATGGTACTCCCCCAATAAATGTAACTGTATTTGTCATCTACGTTGTCTGACAAATAGAGAGGTATATGAGGGGTGGTGTCACAATCCTTTTTAAAGGTTCCAGATACTGTTCCATATTGACTTAATGGGTCTTGGTGTAAACAGTGGTCATCTTGGTCTCATGTGACAGCCCAACCAAATATTTCATGAGTTGCTCCTAAAATCAGTCCTAGTGTTAGAATCGTTTATGATATAGCTTTTGTATGGATGTCATTGTTTAGTCAAGACAATGAATTTGATCAAGTTATGTGTGCAGTTCACCTTCCTTGCTTTTCATGTAAAACAGAAAGGCAGCAAAATGACAAATTAATGAATACCGAATTTCTAAGTTAAAACTAGTGTACAACAGATGTTTCACGCAAAAATACTTGCAAAATGGTGAAAACAAGTGTTTATTGTCGATGTTATCATTTGACAGTTGCGAAGAAAGCTAGAAAACAAGGGAGATCATTCGAAATCGTCATTTTACCTCTTCTGGGTAGTTCAGACGCAAATCTGGGTAGTCGAGACGCATTTTGATGGATTCCAAATAAATCACGCTTCAATTTACATGTATTTAGAATAAATATAAAGTCGATAAGCTTTTATTCGTTAATATTTCGTATAAAAATACTTTTTAAATTGTCAAAAGACTACAGAAAGACGAAAAACACGAATTATCAACAAATTCTCTAAGTAGCGAAACATTGGTGCGAATCCTTATTGGGAGAAGCTTATTGGGAGAACCCTTGATTTCGGTGATTTTTTTTTAACTTCGATCGGTCTTTAATTTCAATCAGAATCAACATAAATATAGGCGAAACGACGAAGAAAACACTCAGTAAGGACCATCATCCATTGTTGAATCTAAAATCAAAATTCATGGCTCTGCCAGTTCGACTGGCTTTGTTCCGACGGAGAAAAGGGAACGATGTAGATATTTATTATTAGAGGCTCAGCTGAAAACGGAAACTGCTTCATAGAACTTACTTTGACATCTGAAAAGATTTCAATCTTTATAACTTTTCAAATTTGATTGATTTGTAATTAAAAGAAAAAATGCTGAACAAAATGCCTCCACCCTTTCCCAATCAATACCTAGAGTGAATAACTGTTTAGATTTAGTGTTAATTTTCTTGTACCCCCAATTTATTTTTTGTACCCCCAACTTTAACCACCAAGAGGTACAAAAACCCCCAGTCAAAATTTTCAGTGGACACACTGCGGTTTAAGTTTGTCTGTATTACTCTGATGATCGAAAAATGGATAAAAATTGTGACTTCGCTTAAGACAGAAAAGTTGCACACTTTATCTTTGTCAGAAACTTCATGCTCTAGATTGGGGGCGGAGTCAAGCCATTGTATGACGTCAATCCGTGGCAATTTTACGGAAATTGCTGATCTTTTTTTTCTCGAAAATCATCCAAGTAACGACGTAAAGGAAAGCAAACAAAACTTTTAAAACAATCGAGTTTGGCGGATCTTTTATAAAACACGTTAATTTAATGATTTTCCTCCAATATACGGTGAAATCAACTGCCTAGCTTGGTAGCCTTTAAACATAATTGTTTCATAGTTTTTAATCAGACTTCCTTACTTTGTACAGTGGCGGATCCAGGATTTCTGAAAGGTGGGTTCGAATGTACAATTAGGGGGGTTCGTTTTCCTATTAACATACAATTTTGACTGAATGTCTGCATGAAAATCAAAGAATAATGCTTCAAAGGGGGGTTCGTTTGAACCTCCTGAACCCCCTCTGGATCCGCCACTGTTTGTATCATAAGACATTGCAAACATGAAAAGTAATTACTTTAGTAAATTATTTTTCTAACCTTTTTCTAATCGGGAAGTCAAAAACCAGGTTTTGTTTAGGAAAGGGTAATTGTATCATCATTAATGAATTATACTGGATATATAACAACCATACTTGGCAACTGATTTATAAGAGCTGGGTAAACTCTTCTAAAATATTTTGTTTCAAATCTCAAGCAAACCGTATGGCTATAATTTGAATTGTTTTGACAGGATGATTAATTGAGTACCCACAGCATAGGGTTTGATGAACAATTCAAGATATTTTGCATTTTAAAATGCCTTTACCCCTCTTATCTGTAGCCCTAACCGGAAGGGACATCACTCTGGAATATGGTAGACTCGGATTGCTCGTGACATTTTAAGTTAAAGCGTTTATTGTGTTGGATGTCAAAAAGGGTCTATATTTTGAAATAGGTTGAAACCGGTATGATTTTATTATAATCGATTAGATTCTACAACAGTTAGCCTATTGCTCACAAATAGCCCTTTTCCAATAAACAAGTCCTGGGTTTTTAAGAATTCAACATTTTCTTCTTTTTTCCCCTCTTAAAAATAGTTTAAGCCATGACAACAAGCATTTTCTACACATTTTTAGCTCCACTGGCTGTCAGGCCAGCGGGCTATTGTCATGTTGGTGTGTCCGTTGTGTGTCTGTCCGTCCGTCTGTAAACTTTTTCTTTAAAAATCTTCTTCTCAGAAACTACTGGATGGATATCAAACAAACTTCACAGGAATGATCATTGGGTGACCCTCTCTCAGATTCCTTAAAAAAATTTTGATTGAATCAGAATAACCTGAATTATCTGCCCTTGAATGTCAAATAAAGCTGGTTTTGACTTTATTTGTACTCTAAAATCTACAAATATTAAACAATCAAGACAAAACTTTGACAGAATGTTGGTGACTATAAGATCTTGCCTGGTATAATTTTCAGCCTGATCTGAATTTTACATTATGAGTTATGCGCCCTTGAAATTGACAAAATTGCCATTTTCGGCTCTATTTTGACTTTGTTTTCACTCTAGCATCTACAAATATTGACCAATCAAAACAAACTTAAGACAGAATGTTGGTGACTATAAGATCTTGCCTTGGTATAATTTTCAGCTTGATCTTAATTTTACATCATGAGTTATGTGCCCTTGAAATTGACAAAATTGCCACATTTACGGCTCTATTTTGACTTTGTTTTCACTCTACCAACTACAAATATTGACTAATCAAGACAAAACTTGTACAAAATGTTGGTTATCATAAGATCTTGCCTTGTTGTAATTTTCAGCTTGATCTGAATTTTGTATCATGAGTTATGTGCCCTTGAAATTGACAAAATTGCCATTTTTGGCTCTATTAAAATTGACTTTGTTTTCACTCTAGCAACTACAAATATTGATCAATCAAGACAAAACTAAGACAAAATATTGGATACTATAAGATCTTGCCTTGGTATAATTTTCAGCTTGATCTGAATTTCGTATCATGAGTTTAGTGCCCTTGAAATTGACAAAATTCCCATTTTCCGCTTTATTTTCTCTGTTACAACCATTAGTATTTACTAATCAATACAGAACTTTCACAGAATCTTACTGACCATACAATCTTATTTGCTTGTAATTTTCAGCTTGGTCATGCATTTGCTTGTTTGCGCAGCCTGAACCTTTGAAATTGCATTCAACAAGACAAATAGTCAGGCCTGTGGAGCGCTTCCAGACCGCCAGGCAGGGCTGTCTAGTTGACATTAATTAATGAGCAATGCAAAGCCAGTGTAATTAATTGGAGATTCAAACCATTAGTAGAACGTTATTTGGATAAAATGTAGAGACTTTTCCGAATTCAAAGATGTTTCAGACGACAATTTGAAGTGATCGAAATTTTACATTTTTTTATCTTTCTGAATAGAAAACATTGTGGGAAATGAAAACATTGCTTGTTTTCCAAAGAATTTTGTCATGTAGGGTGTCAATAGGCGTCATTGTGTGTTAATGGATTCCCTATAAATCTTAAGAAAAATTTATCAGAAGAAGCAGGGATGGTAACCAAATAGAAGGGTAAAATCCTTGTCCCCATTTACCATTATGATTTTTCAATGAAACCCCTGGCCCAGATTTAGAATTATAATTGTGTTTCTTTTTTGTATATTCTATTTTTAGCTCACCTGAGCACGAAGTGCTCAAGGTGAGCTATTGTGGTCACTTTTTGTCCGTCGTCCGTCTGTCTGTCCGTCTGTCCGTCCGTCCGTCCACAATTTCGTGTTTACACTCTAGCATCTACAAATATAAGCCAATCTTGACCAAACTTGGTCAAAACATGTATGGCCATAGGATCTCGGATGAGTTCGATTATTGGTCAGATCGAACTAGAAAGTCAGGAGTTATCTGCCCTTGAATGCGAAAAATACTTAGTTTTGACATTGTTTACACTCTAGCATCTACAATTATTGATCAATCAAGACAAATCTTGGACATAACATTGCAGACCATAAGATCTCGGATGAGTTCGATTTTCAGTCTGATCTGACTGGAAAGACGAGAGTTATGTGCCCTTGAATTTGACAAAATTGCCATTTTCGACTGATTTTGACCTTGTTTACACTCTAGAATCTACAAGTATTCATCAATCAAGACAAAACTTTGACACAATGTTTGGGACCATGAGATCTCGGATGAGTATGATTTTCAGTCTGATCTGATCAGAAAGTCGAGAGTTACTTGCCCTTGAATTTGACCAAATTGTCATTTTGGACTGTTTTCGACAATGTTTACACTCTAGAATCTACAATTATTGATCAATCAAGACAAAACTTGGACACAATATTGGGGATCATAAGATCTGGGATGAGTTTGATTTTCAGTATTATCTGATTAGAAAGTCAAGAGTTATGAGCCCTTGAATTTGACAAAATTGCCGTTTTTGACTGTTTTCGACCTTATTTACACTCTAGAATCTACAATTTTTGACCAATCAAGACAAATCTTGGACACAAGGTTGGAGACCATAAGATCTCAAATGAGTTTGATTTTCAGTCTGATCTGACCAGAAAGATGAGAGTTATGTGCCCTTGAATTTGATAAAATTGCCGATTTTGGCTGTTTTTGACATTGTTTACACTCTATAATCTACTATTATTTATCAATTAAGACAAAACTTGAACACAATGTTTGAGACTATAAGATCTTGGATAAATTTGATTTTCAGTCCGATCTGATAAAAAAATGGAGAGTTATGTGCCCTTGAATTTGATCAAATTGCCGTTTTCGGCTGCTTTAGACCTTGTTTACATTCTAGAATCTACAATTATTGACCAATCAAGACAAATCTTGGACACAATGTTGGATATCATAAGATCTCGGATGAGTTTGATTTTCAGCCTGATCTGACTAGAAAGTCGAGAGTTATGTGCTCTTGAATTGACAAAATCACTGTTTTCGGCTGTTTTTGACCTTGTTTATACTCCAGAATCTACAATTATTTATCAAACAAGACAAATCTTGGACACAATGTTGGACACGATGAAATCTTGGATGAGTTTGATTTTCACAATATTATTGACCATAAGTTCGTTTTCAGTCTTAAAGTCATAAATATTTTTTGAATTGAAGAAAAGTTTTGCTTATATAATTTTGGTTCAGGTGAGCGATATAGGACCATCATGGTCCTCTTGTCTTATATTATACAGCATGATATCACAATGGTACTGCTGAAGTTATGCAGAAATCTAACTTCGACATCAAGAATTCTGAGGCTGTCAAGTTTACAGCAATACAAATTACAGAAGCGATGCTATAGAATTGTAAAGCCTGGAAATGTGAGCCCAACACGACCAGTGCCAGAACACATTGTTAAACCACAGTATGCTGTTACGGGTTAGTATGCAGCAAATTGCTATACTTTAATCCTTTCCCAAACAAGACCTGGTTTTGACGTCCATATTAGAAAAGGCTTGAGAAAACATCGAGACAAAAGAAGAAACTGCTGATGACCAGCAGTTTCTCCTTTTGCCTCAATATTTTCCATGCTATATTGTACACAGATTCTATTTTAAACAAAGTCCATTTGTCGCCTGTAGCAACTTTTGAAATGGAAATTTTGAAAATTTGCTGTTTGGGAAAGGGTTAAGGACTGACCATATATGATTCCGCGCACGTATGGCATCCTCATCACGTCCACAATTACACGGCGTCACCAGACGCCTGTTTTAGACATGCACCGGCCATGATGTGGACGTGGAATGGTGTATGCGAGCATGCCTTTACATTTTTAATGTTTTAGCCATTTCAGTTCATCTTGTCAACATCTGTTTTGTGTCTGCTAAGTTTGATCTGTTTCATGATAGGTCTCATATAGATTTAATTTTGATCTATTGTTAAATATACATGTATTGTTATATGCAACCTTTTTTTAATTTTGACCTGTCTTTAATTTTATCGTGCGAAAAAAAGGTTGACTAAATTAAGTCTATTTGAATTTTGTAATATGTCTTTTCTATATTTTTCATTTTAAAGGAACTGTTCCTTCACTGGGACCAAAGATTGAAATCAAAACACCAGATCAAGTAGAAGGCATGAGACAAGCGTGTCAACTAGCAAAGAACATTCTTCAAAAAGCCAGTCAAAGTCTGAAGGTATTATAGTGTATCATTACCGGTTTTACTTAATATAAATATCTTGGCAGGGTATCATGTGACATACCGGTAATAATTGCAGAAAACCTTTAATAATTCTGTCAACCCATTACAACACAATGACACTTTTTGACTCCTCACAAGATAATGGCTTTGGAAAACATTGTGGCAAATGAAGAAATTGCTTGTGACAAGCAATTTCTTCATTTCCCACAATGTTTTCTACCCAAAATAATCAAAATATTTTAAATTTCATGCACTTGAAATTGCTGTCTGCAACTTCTTTCAATTTGGACTTGTCCAATTTTTTTTCTTTCATGGGTTCATACATTAATGATTTGAAAATGTTTTAAGGAAAGAATGCAACAATATGATGGGATTTACTGGCTGTGATGGGTCTTTTAAAAATCAATTGATGAAAAAAAAAAGATTTTGATGTTAAAAAATTGTTATCATTAACCTTTTTATCATGTGCTGCAGTTTAAATAATCCATGAACCCCAATTAATCCCTGACATTTTTCACATTCTCTGCTTCAAACCAAATTTTAATTGATGCTATGTATTAACAGATTCATTCAAGATTTTCTGCAATTGTTGTTGTTGTTGTTGTTCCATATGATTTTGGCTGCAGCCATCATTACTTGGATTATGTATATACTAAACAGAGAGTTCAGTTCAGCCTTTAATTTCTGTATGTACTTAGAACTTTCTGAAAATAAAATCCTTTACCAAACAGCAAATATTTTATGATTCCAATTTGAAAGCTGCAGTAGACGACAAAATTGATGTTGATAAAGATAATATTTGTGTAAAATATAACAAAGAAAACAATGAGGCAAAAG
The DNA here is from genome assembly GCA_963680895.1 of Fragum sueziense. Taxonomy (NCBI): domain Eukaryota; kingdom Metazoa; phylum Mollusca; class Bivalvia; order Cardiida; family Cardiidae; genus Fragum; species Fragum sueziense. The sequence goes on from OY804598.1 coordinate 416,786, forward strand.
GAGAAATTGCTGTTTGGGTCAATTATTTATTCTAGCGTTTAAACCTATTTATCTAGTACCACACAGAGAAGCTTTATTACGCCCCACAAGATGAAAGCTTTGGAAAACATTGTGGAAAATGAAGAAATTGCTTGTAACACATTATGTTACCTACCAGGAATGACCAAAGTGTGTGAAATTTGGATCAGTCTAAAATTTTGTTGTCTGGTAATATGTTGTTAACCCTTTCCCAAGATTTATGGCGGTCCATTTCAAAATCAGCTGGAGATGTTAAAATTTATTCTGATAAAGGTAGCCTTTGTGTACAATATGGCGGAGAAAATTTTGAGGCAAAAAGGAGAAAATGCTGGTTATCAGCATTTTCTTCTTTTGCCTCAATGTTTTCTCCAGAATTTTCTATTAGGAGTGTCAAAACCAGAGCCGCGTTCTTTAGAGCGAGATTTTTTAAGATTTCTTAAGATGTTTTTGATAAAGCGTTTTTAAGACCGAGACTTTGACCGAGCTGTTCCGAATGCTCCATATTTATACAAATGACGTCATTATGACGTCATTTGTATAAAGTATGGGGCATTCGGAAAACTGCGGTTTATAAATTATGAAGCGTTCGGAACCGAAGGGTTCCGCACGAAGTATAGGGTAATGGCGCCTCCCATGGAGCGTCTTAAAAATCTTGCTCTAAAGAACGCTTTATCCTAAAATATCTTAAGAAATCTCTAGAAATCTCAAGAAATCTCGCTCTAAAGAACGCGCCTCAGGTCTTGTTTGGGAAAGGGTTAAATCCCTTTCCCATTGCCATTTCAATATTCTCTATAATTATGGTTGCAGGCTGAAATGACAACAGATGATAAAGACCAGCTTGTTCATGAAGAGACTATAGCCAACAATGCCTACCCATCTCCACAATTATAGAAAGGATTTCTTAACCCTTTCCAAAACGGCAAAATGATAGGGTGATCTATTTCAAAAGCTGCTTCTGACAGGCAATATGGATGTTGATAAGGATAGAATTTGTGTAAATTATAGCTCAGAAAGTATTGAGACAAAAGGAGAAACTGCTGGTTATCAGCAGTTTTTTCTTTTGTCTCAAGGTTTTCCCAAGTAATTTCCCATTGGGGACATCAAAACCAGGTCTTGTTTGGGAAAGAGTTAAGGCTGATGAGAAAACCATTATACAGTATCTTCTAAAACTCTTTGTTTGGGTCAACCAATTCCATCTTTTCAAGCTTTAACCGATTCCCAAACAGTGATGCCTTTTTACATCCCACAAGATGACAGTTTTGGAAAACATTGTAGAAAATGAAGAAATTGCTTGTCACAATGAATTGCTTTTCTACAATGTTTTCTACTAAGAATGACCAAAAGGTGTAAAATTTTATTCATTTGAAATTGTTATCTGCATCTACCAGCACCTTTGAATGTAGATCTGTCTAAAAAATTTTAGTCTAGTAATGGGTTAAAACCACTTCATTAAAACCATTACTATACTCTCAAACTATCTGGTTTCAGGCTGGAATGACTACAGATGATATAGACAAACTTGTTCATGAAGAGACGATTGCCAACAATGCCTACCCTTCACCATTATTATACAAGGGTTTTCCCAAGTCTGTGTGTACATCCATCAACAACATTGTTTGTCATGGGATTCCAGATGACTTGGCTATTGAAGACGGAGATATATTGAATATTGATGTCACTGTAAGATTCAAATTAATCCTTTCTCAATTTCAAAGGTATTGAAAACAATAAAATCAATAGTGAAAAATCAAATCTTACAAAGTTTCTAGCAAGTATATATAGAACAGATGGATCTGAAGTTTTAAGAAACTTTCCATTTTTGGTCTTTCTTGGTAGAAAACATAGTGGGAAATGTTGTCACAAGCAATATCTTCATTTTTCACAATGTTTCCCTAAGCCTTTATCTTGTGGGGTGTTAAAAAGCGTTATTAGAAATAGGTTAATTCAATTGTGACCCGTCATGCTAAAACGGACCTTATGAGAAGTGTGAAAAGTATCGACCGTAGCCTGTCTGCGCAGTTTGTGCAGCTTGAATAGTGTGGAAACTTTTCATTCCAGGGCCATTTTCTGGATCTAGAATGTTTTCCCTATCTTGATACATGCTTGTTTTCCAAATAAGGCATCTGGTTAGCCTATGTCAAGACTGGAAATTTTGTTTCATGACCTTCTGATAAGGTCCTGTTTAGCGGGATGGTTCACATTATTAGCGAACCGGGACTTTATGTCTGGGGAGCTAATGTCACAGCCCTAGTGTCGGCGTCGCGTCCTGTCGAGTCTGTGGACTTGAAAAACTTTAACCTGGTCTGTATCTCAGACACTATTAAAGATACAGCCTAGATATTTCATACATGGATACTACCCGCCAAGACCTTTCATTTGGGACTTTGACCTTGTGACCTTGACCTTGGAGTTTGACTAACTTTTAAAAAACTTTAACCTGGCCTATATCTCATGCACTATTACAGATAGAGCCTTGATATTTCACATATGGATACCTCATGCAATGACCTTGACCTTGAGATCATGACCTTTGACCTAGTGACCTTGACCTTTGACCTTAGACTTTTTTTGACAAGCTCTCGTATAGGCGAGCTACGTTGACCATGGACAACCCTTGTTTCATTTGTTGTAGGTGTATCTAAATGGTTACCACGGTGACACATCAGTCACCTTTGCTGTTGGTACAATAGACAATGAAGCTCAAACTCTGATGGATGTCGGTAAAGCTTGTCTTGACTTGGGCATCAGTGTATGTAAACCAGGAGCTAGGTTCTGTGATATAGGGGAAATCATTGGGTAAGTTCTAGAACAGCTTTGACATTGAACAACGATCTCTGCCAAACTAAGTATTAGATAAAAATGCTGTCTTTAAGAATAAGATGGACTATGAAGCTCAATTTCTGTTGGAAATTGGTAAAGCTTGTTTTCACTTGGATATCAGTGTATGTAAATCTTGGGCTAGGTTCTGTGATATAGGGCAGATTTTTGGGTAAGTTCAAGGAGAGCTTTGACATTAAAAGATGATCACTGTCAAACAGAAAATTTGATCATATGACTGTAAACCAGTGTCTAGGTTCTGTCATGTAGTGGAACTCATTTGGTGAGCAACAAAATATTGGTTATCAAATTTGCTGTCAGTAAGATCGACAAAGAAGCAAGAGCACTGATAGAGATTGATAGGCCCTAAAGCTTGTCTGGATCTTAGTAAAAGAGTATGTAAAACAGGAGCAACATTCTGTGATATATGTGAAATCATTGTGTAAGTTATATACTCAAAAGAAAAAGTTTAGTCAGTATTTTTGATTGTCAATTATTCGGCCAAAATACAACGTATCAGTGTAAAATTTCACACAATATTTGTTCAATCAACGCTTAACAAACATCTTCAAGTAATGTTGCTAAATTTTAGTTTTTAGGTTTGTGCTAAAAGAATTTCAAAATATGACAGGTGCACTTGCTGCAGTTAAGGCGCAAGTCTTTTTCCTGTATAAATGTATGCGAACCAAAGACAATAGCCCAGATACAAAAGATCCACAATAAAATTGGTACCAGCTTACATGATTTTAGCACCCAGGCTTAATCAATTTGGCCAAAAATGACAATGTTAGACACCATCTACCTAACCTATAAACTCTGGCGGTTTCCTACAGTTTGAACTTGACAAGCACTCCCAGTCTAAAGCATTGGAGTAGTTGTTGTCAAAAATGGGCACATGCAAGAGATTTTGGTCATTGATACCTCTGAAAATAGCGTATCTGGAAAAAACGTTTATTGTGACGTCATCACGTTACGTCACGTCTAATCTGACAAAAACATTGAAAATTGACTACACTGCAACCAATTTGTCCAATAATGATATTTTGTTTAAAAAAATTCTGTCTTTTACTTGCTTGGCCTTTTACCCAAGAGTTGGCTTTTCGAGCATTGGCTCAGCCAGATCTCAGGCATTGTTTGACAAATATTGAATGTCAGTTATTTTTTCTAATTGTTTGTCTACAATAAATTACTTTGTATCAGTGGTAAACCAGCGACTGGTCCTGATAGAACGATTTCTTGAAAACGCAGTAAAATGTTAGGAGCAACAGGTTGGGTGCAGAAGTGACCATAATCTACTGTGAATTCCATTTAAAAGAAGTTTTCTCACACACAGTCAACAAAGGGACTTCTATTCTACCAAGAAATGATACAAAAATCGACTTTTCATGTCAATTAACAGGAATTTAGACTCTACAAAAAGTCACTCCTGAAGCTGTGACTTTTCAATTTGACTCCTTTTGGAATGAATTGTTGAAAAGAAGGTTAAGTAAAACACGGATGCCATTTGAATTTCACCGACTTGTTCTAAATTTGTTGAAGATTGTTATGAGTAAAACTTTTGGCATTGTATAACGTTTCTGGCAAATTTATTGACCAAAAACTTTATACTGACTAAACTTTTTCATCTCAGTATATAAAGTTTAGCTTTGATATTGAATGATGACCACTTACCCCCCGGTCCCACTGAGCCCGATTTCCGAAATATTCGTAGTGCCTTGGGAGAACGCATTGTCACCGATTTACTACGACTTTGAGGCGACTTTTTCTGTCCATCCAAAGATGGGGCATATAGACCATTTTGTTCCGTCACCGCAGCTCATCGCTGAGAATATGGAGTATTCGTAGTGCATCGCCGTTATTTGGTGTTCAACGCCGAATTAAACATAGCCAAATAGGCAAAATGTGTTGCCGAATAACCCCGATATACTAACCCGAACAACAACGACTTAGTACGAGGTACACCGATTTTACCGCGATTTTTGAAATCGGGAGAAAAAATTGCGCATGTTGAAATTTTTGTCCCGATTTATTTTTGATCCCGATTTGGTGCCGACTTTTATCAGGATGAACTACGAGTCTCCCGAAGTAACCCGATTTCCGGCCGATTTCTAATTTTTCGAAATCGGGATCAAATCGGGCTCAGTGGGACCGGGGGGTTACAAATGAAATATTAGATAACACAATTGCTGTTGGTAACATTGACAATGATGTTCAAGCTCTAATAGTCAGTGGTAAAGCTTGTCTTTAACCCAGGAATCTTTTTTATTCCCCGTAAACTAATTTAGGGGGAATATATAGGACTCACTCTGTTTATCTGTCTGTCTATTCATCCACATTTCTTGTAAGTGCAGTTATTCACAAAGGGCTGAACTGATTATGATGAAAGTTTACATGAATGATAACATGACATTGTCATTCACATGAAGAAATTTCTTTGCTCTCCAAGGTCAACCAAGGGAGATAATTTGACTTTATATTTTTGTCGTGCGCTGACTTCTCTTTAGTGCAACTCCTCCAAAACGGCTAGACAGATTAATTAGATAAAAATTCACAGGAATGATCAACATGGCATGGACTTTGGCAAGCAGAAATTTCTTTGCTCTCTCTGAGGTCATCCAAGGGAGATAATTTGACTTTGAATTTTTGATCCGCGTCAATTTCTTGCAAGTGCAACTCCTACCATATAGCAGGACCGATTTTTATGAAAATTCACAGGAATGATCAACATGACATGAACTCGAGAACCGTTTGACCTAGGACCATGAAACTTTACACAGTTGTTGCCCATGACCCAAGGAGGTGCCCTATTGTTTTTGGGTCACCAAGGTCAAAGGTCATGGTCACAATTGGACTTTGTTTAAAATTTGTTTAAAATCTGTTTCAGTGCTCTAAGTCATGAACCTTTTGACCTATAGCACTTTTTCAGTGACAAGGCCCTAGTGTGGGGTATTTGTCCGCTTTGCGACAGTTCTAGTTTTACTCTAAATTTGTGACCTTGGGTATTAGTTCGCTCAGTGACAGTTCTTGTTGGAGAAACAATTAAATGAGAACTCTTAATTCATTTCAGGGAACATGCCTACAGTCAGGGATATACTGTAGTACCACAGTTTATAGGTCATGGTATAGGGTCATACTTCCATGGGCCTCCAAGTATATTTCACGTTTGTAAGTAGTTAGTAAAAAAAATAAATGTTGGTTAAAAGTCTGAAATATATAAACTGATTCATTGTCAACCAACTTTCTACTTTACCACATGATAATTGAGTACCAAGACTTAAGTCTACTGTTTACAATTGTTGCCTATGGCAGCCACAGCACTTTGGCTTTCTACCCTCCCATGTACCCATTCATACACCTGAAGAGGAGAAATGTGGGTAACTTTTTGGCTAAGAAAATTCCTTTGACACCAATGGGATTTGAACACAGGACCCTTCGATTCCGAAGCATGCATCATACCACATGACCACAGTGCTCAGTACTTCTTTTTTAAAACCCTTCACTTCACTTGGCCGAGGCCTGATAGGTCAGTTATTGAGTTTATAATCTTGGAGTCTTGAGATTAAAATAGGTCATTTTAAATGAGTTTAGAATACTTGATGTTAGACAAGTCAGTTTTTACTGAGAGTTCAGCATACTTAACCCTTTACCAAACGACAAAATTTTGGGGTAGTCCAATTTGAAAGAAGTTGCAGACGACATTTCTATATGAAGAAATTTCGAAATTTTATAGCTTTTTGGGTAGAAAACATTGTGGGAAATGAAGAAATTGCTTGTCACAAGCAATTTCTTCATTTTCCACAATGTTTTCCAAAGCCATTATATTGTGGGGAGTCAAAAGGAGTCACTGTGTGGTAATGGGTTAATTTGTTTGTCATTCTGTCTGAACAATTCAATGGTAATATGAAAACTTAGAATGATAATCAGTAATTTCTCCAATTCCCTTAATGTGATTCAAACTACACCGAAATTATTCAGATGATGTCATAAACTTTCGTCGGAATGTTCCACTGCCGAATGAATGAAATTATCCGAATAGGATACCTAAAAAATGTTAATGATGTTGCACGAAAAATTCATGACGTCTCATGAATCTCATTAGGGGTGGACTACTTTAACCCTTTCCCAAACGGCAAAACTTTAGGGTGATCCACTTCAAAAACTGCCACAAATGACAAAATTGAAGTTATTAAAGATATAATTTAAAATATGGCATAGAAGATATTGAGACAAAGGGAGAAACTGCTGATTTTCAGCAGTTTCTTCTTTTGTTTCAATGTCTTCCCAAGCCTTTTCTATCAGGGACGTCAAAACCAGGTTTTGTTTGGGAAAGGGTTAAGCACATCAAAAACAGGCCTTGTTTGGACAGGATTAACAAATTTTATTGTTTAATTTCAGCATATGATGTTCATGGTGACACAGATACTCTTCAGAAGATGAAACCAGGAATGGTGTTTACTATAGGTATTACAAATTTCATTTCACATGGCACTGCTTTAGCTTTTAGTATCATAAATTACATGTCTGTCTATTTTTAAATTGACAAATCATTTATATTTTCTTATGTACCTGTAAATTCTTCGTATTATGATACAAGTCTTTTTGAAAAATTTTACGTTATATGCGAGATATGAACACAATTTATGTAAAGGTCAGGTCAAATGAAATCCGTAATATAGATCATTTTGTACTTCTGTTAGAACTTTTTGACTTACACCCCGGTTAGGGATGAGAGTCGACAATAAGATCTTCAAATCTTTTTATTCTACTTAAATCTTTATATGAAAAGATAAAAATTATAAAAACAGAATAATGATAATTGAGCTGGTATCTGTAAAAAGGTCCTGTAAGGCATTTGACAATAACATGAATCCAGATCAGCCTGTACATATGCACAGTCTGATCAGGATCCGTGTTGTTCTCTAATAGCTTCGATATGGCCTATGGTAACTTTACGATGGATGCATTGATCTTGATCAGATTGCTTTGACAAAAAGAATGATCTGGATCCTCATTGATCTGAAATGCTGTTTTCCTGATCCTGATATTAGCATATTAATTTTATTCAGTATACCATGGTGACCTTTGAAGAATAAGTGATTTGAATTTATTTTACATGTGTGGGTGCATTTGCCTTAATTCTGATGTTAAGATCAAGCTATGGTAAAGGTCATACATGTGGTCATATTTGAAGAAAGGGCTATGGCTTTTCCAAATGCAATATTTCATTTATTGTTCATCAAACCCTATGTTGTGGGTATTCATTAGATTTATCTCATCGAGACAATTCAAATGAGGACCCACAACATAGGGTTTGGATTTGAAATAACAAATTGAATGCTTTTACCACTCTTATCTGTTGCTCGGACAATACATTTGTAAAATTTCAGAGCCCATTATATCTGAGGGTAGTGAACAGTTTGAGATATGTGACCCATCATGCTAAAAGGGACCTTATCGGATGTGTGAAAAATATCGATCCTAGTCAGTCTGCGCAGTCTGCGCAGCCAGACTAGGGCCGACATTTTCCACTTGTATGTAATTTTCTAAATCCAGAATGTTTTCCCTATCTTGCTATATGTTGATTTTTCGCGTACGGGATCTGGTTGACCTGTGCTGGGTCGGACAAGTTTGTCAAAATTTGAATGTTTGGAGTTTGGATAAGGTCCCTTTTAGCATGACGGGTCACATATTATTTGATTGATTGATGTGTGTTTGTCAATAACTTAAGACTTGAAAAAGAGGTCATATGGCATTTTAGAACAACATGGAACCAGATCAGACTGTACTGTACAGTCTGATCAAGATCCATGATGTTCTCTAATAGCTTTGTTATTATCCGTAGCAACTCCAGTGGCGAATCCAGAGGTGGTTCAAACGAACCCCCCTCTGTAGCCTGATTATTTCATGTTCATTCAGAAATTCAGTCAAATATGTGTAATAACAGAAAATTATACCCACCTATTTGTAAATTCGACCCCCCCTCACAGAAATCCTGGATCTGCCTCTGGACTCTCAGAGAGCAGGCTGTCTTTTTCTTATTTTCACACAACACACATTGTACATTTCAGAGCCTATTATATCTGAAGGCAGTGAACAGTTTGAGATATTATCAGATGGTTGGACGTGTGTGTCTATGGATGACAGCAGATCTGTACAGTTTGAACATACTGTGTTAATAACTGATTCTGGAGCAGAAGTGTTAACCAGGTGATATACATGTACAAAATGTATTGTAAACCATTGTGAGAAAGGGTGAAAATACTGATATTTTCTGATGGTTGGATGTGTGTGTCAATGGACAACAGCAGACCCTTTCGAGAGAACAAGCTGTCAAGGGACATCTTGACTCCAGGCTTGATGTCGCAGAACCACCTAATTATGCCTTGTCATTATGGATCAGCTTCTTTTGGGTACCAGATGTCAGAATCCATGTCATTGACTGGTATAGCATCACGGAGGACAAAATACTGATATTATCAAACAGATTGACAAGTGTTTCTTCAAACATCAGAGACACATTCTTTAGAGCGTGATTCTTAAGCTGCTCAAGGGCAGGGATATTATTCTACACTTCCTACCAAACAAACTCTTGGTCAATCCGTATAAATAATAGAGATAATTAACAGAGTTATTCAAAATGCCCCATAATTTATAAACGGTAGTGTTTGGAATGCTCCATACTTTTACAAATGACATAATTGTGACATCATTTCTGAAAATGATTGTATAAATTATGGAGCATTCTGACCAACTCATCAGAATCTTTGTCTAATATCGCTTCATCTAAAACATCATAAGATATCTTGAAAAAATTTTGCTCTTAAAAAATGTGCCATTGACTGGATTTGACCATCTTAAAAAAAAATAAGAGAGCCAGGATGTGAATCATCTCAGTGAGAGAGGACACAGTGTATAATCATGTGACTCGGAATTTCCGATAATCATCAATATCTTTATAATACTTGACCAATTTTGAATTTGGTTTGAAGTAGAGAAGGTGGTAAAATGCCAGGAATAAGCTGGACGTGTTGGATTTTTGAAAAATCAACTGATATAAAAGTCATTGAAGATAAACCAAAATTTTGGTTTATCTTCAATAACTTTTTTATCATTTGATTTTTAAAAAAAACAACTGCGTCTATCTAATGCGTGACGTCTGTCCACATTCTCTGCTTCAAACTGAATTCAAATCGGTCGCATATTAACAAAATTATTGAAGATTTTCTGAAAATATTGAATCACGTGATTATCCATCGTGGAGGAACTAGAGGCTCGGATTAGATATTGTGGTAGCACTGCTTAGAGACATGCAAGTTATTCCAGCCAGTGATATGACCTTAGCAGTTAACAAGAGCTGTCCGAAGACAGCGCGCTCAACTTTCTTAGTTGCTTAGTATAAAGGGGGCATAACTCCAAATATAGTGGAGCCAGGGTCATGGCCCCTGATAGTAAGGTAGAGGGTGTGATGGTGAACAAGTATTCCAAGTTTGGGTTGAATCCCATTGATAGTATAGAAGTTATTGATGTTTGAAAAAACTTTAACCTTGGTTGCAACGCCGACGCCAACGCCAACGCCGACGCCCGGGTGACAGTATAAGCTCTCATTTTCTTCGAAAAATCGAGCTAAAAATGGTATTAACCAACCCCCATCAAATCAGCTTATTCAATGAAGGCTTCTTGCATAATGCGATAATTGATTGGTTTAAGCGCTGCATCATTGCAATGTATTTTATTAGCTTGTTTTATAAATAAAAGAACTTTCACTGATCATGCTGCTTTGTAGATAAATTTCATTTGAGCCAGGATCTAGAAAAAATATTCATTATTGCAATTGAGAACAACATAGATTCACATCAGCCTGTGCACATGCAGTCTGATCAAGATCCATTATGTTCTCTAAAATCTACAGTCCAATGAGATACCTCATTGCCCTTTACCATACCACAATATACAGCTGATATAATTCCTCACGACAAAGTCACTAGTAGAAATCTTGAAGGAAGGAGCAAACTTCTTTTCCTCCAAGGTTTTCTTAATCAATATCTGCAGAGCCACGATAGCTTGGTCAGTAACGCGGAGTCTCTCATTCAAAGGGTCGCGGGTACAAACCCCAGCTCGGCCAATATCCAAATAGACATTTGAAAAAAAGTCATTTGTCTCTCACCAATGGGAGTGAATCATCTATGTGAGAGAGCAGCTGGAGGCTCGGTTTGAATATTGTGGTGGTACTGGTGGGAGAAATACCAGGAATATATGGTTAGGTGCTCCAGCCGCTTCGATATAGCAGTTGAAAACGGCATAAAACCCCAATAAATTAATCAGTATCTAGGGGTCGTCAAACAGCGCCATTATTTGGGAAAGGTAAAGGAGGGCGATATTGGAAGAGTAAATAAAGTAATACCATATGTGTGCTCTGGTCTCTTTCCCAAACAAGCCCCGATTTTCCACCATTTTCTCTCAATATTTTCTGTGCTATATGGTTCAGTAATCATTTTACATCCACTTTGTCATTTACAGTAGTTTTGTAATTGGAACAATCTAAGTTCTTGATTACGAAAACAGAGGTACATTCTTTAGATCGAGAATTTTTAAGATTTCTTAAGATGTTTTTGATACAGCGTTTTTAAGACCGAGATTATAAGCGATGTGTTCCGAATGTTCCATGACATCATTATGACGTCATTTGTATGAAGTACGGAGCATTCGGAACTCCACGGTTTATGAATAATGGAGCATTCGGAACAACTCGGTGGATTCTCTCCCATATAGATTCTGCAGAATTTACCCAGGTGTTCCGAAAGAAGTAGAAAGCAATGGCGGCTTCCAGTGATCATCTTAAAAGTCTTGCTCAGAGGAACGCTTTATCCTAAAACATCTTAAGAAATCTCAAGATATCTCAAGAAATCTCGCTCTAAAGAACGCACCTCAGGTCAACAGTTTCGCAGTGTCAATCACACAGGTCAAAATTATAATTTATGCTTGCCATCAGCATTTTCTTCTGATGCTTTTCAGGGTTCTCCCCAGAACAAAATAAAGCCGTATTGGCAAATCATAAGTACTGGTAAACTTTGAAATGCATTGTGTTCATGCACATAATAGTGAATAAAAACATAATGGAACAAGAGGACCATGATGGTCCTTAATCGCTCACCTGCACCTAGATAGAATGAAAGTCCCAATGTTGTCAAGTTCAGGAGCACAAAATTTAAGATGCGAGATCATGTTCCAGCTGAAAACTGCTTTCATAATCTTGAATGATCAATATTTGTAGCTGTTACATTAAAAACAAAGTGAAAGAAAACAACAATTTTGTCACAGTAAAGGGCACATAACTCTGTTCTAATAAAGATATTCTCATCAACATTATGTCCAAGTTTTTTTATTGGTTAATATTATATATAGGGCACACAACTCTGTTTTTTTAGTCCAATCAATCTGACAAATTAAAACATTTAAAATATTATGGTAACCAGCATTGCGACCAAGTTGTGTCTTGATTGGTCCATATTTGTTTGTTAGAGAGAAAATAAAGTTGAAAACAGTAATTTTATGAAATTAAAGGGCCAATAACTCTTGTTTTTTTGGCCAAATCAAGCTGAAAATTTAACTCATTAAGTATCTTGTGGTCACTGACATTGTGGCCAAGTTTTGTCTTGATTAGTCAATAAATGTAGATGCTAGAGTGTAAACAAAGTTTAAAACAGCAATTTTGTCAAATTCAAGGGCACAAAACTCCAGACTTCCTGCTCCTGTCACACTGAAAATCGAACTCATCCAAGATCTTATAGTTACCAACATTATGGAAAAGTTTTGACTTGATTGGTCAATATTTGTAGATGCTAGAGTGGTAGCAAAGTCAAAACTAGCCATTTTTGACGTTCAAGGGCACATAACTCCAGACTTCCTAGTTTGATCTGACTCAAAATCAAACTCATCCGAGAACTTATGGTCATACATATTTTGACTAAGTTAAATTAAGATTTGTCAATATTTGTAGATACTAGAGTGGTAACAAAGTCAAAACTAGCCATTTTTGACGTTCAAGGGCACATAACTCCCGAATTCCTTGTCCGATCTGACTCAAAATTGAACTCATCCGAAAACTTATGGTCATACATGTTTTGACCAAGTTTGGTTAAGATTGGTCAATATTTGTAGATACTAGAGTGGTAACAAAGTCGAAACTAGCCATTTTTGACGTTCAAGGGCACATAACTCTAAACTTCCTGGTCCGATCTGACTCAAAATCGAACTCATCCGAGAACTTATGGTCATACATGTTTTGACCAAGTTTGGTTAAGATTAGTCAATATTTGTGGATGCTAGAGTGGTAACAACAAATTGTGGACAGACGGACGGACGGACAGACGGACAAAAAGCGACCACAATAGCTCACCTTGAGCACTTCGTGCTCAGGTGAGCTAAAAAGAAGAAATTGCTCAAATTGAGCAATTTCTTCTTTCCCCCTTATGTTTTTATACATGATTATTACATCTTATATTATAAGAATACATTATTCATCACTTTTTAACATGTAATGTCTACAACTCCCTCTATTTGGTGACCTTTCTGAATGAATTAAGCTGTAGGGGTACTGTTTAAGCTGTATTGGCATTACACTGATTTACATGAAGCTGTAGTGGGGCCTATACAGCTTATTGGGCCGGGGAGGACAATATTTTTGAAAAGCTCTTGGTTCCAAGACTTTAAAACCATAGCTTTTTTGGAAAAGGTTCAAGTCTGACACTCTAACAAAATATGAGCAATGCACGTTGTTTTGAACAATTTGCAGACAAGATTTTAGACCATTTCAAATTGGAAAGAATGGGAATTCGTCGGTGTAAATGCAAAACCTTGTATGTCGATTCTTGCGATTTTCAAATTACAAACTTGTGTGCCAGGTTTAGACAATTCTTGCAGGTTTTGAGATATTTCTACTAATCAGTATTAATGACACATTATCTGTGAACAATATGTCAAACTTTCAAGTAAAACATTTCAGTTTGGGAAAAGTTATTACCACTTTTTTCTCTCCCCTTTAAAATTTTCAAAAAACGAGATACGAGGTTTTGCATTTACAACGACGAATTGCTTTGTTTCAGGCTGTAGTTGCTTTGTCTTTTTGTTCCTTTGCATATTGCATCATCCGATCAAAATCTCTATATATTAAGCAATTCCTGCATGACAACGCCTTTTGATGCCGACAAGAGAAAGGCCTTGAAAAACATTGCGCGAAATGAAAAAATTATTTGTGACAAGCAAATTCATTTCCCACAATATTTTCTAACCATAAAAGACAGTTTTACATTTCATTCATCTGATGTTTGCACCATCTTTGAAATTGAATCAGTCTAAAATTTTGCTGTCTGGTAATGGGTTAAATCCAAACAGATTGGTGGGGGTCCACAGCTTTCAATCTGGATACAATGATCTAGTTTCGCAAACATGGGCTGAGGTTAAAGAACGTTGGCTGAGGTTAAAGGTCAAATGATAACATTATAGCCCTGGTTATCGATGTTTGAAGAACTCATTTGCTACCCCTTTCACAATTAAGACCAGGGCCTGTATTCACCAACGCTTCTAAATTGATTTTCTAAAGTAAAGTTACATACCAACCAATCAGAGTGGCCGATTCTTTTGTTTAAGTTTGTCTCGGCCACACTGATTGGTTGTAATGCAATTTTACTTCAGAAAATCAATTTAGAAATGTTGGTGAATACGGGCCCAGGTTTTAGCGTTCCATGTAGAAACTACTTGGAAAAACAGAGACTAAAGAAGAACACGCTTATTATCAGCATTTTCTTCATTTGCCTTAATATTTTCCATAGTATTTCTTTCACATATCCATTCATCATCCATTTTGTTGACTGTCATATTATTAGCCAATTCTCCCACAATGACACTTTTTGACTCCCCACAAGAATGTGGGATTGGGAAATGTCATGGTAAGTTAAGAAATTGCTTGAAATTCCTTGTTACAAGCAATTTCTTGATTTCTCATTGTGTTTTCTTCCAATAAAGAAGGCAAGACTTTAAAATTTCATTTACTTAGAGTTTTCTGCAACATCTTGAATTTAAATCAATCCAAATTTTGCTGTCTAGTACCCAAACCACCTAACCTAAACCATAGATTCCTGGTATTTTAACCTTTTCCCAAACAAGACCTGGTTTTGACGTCTCTAATAGAGAAGGCTTGGGAAAACATTGAAACAAAAGAAGAAACTGCTGATAACCAGCAGTTTCTCCTTTTGTCTCAATATTTTCTATGCCAAATTTTACACAAATTATATCTTAAATAACTTCCACTTTGTCATTTGTGGCAGTTTTTGAAGTGGATCACACTAAAATTTTGTAGTTTGGGAAAGGGTTAACAGCACTTCAACATCCTTTCCAAACCTCCAGCTGCTCATCCCACTTCAGAGCTACAGAATAGAGGGGGTATTGACTTTTTAAACTGAGATATCTCATTAATCCTTTACCAAACACAAACATTTTGGGATGATCCATTTTGAAAATAGCTGCAAACGACAAAATACATGCTACTAAAGGCAACATTTGTGAATAATATAGCTCAGAAAGCATTGAGACAAAAGGAGAAACTGCTGGTTATCAGCAGTTTCTTCTTTTGCCTCATTGTTTTCCCAAGCCTATTCAATTAGGGACATCAAAACCAGGTGTGTTGTTTGGGAAAGGGTTAATAATCCATCAAACCCTGTGTTGTGGGTACTCATTGGATTGTCTCCACGAGCCGATTCAAATAAGTACCCACACCATAGGGTTTGGATTTGAAACAAGAGGACCATGATGGTCCTATATCGCTCACCTGAACCAAAATGATATGAGCAACACTTTTGTTCAATTCAATTAATATTTATGACTTTAAGACTGAGAACGAACTTATGGTCAATAGCGTTGTGAAAATCCAACTTATACAAGATCTTATGGTGCCCAACTGTGTCCAAGTTTTGTCTTGATTGATAAATAATTGTAGATTCTAGAGTATAAACAATGTCGAAAGCGGCCGAAAAAGCAGTTTATTTTCAAATTCAAGGGCACATAACTCTCGACTTCCTGATCAAATCAAACTGAAAATCAAACTCATCTGAGATCTTATGGTCCCAAACATTGTGTCCAAGTTTTGTCTTGATTGATTAATAATTGTAGATTCTAGAGTGCAAACAAGGTCAAAAACAGCCGAAAATGGCAATTTTATCAAATTCAAGGGCACATAACTCTCGTCTTTCTGGTAAGATCAGACTGAAAATGAAACTAATTCAAGATATTATGGTCTCCAACATTGTGTCCAAAATTTGTCTTGATTAGTCAATAATTGTAGATTCTAGAGTGTAAACAAGGTCAAAAACAGTCAAAAACGGCAACTTTGTCAAGTTCAAGGGCACATAACTCTCGACTTTCTAATTAGATCAGACTGAAAATCAAACTCATCCAAGATCTTATAATCCCAAACATTGTTTCCAAGTTTTGTCTTCATTGATTAATAATTGTAGATTCTAGAGTGTTAACAAGGTCGAAAACAGTCAAAAATGGCAATTTTGTCAAGTTCAAGGGCACATAACTCTCACCTTTCTGTTCAGATCAGACTGAAAATCAAACTCATCTAAGATCTTATGATCCACAACATTGTGTCCCAATTTTGTCTTGATTGATTGATAATTGTAGATTCTAGAGTGTAAACAAGGTCGAAAACTGCCAAAAATGGCAATTTTGTCAAATTCAAGGGCACATAACTCTCGTCTTTCTGGTCAGATCAGACTGAAAATTGAACTCATCCGAGATCTTATGGTCTCCAACATTATGTCCAAGTTTTGTCTTGATTGATCAATAATTGTAGATGCTAGAGTGTTAACAAGGTCAAAACTAGCTATTTTTGACATTCAAGGGCAGATAACTCTGCACTTTCTGGTCCGATCAGGCCCATAATCGAACTTGTCCGAGATCTTATGACCATACTTGCTTTGGCCATGTTTGGTCAAGATTGGCCAACTTTTGTGGATGCTAGAGTGTTAACACCAAATTGTTGACAGACAGACGGACGGACGGACAGACGGACGGACAGACGGACGGACGGACGGACGACGGACATTGAGTGACCACAATAGCTCACCTTGAGCACTTCGTGCTCAGGTGAGCTAATAAGAAATTTAGCATGTCTTCATACCCCCTCTCATCTGTTACTCAGGGTGTATGATTTTTCAACCGTTGAACTGGGACAAATGACAAGTGATAGAAAGGATATTTGCTTCTGCTAGACAAATGTAGGAAAGACTTTTGCCTTTGCTAGGGAGCAAACGCTGGACCACATGGTTACGAGTCTGGTATTGGTCTGCTACCAGCTGTGTTATGGTAACGTCTGCCTATGTGTTTTGGTGATGGGCTATTCAGAGAGGTTCAAATGAATTAACAATACAGGTCTAAACAATATGAATTTTTATTGAAGGTTAAAATTTCAAAATTGGCAATACCCAGGTTGAATGCACTGAAGGCCAGAAGCTAACTACAATAAGACTCTGTACTGATAAAATATACACATAATTCCTAACTCTGCGAACCGTGAACCTAGTTATCGTTTGGCGTACGATATATCAGAAGGTAATGACGATCTTTGATGACGAAAAAAAAGTCAAAATTGGTACCAATTTCGTAATACAAAATAAAGTAAATTTACATAGTAAATTATTAATACAAGTGATTATTTAGTTCTATTGGGCTACAAGTCATTTTACATAAAAAACTTCCATTCTAACTTAATTCCCTATATAATACAACATACACTAAGGGTCGGGTTGAATAAAACGAGTTTAAAGTAAACCATTTTATGCAACTCGACCCAATTGTTTAGAGCTTTTAAGCTTGGCCTGTGGTGGAGTGTCAGAGGGAGTAACGGCAGAAGGGGACTGGATATTGCCATTTTTTTATTGTTGATGTTACTCTCTATATACAATATTGTTTAAAGTTTACATTCAAGCTGATGGAACATGCTCGATGCTAGCTGATGACGATGCTATAAAGGTCTGCTAGACCTGACGAAGACTAACTTTTGCCGTAACTACTCTCTGATCATTCCACGCTCAGACGCACAAGCTTTACCCTTTATTCAGCCGTGCCAAAGTTCATAATTGAGGCTACTTATATTTCAAATGCAATGAAAAAATTCGAAATAAGTTCTCATGTTTCCATATCCTTCTTTCAAAGCTTTCATATTTTGATGATCAAAGGATTATGGGGGCCTCTCTTAATAGCTGGTTAACTTCACGAAATGCTAGGACTTGAAAATAAATCAAGTAACCCCAAAATATTTCGGCTGAGTGTTGTCCAGTTTTAATTCCATCCAACCATACATACATGCATACAAAGAGGATAAGCAGGAGATTAGACATTTGTCCAAATACGTCGATCTTTATATATACTCCATGATAAAACGAGCAGTACCAAAATCATTTGCTGAATCACCCGATATAGATTGAAAGAAATTGAAAATATAATATACATATCACCCACAAAAGTATCTTAACAATTAACAGCAGTTTATATAAATTACAACATAAATTATCAAAACAGAAATCAATAACTCAGATTTATTCCTAATTCACAGATCTTAATCCATATTTCATCTTTACAAGAATTATGCAATTTTTCTCAAGAATCACGAGTTCTTGTCCTATCCGTCTAGGGATGTATAATTAAAGCTTGAATCACATAAAGCGAGTAAACAGCAGCTTGAGACATCGTAACATAAAATTTTGTAACATTCATTCATCTCAATACAAAAAAGAAAATTCAAAAAGAAAGAGTCCGAAATTGAACAAGTATATAATAAATTAAGAGAAAAAAGTCTTTCACAATGATTTTTTTCTTTCCAATGTGGAGAGCGAAACAAGGCACCGTGCGTGGTGGCGATGATGTGTGTAGAATGGCGCGCTCACATGCCGGCCAATTCAGCAAATGTCTGATCCAACTCGTCACTAATCTGCTTGTATTTCTCCTTCTCCTGAAGCAGTTCATCTGAAACAAACAAACACAGTTTAAGGGTCTGGAACTACGAAACTATCTATCTGAATATCATATATTTTCTGCAAAAACCTCATAATCACAGCTTTAAGGTAAATGACCCATCATTAAAAACACCACTTTCTAGCCATACGAAACGCATCAAAGGACCTCTATGGATAAGGCGAGAAATCTCCCTAAAAGGCTCTAATGGAAAAGTCAATTTTCAAAACATGCAAAATGATGATTATTTTGAGCTATATTGTTAGATGGATACCTAAATCCTATAAAAAGTGATTTTGTTCAATCAAAACGATTCGACATGTACAGCTAACTCTTGGTTTCTGTACCTATCCCCAAAATTACATTTTCTTACCCCACCGGTATTCATTTAACCAGAATTAAGTTTTCTATGATTTTATTAGCAAGATTTTTTCTGTACATGTATGGCAAATTGGTGTTGAAATCATATACCAGTTTTCCTTTTGTCCTTAATGCGCATGCGCATCATTTGAACGAGTTTAAAGGCGAAATCTTCCCGCCAAAAATATGGCAATTGGTATATGAGCACTATTTTTAGTATAAAAGTATGTTCCACCCCGTGACCAAGGAAATCCTTTTTACCAAGGAAGCATATGGTCAAGTGACACAACATATGTCAATGGGAAGCTGGGTCAAGGGGTGGAACGATGTTCACCAGCCCATGGAAAGTAGGTATTCCTCAGTTTTTTTGCGGGAGAGTTCGCTTTTAAAGTTGTTTCATTGATGCGCATGGGCAATACAGACAAAACCAGAGCTGCCATATGATGTCAACACCATTTATCCTTGTATCTGTAGAAAATAAATTGAAAATAAAACAAAAAGAAACTTCATTTTACGTCTATGAATACCGGTAGTATAAGAAAATGAAACTATTTATATGGGCACAAAAATCAAGAGTTATCTGCACCTATAGAAGCTTAATTTTGTTTCTCCATTTGTTAGTTTTGAAAATTGACCCATCGTGCTGAGCCTTTTAGGGAGATTTCTCGCCTTATCCATAGAGGTCCTTACACACATTTGCAAATACACTTCACATAAGTTGATTCACCGTGCCGGATTTCAAGATTATGCTTCAAGAAGAAAATAATTTACAAATATTGTTTTACTCTATATTCATATGCAAGGGAGGTAGTTTTGAACATTTTTTGTCAAATATTTCCATAAGTATGCATTAATTCAAAATTCTATACCGTTCAAAATTCTTACGTTTATGCTTGGAATGGAAATGTAGAACTAACACAGATTAGGAATTACTGGCACTTTTCAAATTTCGTCTCTGCCTCTTTAGTGCTAATGATGGGTTGTATATGTTAATCAAACTGTAGTTACAAGGTTTTTCCAAATGCTAAGCTTGGAAGAAAAGCATCAATATTCAAAATCAAATAACTTATTTGTCACCCCACATTGATTTTTATTTTATGCCTTTCCCATGTAACAAATTGCAGACAGCACTGATTTGAAAGCTGCTGCATTTTTTTTAAATGGGTGTTGATAAATGATTTGTAAACAATTTAGCAAGGAAAGCATCAACACAAAATGATAAAACATAGAATAAGATAGAATAGAATCTGTTCAAGTCTGCACACATTTTTTCAATCATATTGCAGAGGCAGTTGAACCTGACTATAGAGTTTGTAGCTCTTCTCCCACCAGTACAAAGACAGCATTTCATCCAAACCAGCTGTTTGTCCCATAGAGCCAATTTGTCTATGTACACAGATAACCATTGAATGATTTTCAATGCCTCTTTTAACTTTATGTCAGATATATTATGGCGGAAGCCTACCGGGATTCCTGTTGTTTCAACAACACTACCACAACATCCTTTCCAAGCATCCAGCTACCCTCCCATATAGGTTAACCCTTTCCCAAACGACAAAATTTTAGACCGTTCTAATTTGAAAGTTGCTGAAGACAACAAGACTCATGTTTATAAAGGTAGGATTTGTGTATGATATAGCACAGAAAATATTGAGAAAAAAGGAGAAACTGCTGATTATCAGCAGTTTCTTCTTTTGTCTCAATGTTTTCCCAAGCCTTTTCTTTTAGGGACGTCAAAATAAGGCCTTGTTTGGGAAGGGGTTAACTATTATACACCCATTGGTTGGAGACAGACCCATGTCAGAGATAGTCTCAGCTGAGGATTTTCATTTTCATATCGCTTTTCAACGAAAACTTCATAACTGTAGCTTGTTTTAAGCTGCAGTTATGAGGTTTTCGTTGAAAAGCAGGGATATATTCATATTTCATGTTACCTTTGGACAAATTGATATAAATTTATAAAGTGCTATGCTATAATTCCCCGTGTATCTGGTTAAGAATTTCCTCCATTTCGTCTTTAAGTTGACGGTAATTGTCTTTTACGTCAGTATTATCATCTGAAATTCACAAGCCACATGCACTTTCAAAACATCAGTTAGTAACATAGCATTCCGCGGATTCGTCAATACAGCTTTGGAAATTTATTAGCCAGTCCTATATTCATTTGCTTGAATAGGGAACAATTTTATCCAGATAGCGGTGCCGTAATTTCGGACAAAAAAAGAGTATTTACTAGGTGTTATTATAAAATCTAGTAACTACAGCTTGAATCAAGCTATAGATATGAGATTTTATAACAAAACTGACGGTAATCCCAGTCTATTTTTGGTACAAAATTCTTTGCCATTGGTTTATCCCTTTCCAAAACAAGACCAGAGTTTTGTTATCCAAAATATCATAGATTCACTGCCTTCAAAAGCTTTGGTCACAATAGGAACATGCTGCAAACAGAAGGAGAATGGTTAACCCATTACCAGATGGCAAAATTTTGGACTGTTCCAAATTCAAAGATGATGCAGACAACAATTTCAAGTAAAAGAAACTTTTTTGGGCCTTTTGGGGTAGAAAACATTGTGGGCAATTTCTTCATTTTCCACAAAGTATTCCAAAGCCATTTGGGTTTTAGGGTGTCAAAAGGCGTCATTGTGCAGTAATGGGTTGAATTGGCTACTTCCAAAGCTGTCAAAACTTGTATTTGAATGTTAGTTAATTTTACTGATGCAGGTTTCAAGATCAAAATAGTTCACACACATGCTCAAAAATATGGTAATCAAGACAATTGTGATTGACATTTCTAACAAGAGGGCCAGGATGGCCCTGTATCCACCCAAAACACAATTATATTATATGTAGAATCTTAGATGCAACAAAATTTAATCATTTATCAAATTATCAAAACCTGAATATTTAACCAATTTTGAATGAGCATTTTCTTCCTTTCTCTTGATTGAATGTTCAAATTACGTCACAGTGTCAACTTTTATTGACCCGTGATCAACAGAAATCTACATACTTTCCAATCGATCCACGTCAGCTAGTAATTTGTTTCGTTCACGTTCTAATTCTTCTGATCGACCTTCAACCTTTCATGGGGAAAATAAACAAAACATGCATGAAAACAAATCATTCCTTTATGGCATAACAGTTAAACGAACTCCTGGAACATTGCTGAAATAGACTGTTAGTAGGGTTTAACTCATCTAAATGGCATACAGATCATGTAATTTAAGGTAGAACACCCGTAATGTGGCCATTTTGAGATTCATAAAACAATAGATTTTTTCTAACGACGTCTTTACGTATCTGAACCTATTCAGGCGTGGTCGTAAACATTCAGTGGTGGAAAGTTCCACCGACTGTTTTCGACTTTGTCCGAATAATTCCAACATTATGCGAATCTCATTAGGGGTGGCCTACCTTAAACAATGTATGTCTGAACATTCTCATCAACATGAAGTAATTCCACATAATTTCTGTTTTTCTTATCACTATTTTATTTTTATTCATTTTTTTTCCCTTCAGTTTTGCATTGGCAAGAAGTTCTTTTTCAGAAACAGATTTTCCCTGTTTAGTGTTAGAAATACCAATAAAATATTTGTTGAAGTAATCAGAAAAAGATGGATACAACTTTTTTGCAAAATTTACTAAATGTTTTTTCAGAAGTAATGTGGAAAGACACTCCATAATGACGCAACACACACAATAAATTTGGTGCTACATATTTGTACTAGGCCTGGCAGTATACCGGTTGGCATGGTTTCTCATTCCATGGATTCTTACTCATTTTTTCATTCACAATGCCAAGAGATGCAGAGCTACTGATAAGAGGGGGTGTTTGTCTTTCAAAATGCAATATTCAATTTTTTGCTTATCAAAAACTATGTTGTGGGTACTCATTGGAATCATCTCATCGAGATGATTCAAATGAGTACCAACAACATAGTATTTGGATTGGAAATAACTAATTTAGAATGCATTTACCCCTCTTGTCTGATGTTCTAGTGATGTTAAACATACCACCAGATACACACTGTTGGTGCAGTGCCAAAATTACTACCTGTAATTACCTTTTCCCAAACAACAAGATTTTAGACTAGTCCAAATTTAAAGAAGTTGCTGTTGCCAAAAAAATTTCTTTGCTATTGATCTAAAGTATACAATAAGTAGCAGGGAACCCAACAAAAGAAAATGCAGTTTTTCTGCTATTCTCTTGATAGTTCTGAACTAACATTAAGTACACTTGCAAAAGAAAAATAGGGGTTTATTTGGGAAAAGGATTACTAAGCATTATCTACAGAGAATTGTTCAGGAGCAAAAAATTACTCTCTACCTCTCTATTTTAATCTTCCTGATGATTCATAGAGGGATATTACACAGTTCCAAACAGCTAATTTTTGCATTTTCATAGCAGCGAATTCATTTGCTTGCATTAGATTCCATATTTTCCATTAACCCCTTCCCAAACAAGACCTGGTTTTGACGTCCCTTATAGAAAATGCTTAGGAAAACATTAAGGCAAAAGAAGAAACTGCTGATAACCAGCAGTTTCTCCTTTTGCCTCAATATTTTCTTGGCTATATCACACACAATTTCAACATTTCGTAACAGCGATTTTGTTGCTGAAGCAGCTTTTGAATTGGACGTGCCTAAAATTTTGTCGTTTGAGAAAGGGTTAAATCCTGATGTGGTTATCCATATCCTTTGCTGGGTGTCATAAAACATTGCATTTGAAGAATAAAGTTATGGCTCTAAAATGCTTTACCAAATGGAGATACCAATGCCACAACCAGTAAAGAAAGCTTATCCAAATGTATTTGTATGAAAATAGAAAATTCTGCAAGTAGTATTTACAGTTGTCGCCACATCGTATGGCACGTGTTTATGTTTTCTTTAACGTTCAATTACATTTGAACAAAACATAAACATTGTGCCATACGATGTGGAGAAAACTGTAGTTTCATTTGGCAAAAGGTCAATAGATTGTTGTTTTTGTGTATTTCTTTTTATCGCACAAAATGATTCAACCAGCCAACCAGTTGATATAAATGAGCAGCCTATCTCGTGCTAGAGATAAGAGGGGGTAATGGATTTTCAAAATGCAATGTTTCATTCATATTTCATCAAACCCTATTTAGTGGGTACTCAATAGAATCGTCTCATCGAGACGATTCAAATGAGTACCCACGAAATAGGGTTTAGATTTGAAATAACAAATTAAGAATGCCTTTACGCCCTCTTATATGTGGCTGAGAATTCTCCATTATAAACAACAAAACTCAAACTGAAACAAAACAAGCACATGCTTCTTCTTTGCTTCTATTCCTTTTTCCACATTTGTATCGAGGATTTTTTAAATTATCATTATACACTAATACACAGACACACTGACAAATACATTAACTATCACATTCTCCTTTAATGCATGTCGTCTTGCCTGAAAATAATATGAGTTAGTTTACAAAATGCAACATTAGTCATATATGGTAGAATTTCCATATTGTGGTGACCAATTTGAAATTCACAAGATGTCAGAATTTTTCCTGACATTTCATAACCATTTGGAAGTAGAAAGATCCTTTTTTATCCTAAATACAGCCAAATGTTTATGAAGTTCAACAAAAGGTTCCAATATCGTACCAATCTCAGAATGGCCACATTACAGTTACTCTACCTTAATGCTAAAGGCTTGGATAAATAACAGTTCATATTAAGATGTTGCATAATTCAAGGTCATGTGTTTTATATTGTAACAAGACTGTGTGGTAAATAAGATTCAATTTTGAGGAATACACTTGCCATTGTGTAAGTAGATTAATTGGCATTGTCATGAATATCTGTATTAGATTACATTATGCAGTGAAGGTGTAAATAAATTTGGTTGGACTAACACTCGTTACTGGCTCCAAACACTAAATATTAGGCGACTGTCAACTAAAGGGGGAGGCAGCACCCTAAAATATGTGATAGGAGTCATGAGTTGGGGGGCAACGGTTATTCATGATTCAAGGTTATGTGACCAAAAGCTGTAAACAGACAGAATGATTCAGTATTATTAATGTGCATTTTCCTTTTTCTTCACAGAAAGCTTTCTAGGAATGAGTATGTTACAAATCTGAATTAATTTTGTCAACTGTGAATGCAATTTGGACCAGTCTACAAGCCTATTTTCCAGTAAAACTTTGGGTCTGTCAAGCAATGCATCGAATCTGAACCATTCTGGCTGTCTCCAACTTTGATCCATTTCTGTAAGATTCTACAAGAGTGTTTAGTGTCGGGGTTATAACATATGGAGTGGGTCGGGTTGTACCGTTAGAACCAAGTTTGGCCATCATCCTCATCTGAATTATAACCATCATACTGGCGGCTGCCCTGATAGTTTTGTGGGTTTGAATTGTACGCTACATTAGGGGGAGCTACTGATCTAACATTCGATTGACGAACGCGGGATGCTGAAGGTCGCTCGACGGCCTCTGAAATAGAGGGGGACACCAACGCTAGCTCTCTCCTATTACATGAATTTTCTCCTTGTACCTAACACCTTTACATATGTGATCCATCTCGCAAAAAGAAACCATCAGCAAAGCGTAAACAATATCCACCCTAGTCACTGTCTACGCAGTCTGCATAGGCTGACTAGGGTTGAAACTTTGGTCTTAGATGGTTTTCTGAACCAATTGGTTTTTTTCACCTAACTCTATGTTCAGTTTCGAAATGCAATAAATACTTGACTTCTGTTGAGCCTCTTCTGAATTTCATACTTAGATTATGCAGATGTCTGGTTGCACCTTTTGCTCGAAAGTGGTCACATATTTCAAGGTGATAAACAACTTATTAGCTTTGTATGTATGTTGAAATTACGAAAACCAATAATTTCTTTGCAAAATTGCCCCTCAAGTGGAAATGTTTATAGAATAAATGACCTTCAACAACAAATTTTATTGATCTAAATTTATCCAAGCCTTTAGCAGAATTCATAAACTAATCTGAAACAGTATCTATCATCTTAATGCATTCCTACAGCTGAAAATGGTCCTTAAAAACACATTTTAATTTGATCTACAACATCAAAATCAATTCACAAATCGTTGGTCAAGTCTTGAGATCACTGGTTTATACCATCATGCTTTAGCTTGAAAGACCACAATTTTTTGCATGTCAGCAGTTGACAATGAACACAATAAATGCCATAACAATAGCCTAAATAAGCTGTGGTTACAACATTTTGGATGTCCAAACATGATTTATGAATCATTCTAGATACTTGTAGATCTACACATGTTAGTTTAGAATGAGCACAACAATAGGATATCAACTCCATGCGTTGATGTTTGCAGGTAGAACAAGAATTGCGAATGTATCACAACAGATGCTCGCGGGGGATGCGCGGGCAAAATGCGCGCACGGGATGCACGAACGTTACCTTCCAGCCTGTCTACTTCCTTCTGTAACTTGTTGACAACACGTTCAGCCTCAGAGGCACGGTTCTCAGCCTAAACACGGCAAGTAATATATACAGTTAATGTGACACAAATACTTTTCCTAAAATCACATCTAAAAAGTAGATCTACATCATCATTCAAATATAAAATCTTATCATATATTAACTTAATTTAAGTCTGTACTCAATATGTCTACTCAGACTTTGTGCTTAAAAAATCATGGAAAATCTGATGCATGTCACTTGACTATTTGTACTGAATAAAACTATCAAAATGCATAATTGTACAACCTTCTGTACCTAACTTGTCACCTTCTTTAGTTGCAAAGATGTAAGTTTAATTAAAAATATCTTTTTGACTTTCAATCCTTTAGAATCTACATCAAAATGTCGAAACATCTGTGCTTTAGTTACAAATAAAGTTATTATAATAAAACAAAAAGCCAGAACATCACATAAAAGCTATTTCTAACACAATCTAGAATATTAATTTCAACCCTTTCCCAAACAAACTCTCATTTTTGTTGTAGAAACAGCTGGAGAAAACATGAAGGCAGAAGAGGAAATGCTAATAATCAGCATTTTCTTTTTTCGCCTAAATATTTTCTGTGCTATACTATACATGTACAAATTTTCCGATCTAAGCAACATTGGCCATGTCAGCAGAAACACCTTCAAATTAAGAACTGCCTTAAATTTTGTTTGGGAATGGGTTTACTCACCACAATTTAATGACTATTTGAAGTCATCATGCCAACATTTTGTGTTTAGAAAGACGCAAATATTGGTATTCAGCATTTTCTTGCTTTCTAATTTTTTTATAAGTTTTAATCAGCATTTTCTTGACTTGGTTACAATATATACAATAGCATTATCTGATCATCAGCTATAATCATATATTTAAAAGGTTTTACTTCTTGCTCTGAATGGGGAAGTTTTTAGCCCCTAAATGTGACATCTGCCCTAAACCAGGCCCCTGTTTCTCGAAAAAACTTAAGTATATTCTCATGAGAACATGCTCAACTTCAAAGGGATACTCTCCAACGTTGAAGGGTATTTGATTGAAGTTCCCGTGGATTTTGTGCGATTTGAGCAAGGTGATCAGATTTGAGCATGAGAATGTACTTAAGTTTTTTCAAGAAACCGAGGCCAGGTTTTTAGACGGTTTACTCCCCCTGAATGTTTGCAACCCATGAATTGGGAAGTTTGTTTCCTTAAATGGGATGTTAAGGGTCCCTGAATGAGAATGTTTGCGGCCCCTGCATGGGGATGTTTGCAGCCCCATAATGGGATATTTGTACTTACATCCTTCAGTCTCTGGGTCAGGTCACGGATGGTCTCTTCATAGCTGTCCTCTCTCTGTGACGCCTACAAACACACAGACAGACACGTCAACATACATGGTATAGACTAGCACTGAACTCCTAAACCTTAATTGCAATACTACTATCAATGTAGACTATGACGCACTTATTGTGGCTTTTCAACAAAAATCTCGTAACTGCAGCTTTAAACAAGCTGCAGTTACAAGGTTTTTGTTTAAAAGCAGTGATATGCGTGTTTGCCAATAGCTTTGTATAGAGCAAAATTAATATCTATCAACTTTTTTTCTCACAGACAAAAACTTACCAGTAATATCACAAATATTCCATGACAGATTTAGATTATTTCAAAATCATAGTCATGATTGTGTTTTGCTAATTTTTGAAAGTAGATCTATCATTAAGAGAGAACAATAATTTTGAGTATTAATATATTTCATCTTTATATCTAAAGTTGTATGTCTCTCAGCTATAGAATAATGACATTAAAAATAACACAGACAAAGCAAATATTCACTGCTTTCAATCACTGCGCCATTTGATTGTCAAAGTAATATCAAATCTTTAGTAGAACTGTGTGCATCATCTCTATAATATCTATTGTACATCAACCCTTTCCCAAAACATGGTGGATTTGAAATCCCTGGCAGAACTAGCTTTGAAAACATTCAGGGGAATGAAGGAAATGCGTAAAACATCAATTTCTTCAAATCCTTGAAAGCTTTCTATCCAATCATATTCAAATGTTTTTGTTTGATCATATTTTTTTCCGCAAAACATTTTTGCTTGCAACACTTCTAACGTCTGACCAGTCCATAACATTGGTTGGGAATAGGGTTAACCCTTTCCCAAACAAGACCTGGTTTTGATGTCCCTAATAGAAAAGGCTTAGGTAAACATTGAAACAAAAGAAGAAACTGCTGATGACTAGCAGTTTCTCCTTTTGTCTCATTATTTTTTATGCCATATTTTACACAAATCCTATCTTTAATAACATCCTTTTTTTGTCATTTGTGAGTTTTAGAATTGGATCACCCTAAAATATTGCCTTTTGGGAAAGGGTTTAGCAATTAGCATAGCTTCCGCAGCCTTCTACTTTCGCATGCCGCTACAACATGAACATTCTCGTCATGAAAAACAAAATATTTCCTTACAAACAAAAATCTGACTGCACGCTACCAATGAATGATGTGAATATATGAATGAAATAGCTGACCATCCATAATGGCATTCATTGAGTGATTGAACTATGTTTAAAACCCCTCCCCCAACACACAACTAGAGCACCTAACCATGGATTCCTGGTATTTCTCTCACCAGTACCACCCCAACATCCTTTCCAAGGCTCTGCACGTCCAGAAGCAACTTATTATCCACCCATCGGTTGCAGATGTGTAATACAGGATAGTCTAAACCTTGTGGATTCCAAGTAGGCTCTTTAAATAGTCAAGTGCTGTTTAGGCGCTTTATAATATCTAACCATTATAGAACTTTTCTAACTTGTTCATTCTTTTTATCAAAAATTCCAACTTTTCATGCTGGTTTTTTTTTTTTTTTTTCTCATAATTATGTATATGAATCAAGCAAGCGCAAAATAAATGCACCAATCGCAGGTGTTGAAAATCAACCCAAGTTTGTTCAGTATTCTATTCCTATTCTTGATGCCCTTGTCTGTATCTTAAATGACTCATTTAGCATTGGAGACTTTGCAAAAGTTCGGTTGTTATAGCTGACTGCTTTGTACCTTACGCATGCTGCAGTATGTCATTGACATTACAAGCGCTACTATTTCACTAAATCTTCATGATTTGTGTTAGCTTTCTGATTTTAAACAAAATGTGAAAAACAAAATATCTAATACATACTAAATAATCATTATGATGGTACTTGTAGCCAATTGCTTAAACGTTTCTCAGGCATCATAGACAAACTATTATCCCCTTGTTTTCTCTTTATACCATGCCAAAACAAGATTTTTTTTGACACACCTAATCCATTATGCCATCTGCAGCAGCTTTGTTAAGGGGTTAAATTTATGAGACATTTTCATTCTCTGAGTATTCACTGTAGAGAAGTTCATAAATATTTGATAACAGATGCTTTTTTGTGTGTTTGCAAAATGGCTAGAAGTACAAATATGCAACATTTATCTATACAATTATATTGGCAAGCCAACAGACATAGTGTTGTAAGCTTTTCATGTCAACAAAAAGTCTGAAATAAAAGACAAGTTAATTTGACTTTCCAGCATAAAACATACATTTCATTTCGAAGGTCTGTTGAAAAGAAAGTGTCTTCAGTGAAAATAGACTTTAGTTATAAACAAGTTTTCTATAATTTTATTTAAGTCAAAAGATCAAGAATTTAGACAAAGTTAACAAATGATTTCATGTATAAATCTATATGCTTATTTTGGACTTTTTAGTTATTTTACCAATGCAATATCCGGTAAAATCAAAGCATAGTCTTCCTGTAAATTCTCACAATTTTGTCTTACAGATAATTTATAATTTTATACTGGAAATGTCATGAACATGTACATTGATTAACATGACAAAGTCCATATCCCTTTCAATTTCAAGATACTTTTGTACCAAGTAGGCAAGCATTCAATGTATTTGCCAGCTTATCTTAAAAGAGAATAGGGATATGGTCCACATTTAGTCAACCCATTACCAAATTATTGATTCTGGTATATTTTTGTTCCTGTATTATAAAATTATATCAAGAAAATTTCATATAACGAAATTTTGAATTATCAAACTAAATTTTGCATACAGCAACGGCACCAGAGTTCAAGTCTCACCTAAATGTCTGACATTGTGGGATGATTACAGCAGCACTGTATGGATTAGAAGTGAAATGAATGAGTTTCATTACGACAAGTATTTGATAATGGGTCTATCACATAGACATTTAACAAAATAAATAATTAAACAGTAACAGGACAATGATTGTAAATATTTGATACATGTCTCCATTCATACATAGATATATATATAGTCATCGAATCCACATGCGCAGGCAGCATATCTAAAGAAAAATTCATTTTGTTTTAAGGCAGTACAACCCTTTCCAATTTTCAATCATAGTCACTCAGATTTCCTTACGTTTTTGTGCAGATTCAAGCTTCAAATTGCTCAGAAAGTTGTACTCATCTCGCAATAGTAAGTCTGCAGTAAATGCTGCATTTTCTGTAGAACTAGTTACAAAACATCGATGCAATTTGAATATGATGATATAAATGACACTAAATGAACTTGTCTATTTGTCTGGTAATTTTAAAAGAACATCTTTTAGACTGGTCAAAGTTGTTTGATTGCTTGTCAGTTTGTTATCATCTGAGCGACCATGACCAAAGATCGTTGTTGGCTGTGAACTGCGTTAATGTAGTTGTTTGTAAAGACATGAACACCATGCCGTGTGACAGTGAGCCTGATCGTGGCTGCCTGTTTACCTCCTGTTCACTAATTTCTAGTGATTTCATATTGTTTCCCACAACTTTCAGTTCCTCCTCAAGCTCCAGAATCTTCCTGCAATGCAAATGTTACGTTTAGCACTACCTTATTTGGTTAACTGCAAGTCCCTTACTATATTGTCTTACCTGATCGACGGCGTTTTGAAGACCCTTTACGTTATTACCCACAACACTGAGCTCTTCTGTAAGTTCAACGATTTTGCTGAAAATGTAAGAAACTGTGTTACTCCTCTGGTGAGGTGGAACCGGGCCGCGGCGGCGACTCAGTATGCTGCAGAAGCGATGTGCAGGCCGGCGAGGGTGTAAAACTGGGTGGGTGGGGTGTCACTACACTGTGGGTGGGGTACACGAGTACACACATCAATATTCATGCTAGATATCCCTGATTACATGCTTCACTACCATAACTGTAACTGATGATCGCAATCTGTCCTCCTTCCTCCATGTATAGGTGCCCGGTCTAGATGGCTGAAAGCTGGATATGCAACAACCAACAGTGGGAAGCAAGGCATAAAGGAAAGGGTGATGAAATAACACTCAGTGTGGGACTTGCAGTTGTACAAACTAAAAACACAGACCTACAGCATAACACAAACATCAATCCCTCACAAAGAGCACAACAAAAAGTTGTTGACTTGCTTTTTTTTCTCTCAATTAGATCAAAGTAAAGCCAAGAATAGGCTGCGATAAAATTTCAAATTTTGGTTCAGAAAGAGGAGCTATCCAATGCAGATGAATATATCTCATCCATTTCTTCCGATTTAGTTTTTGTAAAAAGTCACATTAAACATTTTTAGTGCCCTTCAGTATGGATTGATGTGTTGAATTAAGCAATAAGGTCCAAAATAAGCTGTAACAGTTCTGTTCCATATAAACATGCAACTTAACTAAAACAGAAAGTGTTACATACAATTATACTGTATACATGTATACTTGTCTTATTCTAAGTCTGGTAATGGCATCCTGAGAAACATTGGCTGTTAAAATATTGGGCTATTCCAAAGAATCTTTGTGAATGCCTAAGAACTTTCTATGCATTTACAAAAGGTTTGTAATAACCCCATGCAGTGCTCTAGTCTAAACAATAGAGTGATGTTTCAAAACACAACTTTTCAATCATTTATCTATTTTTATCATCATATGGATTCCCAACCCTAGGTTGTTGGAACTCATTTGAATTGTCTCTTTGAGACAATTCAAATGAGTAGCCACAACATAGGGTTTACTTACGAAACATGTCATAGGATGTCACAACACGCTAAAAGTCTAGAGCTCTGCAGGCCAAGTTCCTCTGATGCCCCGGTCTATAAGCCGACAGCTAGCTAACCACAATACCCTACCTTATTTGATTCACTTTCGTAACTTCTTGCCCTCTGTCCTAATGCAATATTCTCAGCTTCTAAGTCGCGGACTCGTCTGAAAAGTGGGTCAAGCAACATTCATTTCAACACATACACATGCAGCAAGCAAAACATTGTCAACATTCAACCAGCTCTTTCCCCTGACTTTCTGATATTTGCTTCATTTTTCCTTGTGTCAATTATTTATGAAAGCCCATCTATCAAAATCAAGTGTATCCTATTTGCTAATATTCCGATTTTTATCATGGAATCAAGGAAAGTTCACTATTGGTTATTGCTTGTTTGAATGGGGTTTAACTCCTTTTTCCACTGCCGAGTCATATCACTATGGCTGAAACACCTTACCATGAATTCATGGCATTTCTCTCACCAGTAGAACCACAAGATCCTTTATCATGGGCTTTGACATTGTTTGCCTTTTTTAAAGACATGTATGCTCATATGACAAGCAGTGTGGGACATTTGAACCAACAACCTAAGCAAGTCTGGGTTGCTCATTTCAGACCTTGATATCAAGCAAAAACTTCTTTAAAAGAATAAATTAAATGACTAGGAATACATTTTATTGTCACAAAATCATACACTTTTGACCTTGACATGTTTCATTGAAGAAAGCTGAGGAAAGAGCTGTGTCTCCATTCTTACTGGTATTGTAAACAAGAGGGAAATTGTCAATATCTTTCCAAAACATTGCAGCAAAAGCTTGAACATAGCTGTAGCTTGTACATTTAAAGAGTGACATCACTGACTGCACAATGATATACTTTAACCCTTTCCCAAACGGCAAAATTTTAGGGTGATCCACTTCAAAAACTGCCACAAATATCAAAATAGATGTAATTAAAGATAGCATATTTGTAAAATATGGCATAGAAAATTTTGAGACAAGAGGAGAAACTGCTGGTTATCAGCAGTTTCTCCTTTTGTTTCAATGTTTTCCCATGCCTTTTCTATTGGGGAAGTCAAAACCAGGTCTTGTTTGGGAAAGGGTTAAAGCCCAAACACTGATAATATAAGAAAGACAGCTATAAGACACTTTTCAACCTAGCTGCTTTTACATCCTTTTTTTGTATTAAGCTTTCATTATCAAAGTAAATGTTAATCTAACTATCCCAAATTCTTAATATTTCATTACTGTTCTATAAGAATGGAGTTAATATCAGAACAGTTAGTTATTAGTATTCTTTGGGGAAATGCATATTTCCTTCCTTTGAATTGTTAGCTTTTTAGAAAGACTTTCTTTAGAATGGGTCAACCTTTACAAATCTACAGCTTAAAACTATGCTAAAGTAATTGCCAATGAATTTCATATTCATATATCTAACATTTTTGCATAAAATCATAACTATAGCTTTTATTCACATTTCAGATTATGTTATGTTGTCTATTCAAATAAATAGATCTTGTAATTGACTTCTAAAGCGATGGTAAATTCTTTTAAATTTCATTAACATAAACAATATAAACTCATTTCAATGACATATTCTGATAGCATTTTTATAACAACTGTGAAGCTCTTAGAAAAAACATTAAATGTTATTGAGAATTCCGAAGCATTTAAAGTATTTTAAACAAAATTTACATAACAGTCCAAATTTGTCGAGAAAAAAAGATAAGGCAAATAATTTATTGTCGGGCTAAAATTTAATTTTTGTCTCCTGATGCACTTGTTTAAGTTTTGAAACCTTTCAATAGTAGAATCACAAGACAAAATTCTTGATCTATTTTAAAACCTTTGCACTTTCAAGTGAAATAAAAAAACTGCTCAACTTTGATTTATCCACATTTTTTCCCGAGTTAGTCACTTTGTGAGTGTAAAGATGGGTTAATCCATTCCCAAACAAGACCGGGATTGATATCCCTGTAGGAGTGAGGGTCAAAAGACTTTGAAGGAAAAGTTTATAAGCATTTTCTCCTTTTCCATCAATTCTTAATGAGCTTTAAAGTCACAAATCCCATAATCATTTTGTCATCTGTAGCAGACTTCAAAATGGGAGTCTTAACTTGTTTTGTTTGGGAAAGAGTTAATAACTGGGTAAGAAAGCACTAGAATACATGCAACACTTTAAAGAATACAATTTCCATATAACAGTTAACCCTACCTTTCAAACCTTTCCACAAACATCATCTATTATTTGGATTATCCTAAATCAGTCATATTTTTGAAACTGGAGCACTTAACCATGGGTTCCTAGTGTTTCCTTCAACATTAATTGCACCCTTCTTATTACCAACATGAGTAGTTTCATCAGATATGTCTCCATTTATATTTGCCAAATTGTTGCCGTCTTGTGAATCAATGCTATTAACACTTTCCCCAAAAAAACCCAAAAAATTAGGGTAATCCAATGTGAAATCTGCTACAGACAATAAAATGGGTGTAAACCAATTAGAAATGTGTGTATATCATAGTACTGAAAATATTGAGACAAAATGAGAAACTGCTGGTTATCAGCAAATTCTTCTTTTGTTTCAATGTTTTCCTAAGCCTTTTCTATTAGGGATGTCAAAACCATGTCTTGTTTGAGAAAAAGTTAAGTAAAGTTTCTAGGCTCTATCATCTTTGTAAATGAAAACAACACAGTCATGCTCATTCTTGCAACAATCTGCTAAAATTACTCCTGTTTCCCCTATTCAATGCCATTGTTGTTGTATTGTATTTGAGTATGTACTAAATAGTCCTGTAAGGGGCAAGAAAAAAACATGCAAAGCGAAAACATGCAAAGGAAAAGGCAGAAAGCAACAAGAAATATCAAACAGAGAGAATTAATCCTGAAATGGAACTGTACACGGAAAAATACAAGAGAAACTCTAACAGAACTTGAAGCCTGTGAACAGATGTCATGGAAGTTTTACTTCACAGCCGAATCATCAAATAGATCTATGGTGTTGCTGTTTTTTGTTTGTTTGTTTTTTTTCGTTCCAAACACATGGATTGAAAACCATTGTTAACCCATTACCAAACAACAAAATTTTAGCCTGGTCCAAATTCAAAGACATTGCAGACGACAATTCAAAGTGAATGAATTTTAAACTTTATTGGTCATTTTGTGCAGAAAACGTTGTGGGAAATGAAGAAATTGCTTGTCACAAGCAATGTTTTCATTTTCCACAATGTTTTCCAAATCCATTTTCTTGTTGGGAGTCAAAAAGAGTCACTGTGTGGTAATGGGTTAACTGTCTTTCCTCATTTCCTTCCAAAATGTCTCTTCATTTTACAAGGATTTTGCACTTCTAAATATATCCATGATTATCAAATCATTTTTGTTCTAAAATGAATTCAAACTAATAACCGCCCCCTATCTGTTTTTCTTGGCATGTTTGTCTCATGACATCTGCAAATAAAGACTTACAGAACATGAATTTTTGTTTAATCATTACACTTCACTCTTGCATCTCAGATGCTATGTTCACAGCCTAAAATCTATAGTCAAGAAATAATTATCATTACAGTAGATATTTACATAGGAACATCAATATGATGAATTTATATGACTAAAAGTGCATGATATGAAATCAAATAGTACAATGGTAAAGGACTAGTGAGATTTTTTCACTTCAAAAAGATGTAACACATGTTACTTTTTCAAAGAGGGTGTTAAACTGTGCAGTAATGATTGACAAAAAATTACAGAAATACTATTTCGATAACATGGTTTCACCATTTTAGATATATGAAAGTATAAATACAATAGTTGGTAATAAGATGGGATATGCATACAAGGAAAAAGTATAAATATAGGGTTGTTCCATATGTAATGTACCCGAGCCTATAAGTTTGATTTTGAAGAAGAATACTTTCAACACCTTTTAAGCACTGTACTTTTAATGATTAAATACAAGTACCTTTCCAAAATTAGCCTTGGTTTTGACTTCCCTAATGAATAAAGTTTTGAAAAGCATAGAGAGAAAAGGAGAAAATGCTAATTGCCATCATTTTCTCTAATTCTGTCACGTTTTCCATGCTATGATATACACATTTCCCACAGATGGTAACATTTATGCTATTGTCTACATTACTATTGGATTTGGACATGACTAAGATTTTGTTTGAAAAATGGTAGAGAAACTGTACTCAACCCTTTCCCAAACAACACAATTTTAGGGTGATTCGCATCAAAAACTGCCACAAATGGCAAAATGGAAGTTATTAAAGATAGAATTTGTGTAAAATATGGCACAGAAAATATTGAGACAAAAGGAGAAACTGCTGGTTATCAGCAGTTTCTTCTTTTGTTTCAATGTTTTCCCAAGCCTATTCTATCAAGAATGTCAAAACCAGGTCTTGTCTGGGAAAGGGTTAATTTCATATGGAACAACCCCAATCATAAGCTCAAGACTTCTCACAGAGAAAGCAGAAAATATTCCACCACCAAGTGTGATTATCATTAATATGCCTACTTTTGTTTGTAATTCATTTGGGCTTAAAACATATTCATCTATCTTCATTGAACATTAATGCATGTATTTCTGTTTCATAGCAGACCATAAGAGAGCATGCACATCTTATTGTGTTTAGCTTTGCAATTTGGAAAGAACATTGACCAATAGATAAACTGGCAATGAGACCTATAGTGATTTATTTCAGTTCCAAACCCTAGTCAATTTCAAACCCTTTATTGCAAGCTTTAATTTGAATCATTTTGAAGAAACAATTCAAAAAGTATCAACAATATAGGGTTTTAGGATACTGCATTATTTTGCCTTCTGAATTGACAGTGCCTACTCCTATAATCTCGCTATAATTTTACATGAAATTTTATTCAATACATTATATTAAATATCATTGAAAAGAGTAAAAGATTGCAAATAAATGTTTCTGCACAAAATTCATAAATGATTTGTTACCAATAACATTCATAAAAACTTTTAACTCATTCCCAAAGTACACAATTTTTGACTTGTAAAGGCTGTAGGCAACAAAACAAATACTGTACAATATAGAAAATTAGTATGCAAAAACAAAGAAAATCTAGAGAGAAAAGAATCATTTTCTCCTTTTTTCCTCAGTATTTCCCAAACTTTTATCTGTTAAATATCAAAACCAGAGCTTCTTTGGGATAGAGTTAAGAACGTTAATCAAAGATCATTAAGTTTAAGTTCTAGAATGTTTTTAAGTTCCAGAATGTCCTTAAAAAGCTTGTATATATAAACAGTAGGAGTGTAAGAAGCTGCAGTGAGGTTAAGATGTAATACAAATCCCAATACACCCAGTTATGTAAGACTAGTCAGACTACAAAACCTCGTCTTGTTACCACATACTTGCAGTAAGCCTCATTCTGAGATTCCTTTTCTTCTAATTCGTTTTCGACCATCATCAATTTACGTGCAGCCTGTATTATTGAAGAATAGCTTTTTGTATCTCAATACAATATTTATATCCTTAACTGTCCCCAGCTGTCGGTTATGTTTGTGTCACGATTGCAATAACACAAACTCAGTTGCCAATGAAATAAGTAATCAAAAGAAAGGCTTGTCATTAAGAAAATAATGTTACATTTAATTTTTATGTTATTCAGTCTCTTTGCTGTAATTCAGCCAAACATGCTGTAGAAAATTTCTACCAAATACCTCACAAAATAAATCACAAACATTATTTGTTACCCTTGCAGTAATAACAAAGTTTCCATTTACCCCACCTCCAAAAGTTAGATGATTACTTATTTCACAAACCAACTGTTCACCAACAGCAAAGACAATTTTAACAAGGTTTCTCTACTTTTACTCTAGCTTTCAGTTCAGTTTTAGCACCAAATTACAGCATATTTACTATAAACTTTCCTTTTTAAATTCCTTCTTAATTTCTTCCTTATACTGGCGTACCAAGTTGACTGCTTACAGTGTTTTCAGTACTTTGAATTTATAACAGCTTGATATAATTGGATTCAATAATGCTTCATTTTGGTGTTGAATCAGACTGAAACTTAGAGGGAGAGCATAGAAACCTTGACATTTATTTTTAATCATACAACAATATGAGAAGGGACATGGAGTAAGGGCCTTTATGAAATCGGAGACCAACATGGATCCTGATCAGCCTGAGTAAACACACAGTCAAATCAATATCCATGTTTCTCTCTTTAAAGTTCACTTTTACATAACTTAAAGTAATAGCAAGAATCACCCATGGATCCTTTTCAGTCTTGGCAAAAGTCGACCTGAAGTCCATTATGGTTTCAAAAGTCATATGACAGCCCTTTTTCCAAATCCTGACTCCATATTGCTGCTTTTTAACAAAAACCTTGTAACTGCAGCTTAAAACAAGCTGCAGTTACGAGGTTTTTGTTGAAAAGTGACAATATCATAGATGAGCTAAGATTTGATACATACGCTTCAGCAGCCTCTAAACGGGTTTCAGAGCGTTCCAGATCCACCTCAGTGATTGCAAGTTTACGGGCAGCCTAGGTAACGAGAGAAGACGGCTATAAGTCCACGACGTTGTTCAGTATGTAAACACTGGACATGCTGCACACACGTGGGGGAAAACTAGCCATGCCTTCTCATTTCATGCACTCTCGTAGTGTAACACAGAGCAACAGATGACGGGGGATAATGGTCTTTAAAATATGTGACCCATCAAGCTAAAAGGGACCTTATTGGAAGGGTGAAAAATATCGACCCTAGTCAGTCTGCGCAGTTCGCGCAGCCAGACTAGGGCCGACAGTTTTCACTTTTATACAATTTTCTAAATCCAGAATGTTTTCTCTATCTTATCATATGTTCACTTTTCACATACGGGATCTGGTTGACCTGTGGTAAGTCTGACAAGTTTGTAAAAATTGGAATTTTTGCAGTTTGGATAAGGTGCCTTTTAGCGCGTTGGGTCACATATAAAAGATTTTCAATTTTCCCTAAGCCCCCTATATTTTGGGTCCTCATTTGATTCGCCTTGTGAAGACGATTCATATAAGTATCAACAACATAGGTAGTGATTTTTTTCAATATGTAGGAAAACATTTTGAGTGTAGAAAACCATTAACCCCTGCTTTTTTCTGCCTCTGAAGTTACCAGTATCATGCATTTATTTCTGACAAGTTCTTTTAATTGCAAAGAAGCCTATACCTAGTAAGAAATAAGTTCACATTATTCATTACACTACTAGCAATCAATTATATGTAATATGCCTATAATGTCTTTAAAGAAACATAGATACATGTATGTGGAATTATTCAATTTTCAGAGCTATTCATGATATTTCAAACAGCGCTAATGCCACTGGTTCTTATCTAGCTATGCTAGGGCAAGGCAATGAATACTCATTAGAATGGTCTAAAGAGACAATTCTAATGTGCACAAGGTATGTACTCTTTTACTCTAGAATTGGAATAACAGACACAACTTTTTCTACAAATATCATCTACAGCTCTGAAGCATATCAGTAACAGGTATTTATTACTTAATAAAATATCGCTATTTTTTATATAATTTTGCAATGTCAACCTTCTAACTTTATGACCTATACATTACACCTTAGGCAAGATTATGTTTCATTACCATTTATCATAAATGAAAACCTTGCAGTACAAAATGCTTTCTTTCACACAAAACTGAACATTAAAATATCAATCACAGCTACAGATAAGAGCTTTTTGAAAGGCAATATTTCATTGGCTGTTCGTGAAACCCTATTTTGTTGGTACTGATTGGAATCTTCTCACCTAGAAAATTCTAATGAGTACCCATAATATATCATTTTGATCTGCAATTTCAAATTGAACCCATTACTGCACTGTGACGCCTTTTGACTCCCTCACAAGAAAAGGCTTGGGAAAACATTGTGGAAAATGAAGAAATTGCTTGTGACAAGCAATTTCTTCATTTCCCACAATGTTTTCTAAACAAACGCAACAAAAAATGTAAAATTCCATGCACTTGAAGTTGTCATCTGCAACATCTTTGAATTTGGAACGGTCCAAAATTTTGTCGTCTGGTAATGGGTTAGAGTGCCTTTATCTCTGCTTATTTGTTGCTCTGACCAATAGGTTTATTTTCAACTCTATGGTGCTATTCAATTTGATCTTTGAATGGAATGCTAAAATTGACTAGCAATTTAGACATGATATGCTGCATTGAATGTTAGCAGATTGGCACCAAAGAGTTAAAACCATAATTGAGGAAACATTTCTCTATTTGACATGTTCTAAAGAAGTATTTTGTAGTAAAGATGGCTTATAGGTTATATTTAGCCAAAACTTTATATCCTATCTCAAATTTCCTTCGTAGTCAATTATATTCGTTTTATCATACTTGATTTCTTGGATGTTAATACAACATAGAGTGACGATAATACTAGTTTTTTTTTTGTCTGATGCATGCAGATAGTAATACTTCGCTTTGACTGGACCAATACATGCATACTCATCTGTATTTTTTAAACATGCTGATCCTCTCCTTATAGAGAAATGTTCCCTCAATACTTAATCCAAAATGCAAGATCATGGATAAAAAGCCCAAGTAATGGAGTAAAGTTTTTACAGATAAGTTGACAGATAGTGACTGTTACTTCATGTAAAAGATATGGTCAATTAACTGACATTAAAACATCTTTTAAATTTCCTTCCATACAAAGATTGCTATAAAGTTAAGAATATTATGGGCCAAGGCAAAAGTGTTGTAAATGCATATAAACATTATATGCATAAGCAACAGTTTTGCACTTGACCTTAAATAATCATGTATTTAACCAAAATTTCCCTCTTAAGAGCAACAAATTCTATTTAATATCTGATATATCAAATCAAATCACTATGTTGTGTGTACTCATTGAAATCGTCTCCTTGAGACCAATGAGTACCCACAGTATAGGGTTTGATGAGCATTGAAAGCTATTTTTCATTTTGAAAGGCAATACATCCTCTCTTATCTGCAGCTCTGCCCCTGGTTGTCAACCATATTACACCAAACTCCATTACAAAGGCTTTCTATTACAACAATTAATTCTCTCATGTTGCATTCCATAGTGTTATTTTGGATGCGGTATAATCATCTACTTAAATCTCAATTGGAAATTGATATTTTATTAGCATGGGACATAATTCATCCACCCCACTTATAAATCCATCTTTACATTATAGAATTTGGAGACATTCTTTTATCATACTAGAAAATAATGACTTCATTATGTGAAAGTTATACTTCACAATGATATTGGACCTTGACCTTGAGTGTTGATGCTTGAACTGCTGTATGTCCATAGTTTTTGATGTTATGTGGTTTATTTTTTGTTAGTGGTGCCTTTCATTTTCGATAATCTATTTTGCTGTTGTTGATTGGTCAAGGTTGATGACAACCAAAAATAGCTATCAAAAGACATGTTTATAACATTGCCAGTTTTTGCATTGCAATCCCAAAATTTGAAATTGGAATTTCTTTAAAAAGCTTTCAGATGAATTCAAAAGTTAGACTCTGGTGCCAAACTAAAACACCCCCACCCACTTTTTTTTGAGTCATCACTCCCACAATGTTTGTACTCATTCCCGACATTTTTGGTGTATGTAGTACAAGATTTACTAGATATCAAGTTTCCTTCAACTTAACTACATCACAGAAGATTAATCATGCAACATGTAGTGTCACTTGACATTAACCCTCTCCTAAACTACAAAATTTGACTCATTACCAAACAACAAAACTTTAGACTTTTCCAAATTCTGAGATGTTGCAGACATCAATTTCAAGTGAACGAACTTTGAAATGTTTGGTATTTTTGGGTAGAAAACATTGTGGGAAATGAAGAAATTGCTTGTCACACATTGTTTTTTAAAGAGCATTTATCTATTGGGGATTCAAAAAGAGTCATTGAGTGGGAAATGGGTTAAGACTTATTTATATTGAATTGCAGACAAAACCCACATTACAGAGCAGAAAACATAAATGATGTTAAACTGAAAATACAGAGGGAAAACAAAATGCTGTTAATCAGAATTTTCCTACTTTCCCTGTATGTTCTCCAAAGCTTTATCTTCTATAGACTTCGGTTACAAGGCACATTTAGGAAAGGGTTAATTTATCATTAAAGATAAAACTTTTATCTTGAGTATTTTCCTATTGTCTCCATCAGTAAACAATTTTGATTAACAAAATCAAGTACAAGTCATTCCTATCAATGTAGAAGAATTGTACTCCAGTGCATACCATCATTATTTGATATCCTTGGAAGCAACATGATGACATTTTTTAAAGTCAATTTGCATTATGTTAGTTTGTATATGCATACAACACCAAATCATTAAAATGAACCTTTTATGTTCAAAATTCAAAACAGTGTCATGGTTGCAAACTAATAGTGTAGGCTTAGAGCAAAACTTTTTGATATGCAAAAACACTTACAACAATTCACACTATGCCATATGCACTACACCCATTTTGAGGTAACAGTCACAATATGGCATTGTTTTGACTTTTTAAGATAAAAGGTTCATTTTGAAAGAAGGGAAGTAAACTAATACCAGTAAACTGAAATACAAGCTTATAAACAATGGGTAAACAATCTTTTTTCACTTTGTTTACAACCGTATTGATTGGGTATTATAAAGGTTAACTGTGAAATTTCAATTTACGTCCTGGGTAAAACCAGTACCACAACATTGGGTGACTACGGAATGTAATACATTAGAAATGGATTGATTAATGATCTGATTTTCTCCTTTTCCATAACTTTTTTACCATGCTATATATTACTACATTCAATGTCTGCAGACTATTCCAATTTGGATCAGCCTTACCCTTTCCCACACAAGACCTGGTTTTGACGTCCCTTATAGAAAAGGCTTGGGAAAAAATTGAAACAAAAGAAGAAACTGCTGATAATCAGCATTTTCTCCTTTTGTCTCAATATTTTCTATGCCATATTTTACACAAATTCCATCTTTGATAACTTCCATTGGTCATTTTTGGCAGTTTTTGAAGTGGATCACCCTAAAATTTTGCCGTTTGGGAAAGGGTTAAATCTTGGGGTTTATTGGTAAAATGCATGAGATAGATAGTGTTCACACAGGGGGAGTCTTGATGCTGTTAATTAAACATTCATATATATTCATCATGTTAGAAAACAAAATAGAGATGTCAGTATCCTATCTGAAACTACAAATCGGATCAAAACATCCGCTGGGGTTCATTCATGCTCGTCGTGCTATTTCACCTCATCATATTTACGGTCCGACTCTTCAGCGACATATTTGGCGTCTTTGACTTGTTTCTCCAACCCGTCAATTCTGTCGTCGTCGGCGAGACTGCGGCTTTCGAGCACCTTGCGACCTCTGCGGGGTATACATTATACATTAGTATGTGTGTTACATTATAAATATGGTATACATCGAATGATTGGCACAAAAGTATTTTGGCCCCTCTATTTAACCATTTCCCAAACAAGACCTGGTTTTGATGTCCTTAATAGAAAAGGCTTGGGAAAACATTGAAACAAAAGAAGAAACTGCTGGCAACCAGCAGTTTCTCCTTTTGTCTCAATTTTTTCTGGGCTATATTGTACACAAACCCAATCTTTTTCAACCTCGATTTTGTTGTTTGCAAAATGTTTTGAGTATGACACCCTAAAATTTTGCTGTTTGGGAAAGGGTTAACCAATGACTGAACCTTGTAGAGTGACAGCATTTTCTGTATACGGCAGGTAAGCTGAAATACAATTGCTATTTATTATGACCATCTAACACTTAAATTTAAATGTGAAGGAATCTTCTGAAAATGTCAACAAACAATACTTATTTTTTTCTGATTAGTTTTTGTATTTATGACAGTATACATCTGTCTTTTCATAGCCGAGTTTGATTTTTGATGCAAAAAATATGGAAGACATTCCACCACATTCATCTTATAGCCAGGACTGAAAATGAATTTTCGCCAGAAGATTCCTTACAAATGACCTTATTTCCACAGACAACATCCAGCGACGATATGTTTATATCGTCGTTTCTCTACCATACCTCTTCGTACTTTGCTTCAGCATCATTCGCAATTTGTTCCGTTTGTTTAAGTGC
Source organism: Fragum sueziense (assembly GCA_963680895.1). NCBI lineage: Eukaryota > Metazoa > Mollusca > Bivalvia > Cardiida > Cardiidae > Fragum > Fragum sueziense. Next base: position 461,584 of record OY804598.1, read on the forward strand.
TTGTTCTAATTTTTCTATTCGTCCTTCGCCGAGGTAATTTTTATTTTCTAATCCTCTCCGTGCTCTGTTGAAAATAAGTAACCAAGGTTAATGAAAAAACATTTTGTTAATAAGGAACCATAACAAAACATATACCTACTTAACCTAACATGTCGTATGGGCAAGAATGAATTGATCACAAGCAGTATAATTAAGTCATAGCTCAAAAAGAACCAAATGTGGAAATGTCTAATTGAAATTTCTGAGTACCAAACAGAAAATGCATTGTTAAATCGTATTCCATCACACCCACATTTCAAAAAAAAATGTCGTAACTGCAGCTTCAAACAAAAAGGTTTTTTGTTGAAAAGTATCTGTTTGCAATAATGATTATTTTTTGTGTAGATGTTATCTTCTATGCCTGTGATTGCCTTCATACCTCATCCCAAAACAACATGTATGTGATCAGAGATTAAGATCAAGATGAAAACTTTGATAAAAGGTCAATGCACACAGGTTATTATCAAGTGACCCCTCCTCATGACCTTGACCTCTGATCACATGACCTATGCCAGCAAGCTGCCTTATCACATATCGTCTTAACTACCGGTCCCCGGCACCTTACCTCCTCGTACTGTTTCTCGGCTTCGTCTCTTTGTAACGCGAGTTGTTTATTCTGAGCTTCTAATTGTTCAACACGGTCTTCGTCATGCTTACTACGACTGTCTAGTGTGCGTCTAGCTCTAGAAACAAGGAGGCATGCAGTTATAGCAGGAGTGTGGAATTCCTATGGTAAAGTTGCACAACTTGGCACTTTTGGCCAGTGCTGTCCATAGATAACAAATTGATTGTATGCATGGCCGGATGTAAAGGGGGGGGGGGGTCGGGGGTCCGGACCCCCCCATCTGGCATTGGCCAAAAATTAAATTTTGACTATATAAATTTAGTGTAACGTTACATATTTACAGGGTTGCCACTAGTCAGAAAAAATAAAATTCCCTGACAATTCCCTGACAATTCCCTGACAAAATTGGAAAATTCCCTGACATTTTTCATCGCGGTAGTTTCGCTGTAACTCGCGAAGTCTTGAGACAATTTTCAAAGGCGATGGTGAAATAATTTATTATATGGCACTGCATCTTACTTTTTCAAAATTCCCTGACAATTCCCTGACATTTGCCAATATTTGCAATTTTCCCTGACAGTTCACAAAATTCCCTGACAATTCCCTGACCTTGAAAAAATTAAAATTTCCCTGACTTTTCCCTGACGCGTGGCAACCCTGATTTATTGCATTTTAAGCCATAATTTGAGCTTGGACCCACCCTGGAAAAAATCTTTGTCTTGGACCCCCCCCTGGAAAAAATTTCTGGATCCGCCCTTGGTATGGATACAAGTCCCATTCAACTTTTTTAGCTGAATTGTCATAGTGAGATGCAGTGATTCAATATCATTCAATCCCATATCAATAATCATGGGTGATGATTTAATTTAATCTCACAAATACACATTTTGCATGGTCAAAATTGGTCTTAGCTAACATTTTGGACAAGTAGACTGCTCAGGACAAGAAAAAGACATGGATAAATAAAATTAATAATTCCACAACCCTGTATAATATCACAGACTGTTAACAACAACAAACACACACATTAGTTTTGGAGTCAAAAATGACATCATTTCACTTATTTCAGAGTTTTCCTGGGTATCACCAGTACTAACACCATGCACATATTCTTCATTTACTCTTCAAGACACATTTTCAAGCCTCTAAACAGAGCTACAGATTAGAGGGAGTGAAGGCGTTTCAAAATGCAACAGCATTTCATTCTTTGTTCACCAACGATACTGCTATGGGTACTCATTGGAACTGTCTCATCAAGTTGAGTCAATAGGTACCCACAACATAGGATTTAGAATTGAAATAAAGTTCAATGAAGTTATAAGGTCTTAAATTTACGCCTTATTTTATGTTGCTCTGCTCTGAATTGTAGACAAATGAGATGGGTGGCATCTTATCATTGTTATTCCATTCAATGTCAACGATCCTCATTTTAATTATCTCACTGAGACAATTCAAATCAATATGTATAATCCAAATTGCTTTCACCCAATCTTATCTGGAGCTCTGAATTCTCCTAATACTTATTAATACTGTGTCAAAAACCTGCCGCCCAAACTTCCATCCATATATTGATATTGATATACAGGTCAATACAGCAGTGACTGGCTATATTGATTGGTGGATGACTTCTCATTAACTGATGCCATAATGCCTGCTTTCCATTCACACCACTGGGAAACGACATTTATTGCCTGTTGATTGTTTTTGCACAGATCATTTCAGAATCAATAATTATGGTGAATTACTTAGTGGTGATGCTTGTGCGTTTTGTTTTTTTTTGCAAAAAAAACTTTCTGCAACAATCTGATTTATCACTAACTTATCCAAATCAATGACTCCTTCCATATCACCAGAGGTGCATTCTTTAGAGTGAGATTTCTTGAGATATTCTAGGATAAAGCGTTCTTTTGAGCAAGATTTTTAAGACGATCAATGGGAGGCGCCATTACCCTATACTTCGTGCGGAACCCCTCGGTCAACTCTGTACAAACAATATAAAAGAGATTTGACCGAGTTGTTCCGAACACTCCGTAATTCATAAACCGCGGTGTTCCGAATGCTCCATACTTTATACAAATTGTGTTACCAGCCAGTGGTGTGAGTGGGATTGCTGAAGATGATCATAACAAATCAGCAATCCTTTAGAAAAGATATCATTGATAAATCTCTTTCAAACAATATTAGAGTATAATGATAATCATTGATACGGGCAGAGATACATGTATGCATATGATATGTATAATATTTAACCCATTACCAGACAGCGAACAAATTCTCCGTTTGAATTCAATGGGTGTTGCAGATGGCATTTGCAAGTTGATCTTTGCATTTTGGCAGTTTTTAAATATTGTGGATAATGAAAAAATGCTTATCATAAGCAAATTCTTCATTCTTTCTCAATGCTTTCCCAAGCATTTTCCTTGGGGGATGTCAAAAATTGTTACTGTGTGGGAATGGGTTATAATGCATTATTTTGTACATTTTGTTATGGTTAAAATATATCAACTGTAAAGTAAATGGTTGTTAATAGTGAAGAATTTATCCAAGATAACATATAAGGTTAGCTTGCTAGCATGGATGTGGCTTGCAACAAATGGTACAGATAATCAGGGGTATCTTTTCATGGTTTTGTTGTTCTGAAACAGCAAGACCATGAAAAGACAGTCTTGTGTATTTATTGTCTAAAAGGGCTAACCAATCAATATCTGATTAAGACCAGAAAATTGGATAAAGTTATGACATACATAAATGTTATTTTTTTTTTGTATAAACTGGTACATTCATTTATGTTAATTCCAAATTGCAAGCCACATAGCAATTCTGAAAATATAAATATCATTAAACCCATTTATTTCAAAATGTTAGTAACAAATTTATAAAACTTTTCAATTCAAATTCAGTCATCTCATTCAAAAACAAAGAAAATATGAATTGTGTAAAATCACATGTTTCACATCTCCCATCTTTTTTATGCATAAAACAAAATGAATGCCAAATAGATTCCACAGAGCTTGAATAAATGAGTATAGTAACCCCATCACCTCATCATAAACAGATTAACCCTTTCCCAAACAAGACCTGGTTTGGGGGTCCCTAATTGAATAGGCTTGGGAAAACATTGAGGCAAAAGAAGAAACTGCTGATAACCAGCAGTTTCTCCTTTTATCTCAATATTTTCTGTGCAATATTTTACACAAACCATATCTTCTTTATCATCATTTTTGTTGTCAGCAGCAACATTTAAATTAGATCACCCTAAAATTTTGTTGTTTGGGAAGGGGTTAACAACACAGAGATACAAATTAGAGGGGGTATTGGCCTTAAAAATGTAGTATTGTATTTATTTGTTGGTAATCAAACACATGTCTCATCAAAACAATTCAAAAAGTACCAGCAACATAGGGTTTGAATTTGAGATATCAAAATTAGAATGCCTTTACCCCCACTTATGTTGCTCTGACAAGAGAACCAACAATGTCAGCCAATGCTCAACTTTTGGATAACCAGCACAAAACCCACAACAAAATTTTCCATGACAATGATTTAGGGCTATCTCAATACCTTGCTATTACCTTATATTCAAGCTAAAAGTTATTTAACACTATTCAGTTCATTTCAACTGATTGATTTGTCATTGCAATGCTGGAAATGGCTCAAAATGCAAATTCTATAAATAGCAAATTATATGTAAATGAGGCATTTAAGTTACATAATGAAAAGGCATGTAGCATATGTTCCCTAGCCCTTTCCCAAACCAAAGACCGCAAAAATATTGACAGTTTAACTTTTATTTGTATGCTGCATGTTGTAGATGACACAATGGATGGCTAAAAAGATAGGATTTGTGTATATTAAAGAGCAGAAAATATGGAGACAAAAGGAGAAAATGCTGATAAGGTTCTTCTTTTGTCTCAAAGTTCTCCCAAGCCTTTTCTATTAGCAACTTCAAACCCAAGTCTTGCTAGGGAAAGGGCTATACAATAATAGAACAGGCTGACTCATAATGAGCTTCATTAATGATTTGTTACAATAAACTTATCTTTATTGCTGCATGCAGACAAAATTGGTTTCAGCGCTGCTGTATGTTGGTTTTTTCCCCCCTCCATGTGACATTATGTAATTTGATATTAGTTTGTTCAGCCAGTTTATCAGTTAAATGTGACCCGTTGCGCTAAAAGGGACCTTATCGGATGTGTGAAAAATATTGACCCTAGTCTGTCTGCGCAGTCCGCGCAGCCAGGCTAGGGCCGACACTTTCCACTTTTATGAAATTTTCTAGATCCGGAATGATTTCCCTATCTTACTATATGTTCATTTCTCGCATATGGAATCTGGTTGACATGTGCTGAGTCTGACAAGTTTGTCCTAATTTGGATTTTTTAGTTCGGATAAGGTCCCTTTTAGCGCGACGGGTCACAAATAGTTCTTACTAAAATTCATTAAATCTCACACATGATTGACTTGCAGATGAAACCAATTTATCACAAGCTCTAGTATAGTACATTTCTAAAAATGTCCAATGACATTGCACCAGAGTTTCCATTTACGACGTAAAAGTGTCTGTATACGCATGAAAATCAGCTCGGACGCAAAATATGAAGACTCGTCGCGTCCTTGGGACGCAACGTAAATTGGGTGGCAAGAACAATACAATTCGTTGACCTTAAGCAGAAACGTCAGTTTACTAGCGAGAACAATCCAAAATATTTCGAAGTTTAAAGCAAGGTCGCCGGTTTTCCAAAGTAACTATAAATAGATTTCGCCAAAGTCTAACCGAACAGTTGCGATTGTATAAGTTGGGATTTCCGCTTTTTCGTTTGGTACTCGAACTTTCTTAAATATTGTTTTGCGGGCAATTTCATCGCCGGAAACCAACTGATACTTTCATTTTGTAAACAATAATGGCTTCTCCAGCCAAGAGAAAGAAACACTCGCTGTCATTCCATGACCAGTGGCTTTCCGATATGGTGTTTAAAGACTGGCTGATAAGAGACTCGTCAGATTTGTCTGCTTTTCGAATAAAATGCAGTATTTGTTGCAAAACTAAACAAAAGAACATTTTACTAAGGGCTACACTGACTTTCATGTAAGAAGCAGATGATAATTATCATTTGAGTATCACGCATTAGTACAGTATTGAAAGGATTTCCTTTGCTTATACCAGCTGCCGTGAATATTTTACTCTTAAAAATAATGTTAGGAAGCATTTCATTCTGTCAAATTTTGTTTGTTGTAAACCCATTACCTGCAGAAGGCAAAATTTTAGACTTGTCCAAATTCAAAGTTTATTAAGACCACAATTTCAAATGTCTGAAAGTTTCACTTTTCTGGCCTTCTGCAGTAGACAACATTGAGGAAAAAGAAGACATCACTTGTCACAAACAATTTCTTGGTTTTCCACAATGTTTTTCAAACCCTTTATCTTGAGCCTGGGGGTGGGGGGATATAGGGGCCTGTCTTGTTTTGGAAAGGGTTATTAAATCTGTTCAAGATTAACTTGAAGTTGATTTGTGGAAGTCAAAATTGGACTCAACTGAAAGTGATTGGGACTCAACTTTTTCTGTGGCACTGGGTCCCAGGGACTCAATATTTTTTTATGCAAATGGAAACACTGTGCACAATACCATTTTAATGTAAATAGTAGGACAATGCATTTAGTTTCAATTTAGAGACATGCTTTGTCAACATTCTAACGATTTATTTTGTGACATCACACAAATATTTTGATATTGCTCAACTTAATGTTACTTTAGGAGCCATCTCAAGCTCCTAGATAACATCTTCCCTGGTAAACTAAATGCATTGTTCTAGAGCAATATTTTATATACAAACATACACATACCCGCCCCGACGCCCCTAATTGTAACATGCATAATGGTGTCTTAATACTAAGCATAGCAAAGTTATGCTTTATACATCAGTTGAAGCTTTTCAGTTTTTATAACAGTAATTTAGTTATGTTTACTTATTCAAAAAGAAAATGTAAGAAAGTTCAATACTCCAGATAAAATGTTGGTTGCAATAGAAAGGTAAAATACCAATGTATATAAATCGAAAATGATTCATCAAAATTTAATGTTCAAATGTTAAATTGGGTTTAAAGAATCTCATCAATGCAAGCCAAAAGAAATTGAGAATAATGAAAATACATCATGTATTAGTCCAAAGTGATTCTATGTTCTTTCTAAAGAGCACCAACAACATAGAACTGAGACACAATTTCAATTCAATTTGTTTCCATAGCACTTGACTATTTCTTTTTTCAAGTCATCATTTCCATTCCGGAGTTTAATTTGTCTTCCATTTTATTTCGAGCACTTAGAAATAGATTCTTGAAAAAAGTCTGAAATCCTCTGTCCAGTCTAAATCTAAAATTAAACAAGTGCACTGATTGGCCATGGAGTATAAATTGACCAATCAGATTACTTCTTCCATATTTTCAAATTAAAAATAGATTTAGACTGGAAGCATAAATCACCTTTCACTCTCATCTGCAGATTTGGTGGCCTCTTCAAGTTTACCAGCAGCTTCATCGAATTTTTGTTGTACTTTTTCTAAATCGTCTTCTAATAACTGAATTCTTCTTGTGTAACCTTTAATTTCATCTTCAGCCTGTAAGAGAGAAAATATTAAAAAGTTTTAACACAAATGTTGAAAACAGCATTACAAATAAAGTCATAAATAGTAAAGGATGAAGTTGTCAACTAAAGTATACTCAAAAAGATATAATCCCACATTTTTGTTTCAGCAATCAAGTGTTCTCAAGTGGAATGACATCCTTTTAGGGCAACTTTACATACAAACCCATTCATGTTGACCCTTTCCCAAATGGCAAAAATTTATGGTGATCCAATTTGACAGCTGCTGCTGACGACAAAAGGGATGTTGTAAAAGATAGAATTTGAGTGTAATACAGCACAGAAAATATTGAGACAAAGAGGAGGAACTGCTGGTTATCAGCAGTTTCTTCTTTTGTCTCAACGTTTTCCCAAGCCTATTCAGTTAGGGACGTCAAAACCAGGTCTTGTTTGGGAAAGGGTTTAAAGTTAGAATATTGCCAATTTTCTTCAAAAACTTTGTAACTGCAGCTTGTTTCGAGCTGCAGTTACAAGGTTTTTGCTGAAAAGCAACAGCATAAATAAGCCAAAATTGCTGATGCAGTTATCCTTTGAGGGGCGACAAAATGATGGGTGATAAAACTAAGATTTTTCATCACAGCATCGAGTATAAAATAGAGAAAATGCTAGTAACTATTAAAAAATTCTTCATTTCTCTCGATGTTAAAGTTTTCAAAAGCATTATCCAATTTGCATATTCAAAACAAGCCATTCTGAGGAAAGAAAAATCATGGAAGTACATGAATGAAAATTTACACACCAATGAAAATGAGCGTAGATCCCTAGACAAGATATAATGAATATTATAGCAAGATGAAATGAACAATGCATATCATATTAATGCTATTGTTGAATTTTCATAATTTATTCATGCACACTTAAAGGGACATTTCATTCCAATTTCAATTTTTTAAAGTATGTCTTGATGCCAAGATTGGTTATTCTAATGTGTATAAATACTATTAGTTTTTTGAAGTTGTTGCCAATAAGCGAGAAACACACATTTAAAGTTGATACATAATCGATAAATGGCATATAAATCCGAACTGTTGTCCACAACAATTTGTTCAATTTTAACACAAAAATATAAATTTATCGTAAACAGTGCAATATTTTGGCTTGAAATTTTCAGAATTTTCATAAGGAAATATGCTCTTTCAGATAATAATTAAAGTAAATTTATGACAAAAGATTCTGAAATGTCACTTTAACTCAGCTGATATTTTCTCCTTATTTTGTTCAGAAAGTGCAAAAGCATTGTAAATGCTAATTAAATTCAATGCATGGTGCACTTATAAGAGTTCTGTACAAGACGATTTACACAGTTTGACATACAATTTCTAATTAAGCTGGAGTTACCAGACTTTGCAATAACACGGACAATAATATACACACAGATGTTACACACGAGCAATAAGTTTTACACACACAGAAAAAAATCCAATTTCAAAATTTCACCAATTATAATGGTAAATATTTGGAATGTGATAAGCTCTGTTTGATATCAGATGGTCGGCTGATAATAAATGATTTTATCACAGTTTACCTCTATCCTTTACATGAACTCGGGTAATAAAAACATATCAGTAAAATTCAAAATCGGTGATTAACCCTTGATACAAAATTTCATCCTAAACTTCATAAATGAAGAAAAATAGATGAAGATTAGACTTCTAGACATCACAGGTGAAATTCAAAACCAATTCAATCTTTTTGAATCAGGATTCTGCAGTGGGACGGGATTATAGTCTGGTTCCCGCCTCTAATACACTACGTTATAAAGAGTCTGGTAATGCCTGGCAAACCGGGTCCATTGATTGGTTAGTATACACAACCGATGAAACGTCTCGACCAATCAGAGCCGCTCGTTGACGACCATGTATACGGCCTCGGAGATTAGCTATTACCGTACCTATATTCATGGTAGATTTCAGGTACGGGAACCAGACTAACGGGATTAATGAGCATTGAAACATAGATTTTCCAAAGTATTTGAAGTTTCATTATGTTTTACTATTTCGAATAATCAGCATCAAAACATAATATTTTGTGTATCATTTGTGGCACAAAAACTCAGACACTGGTCTAACAATCTGAATATTACCAGTCTGTGACATAAAACAAAGATTAGCCTGAAAAGCTGCACAATCTGACCTTTCTCTACACTACCTGCTTGTTTTCAGCATGATCAACAAGGGTTTATAAAATTACATCAATGTCTCTTATCAACACAAGCTCTGAATCATGACTAAAATATCCCACTGAAAAGTTAGATAGGAAGGGGATAGACCCATCAAAGGGGGTGGGGTAAGAGTTGTTCTGTGTCTTACAAAGGAAGTACACTATGTAAATATTGATAAGGTCTCCGGCTTTACTACTTGCATTCCACTTACAACTAGAGGTTACCCAGCCCAATACTTTCACAAACCACAACTGTCTACTACACCAATTTCAATTTCAAGCTGTTTCAGATGACAAAATTGTGTGTATAATGTAGGCTGAGGTAAAAGGAGAGAATGCTGATTAAATAACCATATTTTCTTCTTTTCCCTCAATGTTTTCCCCAGTATGCCATACTGTAGATCAGATCTGCTGGAGACACTATCAGGGTGTCCGATCACGTAGATATGTACGTGAATCACGTAATTTGAACAAAAATCACGTACTACTTTCTCACCCAAAACGTCTAAGAACGTACGCAAAATGAACTCGTATCAATTACAAAAATAAGATGACAATATATCCCCATTTTTTACGAAAGAAAAAACAAGTTTGATTGCCGAGTAATAAAACCGAAACTGCCAAAATCGGTCATTCTGATCCCTCTAATTTTTCCGCTAATTGTAGTTGGCCAAGATACTGCGTTTTTAAGATTCATTCAACCAAAACGCTGTATCATTGCGAGCGTCTGCATGATCATGGCATCTACTAAACAAACTGGATTTTAAAAAAAATTGATCGGTCTTTAATTTCAATCAGAATCAACATAAATATAGGCGAAACGACGGAGAAAACACTCAGTCAGTACCATCGTCCACTGTTGAATCTAAAATCAAAGTTCATGGCTCTGCCAGTTCGACTGGCTTTGTCCGGACGTAGAAAAGGGAACAATGCAGATATTTATTATTAGAGGCTCAGCTGTAAAGGGAAACTGCTTCATAGAACTTACTTTGGCGTCTGAAAACATTCCAATCTTTAAGTTTTCAAATTTGATTGATTTGTAATTAAAAGAAAAAATGCTAAACAAAATGCCTTTAGTCCCTTTCCCAAACAATACCTAGAGTGAAGAACTGTTTAGATTTAGTGTTAATTTTCTTGTACCCCCAATTTATTTTTTGTACCCCCAACTTTAACCACCAAGAGGTACAAAAACCCCCAGTCAAAATTTTCAGTGGACACACTGCACTATGTCTTGTATGGGAAAAGATTAATCCCTATCTGTTACACAGTACTTTCTACAACATAAACAAATCCTCTCAACTAAAATTGAAGTCAATGGGCAGACTTTTCTTTCAAATTAAGAATCACCCCGCAACCTTTAATTCAAATTAATTGATACATGTGTATTATGTAGAGTTTGATTATCTTTGATAAGTGGTGATTAGCGATTACAACTGAAACTTTACTATTGAGGAAGGAACTTGTTTAACCTTTTCCCAAACAGAATTTCTTTATGATAACTCCAGTTTGTGTTACTCAGGACGAATAAAGGTTTTCAAAAGTAGCAAATGTGCTTGTTATATTTCAGAGATTTTCCTATGCTTTCTGTGCCTCCTGAAAACGGAGGTGTTCCCAATGCAAAAGGCTGTTTTCCCAAAGCAAATTTTCTTCCATTTTTCCCAATCTATTTCAAATGAATAATTTTGTTGTTGAAGAATGAGTGCTTCGCATACTTTTAAGCCCAAAATGAGCTATTTACAGCTTAACCCTTTCCCAAACGGCAAAATTTTAGGGGGATCAACTTCAAAAACTGCCACAAATGACAAAATGGATGTTGTTAAAAATAGAATTTGAGTAAAATATGGCACAGAAAATATTGAGACAAAAGGAGAAACTGCTGGTGATCAGCAGTTTCTTCTTTTGTTTCAATGTTTTCCCAATCCTTTTCTATTAGAGACGTCAAAACCAGGTCTTGTTTGGGAAAGGGTTAAGCCCAAAATGAGCTATTTACAGCTTTAAAAAATTCCCATCTAGGCCAGACTCCATTTCCCAAAATGGCCAGGAAAACCCCTGTTAATATTTATAAAGGAGAAATTACTGATTACCATTGAATTCTTCTTTTCCCCCAATGTTTTCCCAAACTAATTCTGCAATCAATGTCAAACATGGTCTTGTTTGGGAAAGGGTTAATCAACATTTATAAAAGTTCTGTAATTAACTTTTGGTATCTCTACACTATGATTGTATTGCAGTTGATGCAGTATTGGTACAAAAGTATTAGTTCAAATCTCTTCAACCAATCTACATCAAGTTATGTGAAAAATTTGTGTAGCCTGAACATCCTTCATTCACAGGATATGATACTACTGAGATACTACCAAACCCTTTCTGAAATGACATGGTTATAGTTTAGTTTGAATTAAAAGATGCTGATTCTAAAGGTGACAAAACCTTTTTCCTTTTGATCATACAAGGCCAGGGTTTTTCCTGAGCATGAGAATTAGGGGGTCATTGTGACCCCCTTGCCTCCAAAGTTAGGGGTCATTTGTGCTATTTTGTGGGTCAAATGTCCAAGGACTCAAGTATCATACCAAAATCTGGATTTTAAAACTTGCGTCATTAATGACCCTCAGGTAAATTTCTAAGGGGTCATTTGTTTTAAAATTGCGACAATGACGCATGATTTGTCTGTCATGGAAAACCCTGCAAGGCCACATAAAAAGTGTTTTCCTCATTGTATTGAATGAACTTAGCATGGAAAAAATGGAAATAATCATGGGTGATTTCATTTTTTAAATTTCTGAATTCATTTCAAAAGCTTATTTGATTGGGATGTCTAATTATCCTAACTGCAAGTATAATGCACCACAGACAATGTTTTGATGGTTTTGATTACCTGGTTACACAGGTATCACTGACAAAATAATGGTTCCCTGCACAGATATAATGACCATCAATGGTAATAAACTCAATTATGACTATCATAGTATACGATATACATAGCTACATACATTATTAATACTCGGCTGACAAATAAACTGTACAATAGCAATGAATTTCATGATGAAAATAGACTGCATTTACTGTTACATATTGATAAACCATTGGTCGGTGTTCTTATAAAGTCTCATACAACTTTAATCAAAATTGATCCCTTTTTTCCATTACTTTGTAGGACTGAAGATCTGCATTTTGAAATGCTACCAGTCAATCCATTCAAATAAATTTGTAGCTCCCTCAACCTTAAGGATCTCTCAGTCATTTGATTTATAACAGCTGATCAAGAGGAATGTAATCATATGGCCCTTACTTGAATACCCACAGGGCAGAATGGACACTATCTGGTCTAGAAGGGCTGCAATAATTTATTGGGATGGCTTGTTGGAAAACTAGTGTAAATAAATGTAGAAATATGATGCACTTACAATAGTTTTCCTCTAATTGGTGAATTGACCTTAAGGACAACAAGACAAATAACTGTCATTTGAGGACCATAATTAAGTTGAAACAGGCGCAAAATCATAGACATAAAAAGTGTATTTAATGAGAATGGGGTTTCCATTGCTATGATTCTATTTCTAATGATTTCAACCCATATATTAAATAGATCATGTATCAAACATTGTTTTGCACCCTTTAGCTCCTTATGAAATTTATGGGACTTATCATGGAAAAATATTTGATGAAATACTATTAGACTAATGCAGTGCATAATTGAATGCATAAATATAAATTTTTACCAAAAAATAGTCCAGTCAATGATTTTATTTACTTAAAACATTTTTAAGCGGAAGACTTTAGTTAGCCTAGGTGTGCCAAAATGAGCGAATTACTCATGTGTATTGGACTGAATACAATCTATAGCTGATACACATAATATATACTATCACTGCACAAAAGGTTAACCCTTATCCTGACATTTATCTCTTTCCCAAACAAGATCTGGTTTTCACGTTCCTAACAGATACAGCTTGGGAAAGGGTTGCGACAAAAGAAGAAATTGCTGATAATCAGATATTTCTCCTTTGGTCACACTATTTTCTGTGCTATTACATAACTATTTATCAGATTTGATTGGGTTAATGACTTCAAAATGCAACAATTCATTTAACATTCACCTTCATCAGCTTTTCAAATTTGGCTATTTTATGAAGCGCAGAACGACAAAATTTTGTTCAATTACAAATCAAAGTCCAGCTTTGTATGTACTAATTTCCGGGACTCACTCATTTGAATTGTCTTGCTGCAAAAATTCAAATGAGTACCCACAACATATGTAGTTTGATGAATAATTGAATAATTAATTAACATATTTCTTTATGTAGATGAGCCTATGATTTACAAGCAAAATCATAATACCATTAGTGTAATGAATGAGTTTTGAAAGTCTGAATTTGGCAATAGAGCAACTTTTTATCAGAAAAATACACATGGAGTTCTAAAGGTAGAAACAGCTGATAAATATTCAACTACCCCACTCTTACTAATAAAGACCTGTAAAATGTTTGTACAAATTAAACCATTCAAATCTGGATGATTTGACATAGAATTTGATGTAGGATTCTGGAATCGCATTGGGTGTCAGGGCAACTTGGACTTTCACAGCATTTTTGTTGAAATTCATAAATCTCCTAAACCTGCCACCTTCTCACAAAATGAAAGAAATCCTCAATCTGATTAGATGTTTAAACATAATAATGGTACGAAAACCAGGGCTGTTTAAAATAGTATAAATTTAAGATTCAGCAAATCATCTTTCATTTCTTAAGTAATTTTCAACTTGCAAACATTTTAAAAACAATTAGATTGAAATTTCGAAGTGTTTTGAACTTTTCACTTACAAAAACTTTCAAATTTTATTGAAACTGAGTAAAGGGAAAGTCCTGCACAAAGTGACAAGTTAGCATATTCTGATAGACATGACAGCATATCCTTCAGTAGCCTTTCATGTATTGCCAAATCACCCAACTACTGAACTAATCAGTTTGAATACACATTCTTTTAGACTACAATAAGCCGCCTACTTTAGCTTTTTATCAGGTTGTGCAATACACAAGGTATACATATCATAGAACACATCACTTATCAACACGATTAACAGGTGAAATGATATGGAATGCCGGTGTCCGAGTCATCATTTTGGGGCCCAAGAAGGGGAACTGACATGAAAGTTGCCGGTCGGTAAATTAATATTTCAACATTTTCGATCATTTTTATGGACTGATGACCATAAAGCAATATAGCTTGGACATAAAATAAAGGCAACTAAACTTCAATACGATTGCCAATGCGTTGATCATCGTAATATTTACAGAATGCGGAAATAGAAACAAGCAAAATATTGACCTCAGTTTGTTTGTCTCTTTCCTGTTCCAGTGTTTTTTCCAGCAATTCAATCCTATCTTTATATTCCTCACAATCATTCCTAAGAGCGTCCATCTTTTGTTTCAGGGCGGCCACAGGGCCCCCTTGCATAGTCGATTTCGGCCGCATATTCACTTGAGACATTTTGTGTGTATGTAAATCCTGTCCAAAATGGCCGACACTGTCCCAACCGGATGACGACCAAATTACACCTCGCAATAATTGATACGCTTTAAGAAATAGTTAAACTTTTAGTTTAATAATTCTAACTGCTTTTTCGCTATAAATCAATGTCTGATAAGCTTAGAATTTAGAAAAATCCACTCAACTCAACATACGATACTTCTTTCCGATTTAACTAAAATTTTGTGGTTTATTACACACCCTGACGTAATTGGTCTATTTCGTTTCATTCCCATATTTGGTATCTCATTTGCATTTTATAAGGAGAGGCATATTTGAAATTTTTGGGATACGCAAGTTATTCTTGACTAAAAAGAAATGATAGACAAATTAGATAATGATTGTGTAACTCACACCAAACGACTTAAATAATGAATCACGGTATTGTTTACAATCTGTTTTGATACAAAAACGTTTTCAGTGATTTGTGTTCAATAGCACGATAATACTATATAGCCTAATTGGTTATTCATTAATTGGATCCACCACAGCAGTTTAGCCTATATAGCACTACTTACTTAAGGTGACATGTGAGTTTTTCCCTTTTTTAAAGAAAAGAGAAAAACGCAAAAACAATGCTGGTGAGCGTTTCTCATTTTTTGAAGAAAAAAGAAAAACGCGAAAACAATATTGTTTTTGCGTTTTTCTTTTTTCTCCAAAAAATGAAAAAAAATGAAGATCGGATTTGTGTAAAATATGGCACAGAAAATATTGAGACAAAAGGAGAAACTTCTGATTATCAGCAGTTTCTTCTTTTGTCTCAATGTTTTCCCAATCCATATGGGCGTCAAAACCAGGTCTTGTTTGGGAAAGGGTTAAGCCATCATTCAGGCTTGGACCTCATGGAAAAAAATCCTGGAGCTGCACTTGCTCAGTATCCCCTATTGGTCCAAAAGCAACCACAGGGCATATCTAGAACTTTTACTACAGGTAATGAAATATCTATTTGAGAAGAACATGGTTCTTGATCCCCAGAATTGCATGTAGATCTACAGGCTCTGGATCGAGAGATCTTTTCTGCGCTGTGTAGGTCTAGGCCCATAGTTTCCACCGACTTTCAAATCAGGAGGTACAAACCATACTTTGACAGCATGCTTGTACCCCCTCTAGTAGAGACAAACAGGGCTGCTTGCAAAAACTGGAGGTACAAGATTCATTTTGGGGATTAAAAAAACCCATTTGGAGGTTTTTGGACACCGTGCTAAGGCTACATGTGCAAGCCTACGCAAATTCTATCTTCACTAACATTCATTTTTTCATCTGCAACAGCTTCCAAATTGGAGCTATTCAAATTTTCCCCATTTGGAAGGGTTATTAAGCTTCCGGAACATAATGCTTTGCAAGTGACGAGGTGAAATATATTCAAATCTGATCCAAGTTGAGTTAACGCCCAAACAAGAAAGGTAACTCGGTTTGACACATGAAAGCAACATCAATTATTTCCCTTTGTCAACAAAAAAGAGATCGGACGAAATAGTGTGTGGGAGAACAAAACATCGTAACAATAAATTACTCAAACTTCAGTTACATGATTTTGTTCGTTCATCGACATCATGCCATGATGCACAGACGACAATTTCAAGTAGATGAAATATTACAATTTTTGGTCTTTTAGGATAGAACACGCTATAGGAAATTAAGAAATAGGCTAGCTTGCCATTAGCAATTCCTTAACTTTCCACATCGTTTCCCCAAGCATTTTTCACACACACAAAAAAAGCGCCAAAGTGTGGGAATGTGTTAAATTGGGCCGTATAGGAAATGGTTAATAATATTTAATACATTCGCAGTAAAATAGATCCTTAGGCATTAACCAAAGTAAAGAAGTTTCTGTTTTCTGCCACAAATTGGCTCTCGACCAGTCAAGGTTTTAAATGTTTGGTAACGGGTTGCAATCTTCAGAATTTCAAGAAAGCAAAGGGATCGGCAGCTGGTCCACGATGATTAATATTACAGGTAAAATAAAGGTAAACTATCTGGAGAAAGAGTGGAAAAACGTTGGCACTGATAATCTGGTTGCCTAGCAACGCCAAATAGTGTAGGTATCAGCTTATCAAAAGAATGCGCGTGTAAAATCATGCTGACTGACAACTTTACTTTTTCCTGCTTTTCGCAGGTATATTAGCATTGATAAAACTTTTCAAACAGCTAAAACTCTTGAAATTGTATTCTATCAGGATTTATATCCTTTTTGAAAACAAACTGGAAAACAAACTATCATTGTTCAAAAACCAAACTCTTCGAGCAACTTTGGGCCTTATTCATGGAATCGGAAATTAACAGGGATATCCCTCGACAATTTCCGATGACACCCGAAACTTAACGAAGGTGTACCGTTGTCAATATCCGTTACCTCGAATGACACTCGAAGCTGCACCAAAACATGAAAAATCAATGTTCAAAAGGAGTCGATAAAAAACAATTTTCAACTTAAAACCATAGATATCCACGCCACAGGCCATATACGAGTATATATGAACCCTTAAGATTTAATTCCGTTAAGAATGAGTAGGTTGTTTGATTAATTTTTGGATGAGCCAGGATCTGGGAAAAGAGATAAAAATACGAGGGATGATCCAAAAGTAATGTCACAGTGCCTATTGTTTGGTTATTTGACGTATTTTTGTACAAGTAAAGACTTGTTATTCAAGCTAATTCTATTGGAAACATGCTTTACTTAATTATATGAATATTGTTTATAAATCCAAGAAAATAAAATGCTAAAAAAGATCCATATCGTGCATGTGTGCCGCACGCCCTAGACTATTAGTTTGAAGAGAATTTTTACTTTATGTTCTATCATTATATTAAAAGATGAACCGTGGCAACTCTGTTGATATTCAAATTGCGCGACGTCATGGCATTGCTTAGCCATTTTAGAAAGTTTCAAAAAAATCGGTGCGTTGAAATACCAAATAAGTCTCATTGAATGCATCACTCGCTTTCGAGAAAATGACCGAATCGGATAAAAGCCCATAACGTGCAATTCTAAACTATAACTAAAGGCTTGGAAAATAGCCGATCGAAGCAATAGAAACAATTAATTCAACCAAAAAGAACAGACTGTTAATAGGAGTCTCGTCTACCATTGGTGCAAGCGTTTTTTTTTTTTTTTTTTTTTTTTTTTTTTTTTTTGGGGGGGGGGGGGGGGGTGAGGATGAATCGTTTGAAGATGAAAAACGTGCCGGAAGACATCTGGAGCAGCGGAATGATGCCAAAGTCAATGTGACTTTGCGCTCTATCCGCATCTTAAGCTGAATTTAAGAGGAATTAATCACGTCGACCTTAACCAACTGAGAAAAATTGATCCAAGGAATGCGTTCAAAGAATTGGTGAAATATATAGTTGTTTGTAAATGCATGTATGAAGTGGGCCGAACGCCGAGAACGTTGCTTTAAAGACGGAGTGAGATATTTGGAAAAGGAGTAGACTTCGACGTCAATGACGTCGTATGTTGTGCGGCGCTGGACACCGATGCGCTATGTAAAAATTTGGTTTATTTTAGTAATATTACACGAAACTTAATGAAAATTTGTGTATGTATTAAACGAATGTCAATCTTTCGGCATGTAAAATTGCATGGCGATGCGTTCATGAAATGGCCGAAAACAACGTTTGTGCCATTACTTTTGGATCACCCCTCGTAGTTATCAGATCAGACTGCGATAACACATAGTCTGATCAGGGTCATATTATGCTGTCGGTTCTCTCAACAACAGGCTACTACCGCAACATCATTTCCAAGTCCCAAGCTGCTAAATGTACACATATTCCCACTTAAGTTTGCGATTAAGCATTGTCCACTCTTTGATGGGACCCAGAATCTTATGATTGAGAGTAAGACGTGATACCATATAGTGAATACAAATTTATGACATTTTCCCCAAAATACAGCCTCTTGATATTGTATCCTAGGTAACATCTTCAAATCGTTCTTGATCATTATGTGATACGGTATGCAATGATTCTCAATTTGAACAACTCTAAAATGACATTGTCTGTGAACATTTCCCATCATAAGTGGACATGTTAATTATTCTAAACAATTTAATTGTTTCAATAAATGTTAACATTATCACCCGTAGGAGGTACTATTTTGAACGGCATCGCCATTCATGACAGGAACTAGAGTAGATCTACATGACTTGTACTTTTATCAACAATAGAAAATAGGAATAGGAAAATGCAACAATGTTTATTGTTTAAATACATGCATGTACGAAGAACACTTCCTAAACCGAAAGTTCCCATGCAGACTGTATGCTTGTATTTGACAAATTTACCATTTAGGGAGTCTGATTATTTTAAAGTTACCATGTTCTTTCTTTAACGACTTTTCAAAATATTTTAATATGGATAACAAAAATATGAATTATTCGGAAATGGTGTAAATGACCGACCCAAGGGAATAACAAGTAGCGAGCGTCAGACATAATTTCAGACAACCCTTTCCGACACCCGTAATATTAGAGGGGTTATTGTTGAAAGCAACGCAAAACCTAGTAAAATACCAATAGATAACAACCAGAGACTTATATATGAACAACTGCATTTTGCCTATGCACTCAAGAGTTTTTGATTCAAAGAAAAAGCAAGTGTGATGGAATGCAAACAAGGTCAATGTACAATATACTATACACCAATCAACTCTCAGAATAATTTCGACTTTAGTCTCATCTTGACATAAGCCTACTTTCAAAATATGCCTAAATCTATGAAACAAACAAAATACACAAGTAAACTCATTTGAATCAAAACTGAACATTCTGTTCAGATATAGGCTATATTTTTTTCTTCATTTTCTTTTTTTTGTATTTTTCTTAAGAAATGTCAATCTAAAAGCCTAGTAACAGTCTACTATAGTAGATAAGAATGGCCAGGTACGTTCGTTTAGAAATAAATCAACCATCTGTATTTTATACGTAAAGGTAGCACACCACATACCAGAGTGCTAATTATCAGAACAGAGCCGAGAAAGCAGTACCGTTACACGTTAATTAAATCCATACGCCCCTCCAGGGTAGAGCAAGCGAAAACAACAGGAATTTAGCTCTTACCCATCCTTTATGCATTCCACTTATCTGATGGATAATATCTTTGGTGATATTCCAAAAGAACGTAACCTCAGCATCCACAAACTGCGATTACGTTATTTTGGAAGATCCGTTTTGAAGCGAATCAAAGAATCGTTTATCAGTCATTGATCATAGGAAGAATAAGCTTTCGATGCCTTTTGCAATTTCTTGGCAGCCGACCACAAGCAATTGTTAATAGACAACCCTTTAGATAGACGCAACAGATAAAACGCACGTGTTGATAGACATATACCAAGACCATCCTACACGAGACCGAAGATTCTTCGACTATGTTATACTGGTATTGTGTCCCTAAGTAAATATTACAAGAAAATCGTCCTTTTCACCGCTATCTAAACCGAAGTCTTAAAGAACTTATTAATGAAGTTTTTAATTAGATCTAATAATCTTTTGAGCTGTGATTGTAGATATATCTCCATGAAAGTAATAATTATAATGATAGGCCTACTGTATGTTTCTAAATGTAGGCCTATGTGTTTAACAACAATGTTGGCGATCGTTAGCTTGATTTCTTATGACGACTATCAGGAGGTGGGGCGTATTCAAAATGGAACAGAATCGACCTCCTGGACACATTGGTCCAAGGCTACAACGACCAACAAATATCACACCTTATATTAATTCTTAATCTTCAGTTCAATGTAGTAGAGTGGGAATTACTTTATTCTCCAGAAATGCTATCCACCTAGCTACACCGGCTCCAGTTTTATCCACAATGATTTATTTGGTTGATATCAGATACTGACATTATTGATTAAATCTGGCACCAAAAAGATCTTGAACTATATTACAGGTATCGTCAGCAAGAATATACCTTGGTCCAGCTAGCAAATATAATGGAAACCCCAAGCTGATTTTTTTATCTATATCCTCCAACGCGTTATACAGGATTCAGTTGATGATGTATGGTATTTCAAAAATCAAGTGTCACCTTTCTTGTCTAAGTCTTTGATTATCAACCGAATCAGCTTTATGTAGATGTAGCCATTATTTCAATTTCAAATGATTCCCAAATCTCACCAAAACCTTGCCACGTCCAGTATATGTGCAGAAACTTTTGCACCGCAACCCTTGCCTTTAACTAAAGAACACCACACCTTGAAACCAGAAAGGCCGCAAATAGGACGTATAGGAACACAGTAGCCAACTTCCGTGTCAGGAAAGATCAGTAAGTCCAGTCCTATTCCAAGTTAAACATCTAAACACTCAGTCTTTTGTTAAAAATTCCAACAAGTCGGTTTTGGCACACACATCCAACATTAAGGTCAAGTTCATTATCCGGTTAAAGATCCAATAATCCAGATGAACATTGATCACTTCCGGTCAGCTTAACGAAAATCCTTTATTTTGTACAAGAACACTGATAAACATGGTCCATCAAGGTTCATCGTTCACAAGTTTTCTTCACAGTTGCCAAATCGAAAATTAAAACTTGTAATCATCCAATGGTAGTATTGTTTTAACATGAAGATGTTGAACATTTTATTATGTATTTTAAAAAATAGGGATGAGTTTTTTTTAATACACTATAAGATCAATTTACCTATTTGCAGTTTTTCTTAGACCTTACCAGCATATACGGACATAGTTGCAGTCTTTAAAGTAGGTCATAAGTTCCCTTAAGATTTGAAATTGAATGATCCAAAAATGAAACATATTTTATAAACTAGAAAGCAAGCATTTATAAGTCACGATTTTTTTAATAAATCAGTTGACGAATCGCGCTGCCAATCAATTAAATGTTGATTGGCCAATCAATCAATTGATTTCTTCACGTGTGTATGTGTAATACCAATGACAATCTCCGCCATGAACATTTTATTGGTCTCGCCAAGACAAATATAATCGAATTCACGGCCAGAGATTGATATTTAAATTTGAAGACGATTGGAAGGTCAATGTCTAAAGTGACAAAAAATGTCGATCTAGTATTGACGAATATGTGCGGTGTTTTTTTTATGGCAAAGTCCTCCGCAGTGATCCCCTTTTGCAAACCGGCTTAGCTGGCGAATCGTCAATCAATCGACTTTGGTAGGCCACCCGTTTACACTCAGTGTCTAGTAAAAATTGGGAAGTTCTAGTATGCTGTTATTACAACAAATGTAATTGGTATAACTTTATACCAATTCCAAGACAACAAATTAAATTTTGTTACAAATTCTAGTTGTGCAGCGCAGTGCATGCAAATTAGGTGCACGAACAGCCATTACGTCACAGTACAGTGCGATACATAACATGTACACAGAAAAATAATGACGTAACGGTCAAATAATTTGAATTGCTTACCTCTGTCAAGCGTTTTTCCGCTGATTCCAATTTGACAACGCTTTCGTTGAGTTTTTCGTTGACATTGTCGAATTCATTTTCGAGGTTTGTGTATTTCTTCTGGAGTGATGACAAGTCTTCTTCAACCTGTGAAATAGAAAACAGGAACTTGTATATAGGCCTACATTTTTGCATACTTTGAATGCATCAAGTGACAAGAATCATTCTTCATAAACCTAATTTAGAGTGACCGTTTCTTGTTCTCATGAACCTAGTGAAAGAGGGTGATCAATAGGCTAATTTATGCCATGAAGACTGATTGCATTCTATTCACGAAAACCCGGTACGTAAGCCCGGTAAAAAAGTCCATCCCAAATGAAAATTTACGCGACGTCGGATTTTCTCGTCGCCCGAATCATTCCGACGTCGCGTGAATCTCATTAGAGGTGGACTACCTTAACATGTATATTTTATTGACATTTCCCTTTTTATTCGATGTTTGTTGATGGTTGATTGGTGTTGATCTATATTATTCATGCGTTTAGAATGATCGAGTTTCAAAATAGTGGGTAGTAGGCCTTAAAATACAAAGCATCTATATGTAGTGGCTTCCAAACTCGATTCTTGCACAAAACAGTCTATAATTTTAGACTTATACCAAGCATAGTAAAATATCATTTGGGATTGCTTCGATGATTTAAATAATATCTTGTGTCAACAGACTTAAATTAGCCCTATTTGTGACGAAATAAGTAGTCTAAGCAAAGGCATACAGAATCTATACACACTCTTCATTTTCAAAACGTATCGTAGCAGCTTTAGCTATTTCTTACATTTCCCATTCATCGTTTCTTTATGTCACTGAAACTATGCAGATACATTCATCTAAGTACTATGAGACTTGACCGTACACTATTTGAGTGCAATGCAATTATGGGAAGTACACACATTTGAGCCAGGATCTGGAAAACGTCCATTAAGGCTTTTGAGCCCAACATGGATCCAGATCAGCCTGTGCATACGCACAGTCTGATCAGGATCCATGTTGTTCTCTACTAGCTTCTTCGTGACCTGTAGCAACTTAACGAGAGCAGCATGGATGCATATTGGACTGCATTTGACGACAGGCTGATCTTGAAACTCAACTTTTAAAAATGCTATAAGGGACATTTTTCCAGATCCCGGCTCATTTACACAAAATAAACTAATCTATGGACATTTCCGTCTCTTCGAGTACTCCTATTCATATGGTTTCTGTTAAAATTTTAGAGCTATGTAACATACACTAGCTTTCTAAGATCATGCAAGTGATTAACGTTTAACGTGCATTTAATTACATATATTTATTGATCTCTTATTTCTATCTAGATTTGTAAGCAGGCAACAAGAAGCCTTAACTAATTAGCCTATACATATATTAAGATTATGTTAACTTTCTGTTTGATTTGGACATAAGAGGTAATTTTAATGACTACATTTACATCATTTGGCAATCAGGCTTTTCAAATTTTATAGACGGCCATTTTTGACCTTGATTAGGTATTTTTGATGTACACAATCTTCACAGCCTGAGTTCTAAGCTTCCGTTCAGCCAGACAGCAAATTTACGAAAACACTAAAAGCAGTATGTATGTAAAGTTAAGAATCAAAAATACGAATTCTAATTGAAAAGTATGTAGCAATATTACAGGTAATCAGATTGCATGCCTCTAGTACACATACACAAGCAATTATCATGCCAAATATGAGCTACCGGCTGGGCTTATCAGCAATATACACACACCGGTGTCAGATTTCAAGATGGCCGCCATCCTGAAATTTTGCTACTGTTTTGTTTATGCCGTAGAAATGATAAAACAGAATAGAGAAATCTGAATCGAAATGTAAATCTTTCTGAATATACTGCAGTAGAAAACTGACTCAAGTTGCTCTTGACACTCTTGAGATTCCAAACATACGGTACATGCTAAGGTACACGTATACCTAGGCATATTATATCCTGTTTTCAATGGTCTTTACGGCTTACTTTTTGAATAGAAATAGTACCGATTTCTTACTTTGAGGGTTGGAATTCGAGAATAACGTGTTTGTAAAGGTATATGAAGAACATCTAGAAAATATCTTACCTTGGCTTTGGCGTCTTCGCTATCCTTAAGTTTGATTTCTAACTGTTCCGCTTTATCCAAAGCATTTTCCTTTTCCATTTTCATGGACTGCATCTTTTTCTTAATGGCATCCATGGCTATTTACTTGTTTGCGGCTTACACTTGAATAAAACACAAGAAAACTAGAGGGAATGTTGAAGATTGCAGCGTGTTGTGCAGATGAGAGCTCACGGTACCACTGAGAACTGCCGCTAACCCGAAACGACTGTGCTAGAGTAAATAAAATCTCGTACAACGCGATATTTTGAGATCGACCTCTGTGGGACCTAATAACGGACCAATCAACAGCCTCGTTACATCACAGGTGCGCCATCTTGTGCTACGTCACACAGGAACCCGATTGTGTTACACCCATCTTTGGCAAATGTGGAAAAAGCAGACGAAAAAACCAGAAGGAACCATTTAGCCCATGATGATTAGCAGCATGTCTCAAGCTGTGTTATCATGATAACGATCGCCAGTGATCGGGTAAGATTGATTCAGGACCTCTAATCTGGTTTTGTTTTAGCGCCGCGGGGATCTACAGGCCGTATTTTATCGATTCCATGTTTATGATTGTGAAGTTTGGGGGCTTGCTTTATCTATATGAAATTTAGCAGTAGACTGGTCCAACCAGGTAAATACACGGAACATATGAGTTCTACTCAAACAATATACATAAAACTGTTGCCATGGCTACTAAACAATTGTGTAGATACAAACTCTGGTCTTTCAGTCTATAGAGCACTTGAAATCTCAATTATTACAGCAGGAATGAGGAACTGAGCTGTGTCACACACTGACACTTTGTATGCATAACGCAGCTTTTCAGCAAAGACCTCGTAACTGCAGCTTAAAACAAGCTACAGTTACGAGATTTTTGTTGAAAAGCGACGAAATCATGTCATGTCTGGATGCTGGAATGTTAACATTGACCCCCGTCAAAAACAAGGGCAAATTGTTTGGAAAGGGATCAATCATTATTGGTTCTTTTTTACCTTCTGATAACATGCCTCTCCAAAATTAAGTTGTAAAATCGTACTTTTCTGGCACTATTGTTAAGTATAAAAGTATAAAGTTTAAGGGGGAATGCTCCAGTTTCCTAATTTTTTTCCTAATAATAGAATTTATTCATATTTTGTATGTTGAAATAACATGTTATTACCAATTGAAAAATAAAATAAAAATGGATGGTCAGCGATCTTGTTTGAATTTTATAGGCATTCGTATCACATACCCCTATATTGAAAAAAGGCACAATTTCTTGCACCTATCCAAGGTCACTAAAATGTTATTAAATGCTGTATATTCATCGTTTAGTCCGGAAAATGGATTTAAAGTAACGTCTTACATTTCATAAGAACAGAAAACCCAAAATATGTGCTTCTATAAACGCATAAATGTATAAAACAGCATGCTCACGTGTTCAGGTAGGTCAACGAAGCTGGAGTGTTTTATGTCAAAATTTGCATATTTTTGGAAATATTTCAGGTTCTACATAATAGAATTTGATGAAACTCCCTCATTGTATTAAGCAACATGTCCTGGTAATAATTCAAAAAGAAAATGTATAGGTCAGCGCACTTATTAGTGAATTACAGGATTTTTTATCAGCTACACATGAATAAAATGACGCAAAACAGTGGTAACTGCATACACACTTACAACTGTCTTGCTCTAAATAATCGATTTCTATCTTGAGGAAATCAGTTTCGCATAATAAATACATTTTTACCGTCGAAAATAGTAAATTGTAATGATGTATAATATTATTGAAAATATGGTAGCGAAACATATTGGTACGAAACATTTAATTTACTACAGTAAAGACCGAGTGTTCCGAAAAACTAGAGCATTCCCCCTTAAGTTCAAAGAGGTGGAATAACTTAACGATAACTAATTGGAGGAGAACATATCTAACACGCGACAGCTATTTGGCAAATGCTATGTTTAAGCAAATATTGAGTTCAAATGAAAAACCCTAAGGAACCGGGACTTTTAGATGTTTTGCTATTCCCCAAAATATCGCATATAATTTATGATTTCAAATAAATTTTCACGTAAAGAGATTGATTGGAATGCATAATTGTCATTTTGTTTTTAGAAGAACCATCTAAATGGATCAATTAATGGCATCTTTAATAATTTGATTTCAGAAAAAGAAATGTCAAGCTTTATTGGCCATGTCCAAATTCGGATGGAATAACTAATTGAAAGGAAAATATCTAATAAACGACTACTATATTTGCAAAATTTGTTATGTATTGCAAATGTATTGGTTTAAGCAATTATCGGGTAAGCCATCTAGAAAAGACTCACTGGATTTCTTTTTTTCATTTCCCGCAAAATTGCATAAAATTAAAAAAAGGTATTTATTCAATATTTAAGGTTTACGAACTGAGAATGAAAACACCACTTTCTAGCCATACGAAATGCATCAAATTACACACACTTGTAAATACACTTCAGATAAGTTGATTCACCATGCCGGATTTCAAGATTATGCTTCAAGAAGAAAATAATTTACAAATATTATTTTACTCTATATTCATATGCAAGGGAGGTAATTTTTACCATTTTTGTCAAATATTTCCATAAGTATGCATTAATTCAAAATTCTTAACCATACAAAATGCTTATGTTTGTATTTGGAATGGAAATGTAACACAGTTTAGGAATTACTGGCACTTTCCAAATTTCGCCTCTGGCTCTGCATTTCATTCTCAGTTCGTAAACCTTAAGAATCCATCGAAATCGAACAGTTAATCGTATCTCTAGCAGTTTGATTTCAGGAAAGGAAACGATAAATTGTTGGAAGATTTAAAAGGGTAAGAAAATAACTTAATAACTTTTCCAAAACTGAAAGGTTTTACTTGAAGTTCGGAAAATCTTTTCACATATAATGTGTTATCAAAACTTATAAATCAAGATATCCCAAAACCTGCAAGAATTGTCTAAATTGTACATACAAGGTTTTACTTTGAAAATCGAGGCTTTGCATTTACACCGACGCAACCAGTTTCATGAAATAGCCATGTCCAAATGGGGATGAGGTCTTTATTAAACGATACAAGTTCATAGAAATATGAAAACAGCATCACTTTCTAAAAGTTTCTAAAAGTCTACCTCTGTTGCATGGCGAAAATCAGGACTTTTCTGTTATTGGTGCAAATGCATGTAGATATAAAAGTAATATTGTAGTTCACCATTAAGGTATACAACCCATCATTAAACACACCACGTTCTAGCCATACACAATGCATCAAATTTATTACACACACTTGTAAATACACTTCATATAAGTTGATTCATCGTACCGGATTTCAAGATTATGCTTCAAGGAGAAAATAATTTACAAATATTATTTTACTCTATATTTATATGCAAGGGAGGTAATTTTGAACATTTATATGTCAACTATTTCCATAAATTCTAAACCGTTCTAAATGCTTATGTTTGTATTTGGAATAGAAATGCAACACAGTTTAGGAATTACAGGCACTTTCAAATTTTGCCTCTGGCTCTCTGGTGCAAATGATGGGTTGCATGCCTTAATCATACATAATATACTATGAAAATGACCATGCTTCAGTCTCCCAGAGAGTACTCAATGACAAGAGCTACTGATAACAGGGGTATTTTTTTTTATATAAAGACGATTTATCATTAATCGAATCATATATTGCGGGTACTCATTGGAATCGCCTCGTCGAGTACCCGCATTATTAGGTTTGGATTGAGTACAATATTTTGTTAAAACACTGTAAAACTATTAATGTTCTTAAGAAACCATTCCATTCCTATCCCATTTCATTTTGTAAAGAATGTTTTGATGACAGGATTGGTTATTCTAATGCGCTTAATTAAATGCCATCAGATGTTTGACATAATTGATTGTAAGCCTACTTATAAGCCAAAAAAAGCTTTTAAATTTTATGCGAAAACATGGGCGGATCTAGAGAGGCGGGGGTCGGGGGACCCCCTGGACAAAATTTTGGGCCTGGACCCCCCCCCCCCCCCCGGAAAAAAATTCCTGGATCCGCCGTTGCAAAAATGTCAATTCCATTTGCATCTGTACTTAAGTTGACCACAATTAATTCAAATTTAAGAAAAAAGTATATTCCTCGTAAACGGCTCAATACGTTGGCTTGGAACTTCCAGAATTTTTATAAGAAGCTATGCTCTTTCAGATAAAAATACAAGTAAAAATTCATGGATATCTATGGAATGTCTCTTTAAAAGTCTAATGACAATGTAATGCTTTATCGCAAATAAATTCTATCGTCTTTTATCATTATTTTACCAATTATGCATAATTTGTACTGTCTGGTATTTACCTAAATATGTAAATGGTCGGGATCTGGCGACAAATGAACCGTGCAGGCATTTGGGATCAGACAGGTTCCAGATCAACCTACGTATACATGCATTCTTAGCTAGAGCCATGATATTCTCCATTAATTATCTCCTCATGTCTTAACAAAGCAGCACGATTCTCGAAAATTCATTTTCTCCCTTTGCCTCAATATTTTCTGCGCCATATTGTTCACAGATTCTATTTTCATAGAATCTGTAAAATCATGTCCATTGTTCTCCCGTACGGTACATTCGGATAGATACTCAGTTCGTTAACCATTTCCCAAATAACTACAAGCTTGATAGTTCCAATTTAACAATTGCTCCAGACGACAAAATGCGTGTTGGTATGAATTTTGAGACCAACATGGATCAAGATCAGCCCAATCAAGTCTGATCAAAATCCATGCTTTTCATCAATTTTTCAGAACATGAAGCAACTCACTGAGAGCGACATGGACCCTGGCTAGACTGAACTTACGGACGTGTATAGGAGGAAACATCTTAATCTCAGATGCAATAAAGGAAGACTTTTTTCAGATTCCGACTTAAGTAGTCCACCCCTAATGAGATTCACGCGACGTCGGTATTCTTCGGGCGACGCCGTAAACATTCGGCGGTGGAACCTTCCACCGCCGAATATTTACTACGTCCTCCGATTAAGATCGAATACGTATGTAACGAATGCTAACGACGTCTCACGAAAACCTCCGTCGCTTGGATTTCCAGTTAGGGATGGGTTACCTTGAATGTATTTCGGAATGTATAGCATTGTCGGAAAACCAACATGGACCAAGAATCATAAATCTTGAATAACAACAGAGAGGTAGCAACAACTAATTGATATTATTTGGAAGCCCTTGATTCGGACAATATAAACTGACACGATTTGAAAACGCAAAAGACATTTTCATTAACCATTCCTTGCAGCCTCAATCGGCACCATATTTGGGGACAATCATTAGTTAATGTATATACCCTTCACATCCCACCAATTAAATTGTCGTGTCCTCTGTAAACCACGTGGTCATCTTAACCGCCCATCCCAAAATGCTTATGTGTCTCATGCATTCCGACAACGTCTAAAATCACTTAGATGTTTTGTGTGCAAACTGCTACATTGATTTATTCATCGAAAACACACAAAAACTACGGATAATTTTCGCATGTAAAATGCCGAGGCTTACTTTGGCACAAAAGAACCGAGTTTTGGGGCTCGTGGTCAGCGATGCTTTGCAATTGCAGGTAGGTAGACGCTTTAATATCGCCGACTCGACTGTTCGAAGGTTAGCGAGACTTGTAAACGACACGGGAACGCATGTAGACCGCCCTCGTTCCTGTCGGCTGCGCGTAACAACTGTACGTCAAGACACATTTATTTTGTATACGTTAACGTCACTTACCCAACAGATTTGTGACGGCTCAGTCTACACCAAATGCTGTAGCTTGTAATCGCGGGTGGCCTATACATCGTGACACGGTGATAAATCGTCTGCGAGAAAACGGGGTTCGCTGTAGTCCTCCTTCTTGATGCCAGGCTCTCACCCAACGTCATCGCCTTTAGAAGCAGCGCATAAACGGACGTCCACTCAGAC
The DNA here is from genome assembly GCA_963680895.1 of Fragum sueziense. Taxonomy (NCBI): domain Eukaryota; kingdom Metazoa; phylum Mollusca; class Bivalvia; order Cardiida; family Cardiidae; genus Fragum; species Fragum sueziense. Next base: position 491,968 of record OY804598.1, read on the forward strand.
ATTATTTGTGACATGTCATTTTATTCCCTGTTATGTTTACAATGTAACATTACAATTACACTAGGCTATACATCGGTTATGTCGTTGATATCATCTGTTAAAGTACTTTTTGCGTTTTTAAATCGTGTCAGTTTAGTTTGCAGAGTCTAAGTTAGGCCTGGCCTCAGTTCCTGTATTTATGTATTTAAGTCCAGGCTATGTTTATATATTTAAGTCTCCCTCTCAAAAAAGGAGTCAACATAAACTATTAACCCTTTCCCAAACAAGACCTGGTTTTGACGTCCCTAATAGAAAAGGATTTTGGAAAATATTGATAACCAGCAGTTTCTCCTTTTGTCTCAATATTTTCTGCGTCATATTTCACACAAATCCTCTCTGAAATAACATAAATTTTGTCATTTGTGGCAGTTTTTGAAGTGGATCACTCTAAAATCTTGTCGTTTGGGAAAGGGTTAAATAAGACACGCACTATCCTTCCTTGGTCTGTAATAAATCAGACTCAACTCTGAGACTAGACTTTTGCCAGTCTGATAAATAGAGAGTTCAAAGTAAAACAAAGACGTTAAATGAAATTGCATGTCTCGGATTTTATCTATATTCAAAGAAAGATAGTTTTCTTTAATTCTGAAGGTTGTTCATGGTTGTGTGCCTTGATTTTTAGAGACATAACATAAATATACAGAGCCTGACACCAGGCTACTCTGAGACATTCACTTTCATTATTCTCAGACACTCTATTACCGGTGTATCGTACCAATTACTGGTGAAATCTGAAAGTTGTAGATATAGATAATTCAATGTGTTGCAAGTTTCTTTTACTTATCTTAATTTTTTTCTGTAAAACTGAATATAACTATTATGGTATATTTTTATTGAATTTCTATATTTAACAGATTTACTTTAGCCTAAGTTTATGTACAGCTAATTCTAGTTGTTATTGACGGAAGGAAGGTTCCGCTATGTTTACGTTGTGGTATTTCCACGCACTCGTACATGTTTACATTCTACTAATCTCAAAGAAGCTAGTAGAGAACATCATGTATCCTGATCAGACTGTGCGTATGCACAGGCTGGTCTGGATCCATGTTGCTCTCAAAAGCCATAAAAGACGTTTTTCGAGATCCTGGCTCATTTATTATTGACGGAAGGGGGTTCCGCTATGTTTACGTTGTGGTATTTCCACGCACTCGTACATGTTTACATTCTTTGCCAAGATACTTCATAAATTTATCATTACACTTTCTATGGCGGAGAAATCCACTATAGACTCGGAATAAAGCGGTCTAGATAGGAAACAAATGATCAGTATAAAGGGGCTTTTCACACCAATACGGATCCAGATCAGCCTGTGCATTCATACAGTCTGATCAAGATCCATTCTGGACCCTTATCTTTTATCCCTAATACTTGGCAACTATGATAATTCGGTGTTGATTCTGATCAGATTTTATTTCTGCGAAGTTAGTTTTGAGCCCAAAGTTGGCATTTACTTTAATAAGCAGCTCTTTATCCCGATTCATGGTAATGAAATAACGACCCTATTTGACAATAAATCAGGTGTAGCCCTCCAAGTCAAATCTTTCCCTCAAACTACAGTCCTAGAATCATCCAAATCTAACCAATTCCTAAACAAGAAAATTTTAGGGTAATCCAGTTTGAAATTTTCTGCAGACGATAAAAGCGGTTATTAAATATTATATTTATTACTTATATGGGACAGAAAACATGGAGGTAAAAGGAGAAAATTAATGGTGATCATCAGCATATTCTTCTTTTGTCTCAATGTTTTGCCAATCCATTTCTTCAAGGGGAGTCAGAACCAGGCCCCGGTTTCTCGAAAAAAACTTTAAAAGTAGATCTACGTTCTCAGGCTCAAATCTGAGCACCGTACTCAAATCACACGAAATCCACGTGAACTTCAATCGAATGCCCTTCAACGTTGGAGAGTGTTCCATTGAAGTTGAGCATGTCCTCATGAGTATGTACTTAAGATTTTTTTTCGAGAAACCGGGGCCAGGTCTTGTTTGGTGAACGGTTAATGGCTAGGAAGACTACAAACTGAAAACAATGTTGCCAGGCGTGAGAATTTTATTAGAATAACATTTTTCTTTTCTCTCATTGCATTTCAAAGCTTTCTTACATATATTATTTCAAAGAATGTTTAATGTCTTGATTGATGAGTTCACGGCGTCTGGCGTCTTGTAATAGACGCTTAAAGACTCCGATATCATATTTTGGTTACAGAACCCGCTCCACAAAATTACATGAACAAAGTCTGTACTCGAACACCTCAATAAAATAGGACCGTATTGACCTTCAAAATAAACGTAGGCCTAATTATGTTGTGATGTACATTGTATATAGCAGCTCGTTGAACAGCAAATGGTGACCGAAAGGAAGCTTTAAAGAAATAGAAAATCTTTTGCAAAAATAGGATAGAATAGATAAAATAACAGTTCAAATGCAAAAAAATGATTAATTAACTCAATCCCTCAAATGACGTGATAACGCCAGTTGAGTACTATAATTTTTGGTGTTTTTCATTGAATGAAACAACTCTCCAGTCCATTCCCAAACGTTATTTGACTTTGACGTCGCCGTAAGAAACATTTAAAGAAGAGATAAAAATGTAGAAAAACAACATTTTCTTTTTTGCACTGAACGTTAATGAGTTATCACATACTTATATGGAAATTTATTCTGCCACCTGTGTATTTTGTGCCCAGTCAGAAATGTTATCATTTGTCAAATATTTTAAAACACAATATGTGCAGAGCACTTTCTTTCTCATTTTCTCTTCCATTTCCCCTAAGAAAATATACTTTTATTAGAAATCGCGACATTTTTCTTCTATTAATTATTGTATATGTTACATGTAAAGTAGCAAAACTGCAAATCATTGTACTGTACTATTAAGATGGTTTAGTCAATCTGGTAAATTAAAAGAAACTTTCAAAGCAATGTTAAAAACCATAAGACAATAATTATTAACCAAAATGATATGTTCAGGTCCAAAATAGGTGGACTTTACGGGTGTATGTATACAACATAGCACAGAAAATATTGATGGAAATGAAGAAAATGCTGATCATTAGAATTTTATTTATCCGCCTCAATATTTTCCGAAGCCTTTCTATTGGGACATTAAAACCAGTTTTTATTGGGATAGGATCAAGATCATCCGATATCGTTATTTTTAACAAAAACCGCACCTTTTTTAAGCGACAGTTATGAGCTTTTTGTGGAAAAGTGAACGATTGTAGTTTCGACGTACGAAGGAAAGTTAAGCACTCTGTCGTGCTAGAATTCATAAAATGCTAACCTTTCAGATTACTGTAAGTTCAAAGATGTTGCAGACAATAATGTCAAGTGTCAAATCCAATTGCTTCATTTTCCACAATGATTCATTAGGTCTTTATCTCATTGGGCATCAAAAGGCCTTATCATGTGGGATTCACACGAAATTTGAAGGCAACCGAAATAACCAAAAATTCGAGATATTTTGTATGTGTGATCATAGTTTCGATGTACAAAGAACAGCTAGGCTCTGTCGTGCTAGAATTCATAAAATGCTAACCGTTTTGATTTTGCCTACTTTGCACACCGCATTGTTTCCCAACGCCAGGTAAATTCATAAGTATAACATTTTTTTTGACATGATTTTTCATTTCCCCCAAAAGAGGACTTGGCTTTGGCGTCCCAAATAGAAATAGTTTGGAAAAACATTTATTGAAGAGAAGAAAATGCTGATAATCCGCAATTTTCCCTTTCATAATGTTTTAGTGCAATATTGACATTATAATACGTTTTTATGCTCACCGAAAAAAATTCGGGGGTGCATATAGTCGCCACGCTGTCCTTCCGCCCGTTCGTCCGTCTGTCCGTCCGGCTGTCCTTCCGTCCGTCCGTCCACAGCCAGATCTCAGCAACCCTTGGACCAAATTCAATGAAACTTCACATGTGAACTCCTGGGGTCAATCCATAGGGATCTTTTTCTCTGTTTCTTAATTTTAGGCTGCGTCATGGAAAAAGGGGCCTTAATGTAAAAATAGTTTTCTCCAATTTCTCTTCATCTAATGTGTAGAAATTAATGAAATTTTGTACTTATGTGATGGATGAGATGTCCAAGACTATATTCTATTAATAATGCTTGTACAAAAAATTCGTCATGGGTTAGGGGGCTAAATGTATGATAACTTTTTTGTGTGACGAACACTTACTCGAGGAGCATAATCCGTCTATGACGGCTCTTGTTTAATTCTATATAAGCTATATGGTCGTCTGCAACTTCTTTCAAATTTGAGCAGTCTAAAATAGCTCGAGAAAGTGATAAACTGGAATGATTAAAAATACAGACATGATGTACTTTTAGAATTATCTTAAATTAAAAGACATACTAACCACTTGTCCAACCTACCAAAGTACTTTTGTCAGAAAGCAGTCGTAGTTAGAACTGTTAATTGGCATCTCTATGAATTTCGATTTCTTATTTCACGGCGGGGAATCACGTAAAATAACAACATATTCTGTAGAAAATAATCAGTAAATCTGTTAAAACATTGCCATTTAATTTTTGAACAAGAGGACCATGATGGTCTTATATCGCTCACCTGAACCAAGATGATATGAGGCACAGTTATGTTTGAATCAATTAATTTTTGTGACATTAAGACTGAAAACAAACTTATGGTCATCAACATTATGTCCCTGTTTCCTCTTTATAGGTCAATATATCTGGTTGTAAAGAGTGAAAACAAAGTCAAAAACGAGAATTGTTTCCATTTCAAGGGCAGATAACTCAGCAACTGCTTGTCTAATTGTGCTGAAGTTCAAACTCATCCATGATCTTATGGTGATTAACCATTATATCCAAGATCAAAGTTTTGTCTTGATTGGTCACCATTAATTTTGTGGTTGTTAGAGTAAAAACAAAGTCGAAAACAGCAATTTTGTCAAATTCAAGGGCAGATAACTCAGGACATTCTGGTCCAACCAAACCAAAACAAAAACTCATCCAAAATCTTATACAAGGTCACCAACATTGTGTCCATTTTTTGTATATATTGGTCAATAATTGTAGATCTATGCTAGAGTGTAAACAATGTCAAAAGTAGCTTTCTTTCTTTCAATGGCAGATAACTCCTGACTTTCTGGTCCGATCTCACCCAAAATCAAACTCATGCAAGATCTTATGGTAACTAATATTGTGTTAAAGTTTTGTCTTGATTGGTCAATAATTGCAGATGCTATAGTGTAAACAAAGTCGAAAATGGTCAAAAACGACAATTTTGTCAAATTCAAGGGCAGATAACTCGGGACTTTCTATTCCGATCAAACCAAAATTCAAACTCATCCCAGATTTCATGGTCACCAGCATTGTGTCCAACTTTTGTATTGATTGGTCAATATTTGTAGATGCTAGAGTGTAAACAATGTCAAAAGTAGCTATTTTTTACATTCAAGGGCAGATAACTCCTGACTTTCTGGTCCTATCTCACCCAAAATCCAACTCATCCAAGATCTTACAGTCACTAATATTGTGTAAAAGTTTTGTCTTGATTGGTCAATATTTGTAGAAGCTGTAGTGTAAACAAAGTCGAAAACGGTCAAAAACGACAATTTTGTCAAATTTGAGGGCAGATAACTCAGGACTTTCTGGTCCGATCTGACCCAAAATCAACCTTATCCGAGATCTTATGGTCACCAACATTGCGTCCAACTTTTGTATTGATTGGTCAATATTTGTAGATGCTAGAGTGTGAACAATGTCAAAAGAAGCTATTTTTTACATTCAAGGGCAGATAACTCCAGACTTTCCGGTCTGATCTGACCCAAAATCCAACTCATCCAAGATCTTACAGTCACTAATATTGTGTTAAAGTTTTGTCTTGATTGGTCAATATTTGTAGAAGCTATAGTGTAAACAAAGTCGAAAACGGTCAAAAACAACAATTTTGTCAAATTTGAGGGCAGATAACTCAGGACTTTCTGGTCCAATCTGACCCAAAATAGAACTCATCCGAGATCTTATAGTCACCAACATTGTGTCCAACTTTTGTATTGATTGGTCAATATTTGTAGATGCTATAGTGTAAACAATGTCAAAAGTAGCTATTTTTTACATTCAAGGGCAGATAACTCGGGACTTTCCGGTCTGATCTGACCCAAATTCGAAGTCATCCGAGAGCTCATGGTCATACATGTTTTGACCAAGTTTGATTAAGATTGGCTTATATTTGTAGATGCTAGAGTGTAAACACCAAATTGTTGACAGACGGACGGACGGACGGACATACAGACGGACGGACGGACGACGGACAAAAGGCGATCACAATAGCTCACCTTGAGCACTTCGTGCTCAGGTGAGCTAAAAACAAAAATGTTCGAAGACAAAGCGGAAATGATGTTGTTGATCTTTTACACAGGACCTGATAAAAGAGCTATTGGCGAGCGAACAAAAAAACTTGTTTGTTCGCCAATAACCTTTTATTAGATACTGTTTAAAGTGACATTTCACGATTATTGTTACATAAATTTTACTTTTATTCTATCTGAAAGAGCATCTTTTACTATGAAAATCCTTAAAATTTCAAGTCAAAATATTGAACCGTTTACGAGAAATAAATATTTTTGTGCATTCAGATTTATATAGAATTTGTCATTACTGTCTCAACTATAAATGCGTATTATTTGCTTATAAATAACAACACCAAAAAACTGATAGCAATTCTATGCATTAGAATAAACAATCTTTGCATCAAGACATACTTTTAAAAAAATGAAATAAATGTGAAATGTCACTTTAAAGGATCCATGGCATACGACGATTTTTAAATTCCTTGCCTTTTTATGCATCACTGCTTTATTTTTTTTTCCAAATTAGTCGCCTATCTACAAAATTATTGAAAATTATCGAAAATGTATAACGTGGTTCCCGCCGTGTATTTGTAGACAGAGAAACAATAATTGTTGACATTCCAGTTTACCAATTTTCAGTCTTTTCTAAACAGTAATACTCAAGAATGTCCATAATCACTGGTGGTGAACTCGGCCAAAGCGAGGGACGGTTTTTTCGTGAACAATATATTTCCGTCGGTGTTGTTATAAAATATCGTAACTACGGCTTTATCGAAGCCGTAGTTACGAGATTTTATAACAACACCGACAGTTTGTCAATACAAAACGGTAAACCTGATCTGTTTTTTGAACAAGTTCATTGTCACTAGAAAAAATCTATAAACTCACATTTAAACGCAAAATATCTATATCTTGTTGTAGCGAAAATTTGTTTCAGTTCACCACCAGTGATAATGAAAGATGATGTGGACGAGGTGGACGACAAAATGTTACACAAAAGACATGATTCTAGTATCTTGTGTAAGGGCGGATCCAGGATGTTTTTTCCAGGGGGCGGGGGGAGGGGTCCAAGTCCAAGATTTTTTCCCAGGGGTGGGGGGCTTAAAATGTAATAAAAATGTAACGTTACACTACATTAACATAGTTATAGTCAAAATTTAATTTTCGGCGAATGCAAGGGGGGGGGGGGGGGGTCCGGACCCCCACCCCCTCTAGATCCGCCCATGTTATGTAAAAGAGAAAACCTTATTACCCCATTGCCATACAATGACTCCTTTTTACTCCCCACATGATAATGACATTGTAAAACATTGTGTTAAATGAAGAAATTGCCTGTGACAAGCAAATTCTTCATTTCCCACAATGTTTTTGCACCTAGAACAGACCAAAACATGTTTAATTCTATTCAATTGAAATTATCGTCTGCATCATCTTTGAATTTGGACCGCCCCGTTTTTTTCCGTCTGGTAATTGGGTTAAAGAAATCCCGACAAGGCTTCTAATTGGACCAGACATTTCATCTAATGCGACAAATGATGAGATAAAAGTACGCTATCAGCCTATCACTCGATCTGCAACAATTCTAGACTCTTTGAAGTACATGGCGAGGGATACACAATTTAAACGGTGTATGTGCGTTTGAGTTTATTGGGGTTTTACGCCGTTTTCAACTACCAGGGTCATATCGCGGCGGCTGGAGCACCTACCCATGGATTCCTGTTGTTTCTCAAACCAGTACTACCACAACACCCTTACCGAGCCTCCAGCTGCTTGCCACTTAGGTTAACGATTTCAAACCCATTGGTGGGTGACAATTTTGTCAGAAAGGGTATTGGCCGCGGCCGGGTATCGAACCCGGTGTATGTGCTTATAAAAAATATAAGCGCTTTCAACAAAAACCTCGTAACTGCAGATAGTCTAAAGCTGCAGTTACAAGGTTTTTGCTGAAAACAGCTGTATACAGTAAAAAGTTTCTCACCAGGTCGTCTGTAAAAACAAATGTTGCTTATTAACGAATAATGATATTCATCTTCGATTGCACGCGCTAATTCCCGCTGTTTCTCCACGAGATCTGTTATTGAATTACCTATATAAATGTAACTCTTATCTTACCACGCGCTTCCAATTGTTCTGTAATAATCGAGAGATAAGACCATAGGAATATTTTCGGTGGCATCATACGAATATAATTTACATGCGATAGAATGGAAGTCGTCATAACCCTTTGTGAAAAGGTGACGCAAAATGGATGTCGCCTGAAAAACTTTCTTCTCCATGTGACATGATGTAAAATAGGAGAAGAAAGTCCAAGCTTATCGTTATAACCCCGCAAAACGAATGTTTTCGGGGGTATACTTGATTCAGCCTGTCTGTCCATCCGTCCGTCCTTGTACAAACTATTTGTCAGGACCATAGATTCTATCTCTGAAAGTAAAATAGTTCTGATCATGAAACTTCATGGGTAGATAGATCTCACTAAAGAGAAGTGCAGGAACATAACTTGCATATTTTTGTGAGTTATCGCCCTTTGTTGTTTTTCAGACTTTGGTTTTGTCAGGACCATGTCTCTTAAATTAAAGTAGGTATGATCATGAAACTTCATGGATAGATATGTCTTACTAAAGAGAAGTGCAGTGTACAAGGAGCATAACTCTACCTTGCATGTCTTGTGAGTTATGACCCTTTGTTGTTTTTCAGACTTTGATTTTGTCAGGGTCATATCTCTCAAAGTAAAGTAGCTATGATCATGAAACTTCATGGGTAGATAGTTCTCCCTAAGGAAAAGGGCAATGTACAAAAACATTACTCTACCTTGCATATTGTGCGAGTTATTGCCCCTTGTTGTAGTGAAAAGTTGTGCGGGGGTATCAAGGCACATTCTGTGACAGTTTCTAAAGTCTCATTGTGATGCACACATAGTATGACCATCTGCCTCCTTTTGGTAATGGTCCCAAACTCCCAAAAATGTCACAATATACTTATATACTTGCTTAACAGAATAGTAGGTAGCCTATCTTATGATATTATATCATTTTTTCACATAAACATGTGGGATGCAATCTCTAAGAAATAAAAAATTTAAAAAAAGGGCAAATGCGTTCGATTTGGGGGTATGTGTTAAACACGTTAACTAGTATACTAGAGGAAAGAAGAAACGCAACAACTATTTTTGGTTATTTCTCTTAATTCTTTTATGTTATTGAGTCAAAGGTGTTACTGATTATTGCTGGGAACTTTATCTTGATATTGACCCTTGTGTTTACGTTAGAACCTGTCTTACTTGTGAGATAACGTCAAAATAGACGTTTACACGTTTCTCACATGCAAACCTTTAAATATCCAAACTTTACATAAAACTCTTTTCATTTGTGCAGATGCACGTCGACTCGACAAAAGGCAATAATTTTCGTTTTGATTTTATCCCTCTTATCATTTTGCGACTCATTCAAAGACGTCGTCCGGTATCAATTGTGATGTTTACGAATGGAACATCTCAACCCGCAATTGCTGCTGACTTTGGTGTACAACGATTGACAAAATATTGCTTGAGATAACGTCTTAGAACGAACGGAACAACTGACAGTCGCCCAAAAAGCGGTCGTCAATGTCTAACGTCACGACGTCAGGACCATAACGTTAGCTCATTTTACCTACGGAAACAAATTCTCTTATCGAGAAAAACTGTAGATGCTATTCATGGACAGTACAGATATCAAATTTCAGCCAGGAATCGTGAACTTCAGTTTAGATTGCGTGCAAGAACGCATTTAACGTTGACGCCAAACCACTCTCGTGTAAACGCGTATTGATGGCATGTACAACCTATGACCTTGATGAAATTTCGACACTAGAAGGTCAAATGATGAAGTTCTACTATGCATTGAAAAAAGTACTCGAATTAAGGTGATTTTGAGAAAAACAAAAGCAAAACGTATGTTCAAATTAATTTGTTGTTGCGTTTTTTTTTTCCTTTAGTATATTTCTCTTCTTTTCCTTGTTCTGTTATAATGTGCACTTGAAATCACGGCAATAGATAGATCTACTTAAAAGTTAAATCTAAGTGCATAGACTGCCATTCATTACTGTGCTACATAGCCTACATCACAGCCACTTTCATTAAGCATTCAGTTTTCAACATGAATGAACCAGGAATATGGTATAATCATAACACGATCTTGCATGAATTGTGCATGTCTTTCATCATGTGCTGCTATCTTGGGATGTCGTTCGTTTCTGTTATAAAACGTCGTATTTACAGTTTGGCCAGGTTGTATATACGACATTTTAACGTAACCCTACGTAATGTTCGGCACCCCTCATGATAAACGATATGTTGGCAGCTGAAGTAAATATGTTGACTCTTGTTTGATGGAATATGCTAATAGACTGGTATCAGCATGTGCGGATCCAGACATTTTTCCAAGAGGGCTTAGACACAAAAAACCCAAATCACTTTGATAAGCCCTTTTCACCAATTCTAGAGGGGCCCGGGCCAAACCTGGATCCGAGCATGGTTATTTAGATATTAGCCAGTATTTTGGAAAGGACTCTATTTAGAGGCTGACATTGATCCAGATCAGTCTGAAAATACATGCAATTTTATTAGGGGCCATGAGGCTCTCTACGCGCAGAAAACATTAAGACTAAAGTTCCAAATCGTCGTTGTTAATGCAAAACCTCGTATCTTTTTTCAGATTTTAAAGGGAAAGGAAAAAGGGGATTAACTTTTCACAAACTGAAAGGTTTTGCTTGAAATTTGAACATATTGTTCACAAATAATGTGTCATTAATACTGATCAGGAAAAAAATCTCAAGACCTGCAAGATTTGTTTTAACTGGACACACAAGATTTTACTTTGAAAATCTCAAAAATCGACATATGAGGTTTTGCATTTACACCAATGAAATGTTTATTACCAACATGTCTTTTTGTCGAAATATTTTCTCTATCATGAAATAAAAAAGACGTCAAAACCAGATCAAGTATGGCAAATGGTTACAATATCCGCCTACATACATGTGTTATTGGTTCCTGTTTCCGGGTCATTAAGTGAGGAATTTCAGATACAATTTGTTTATTTGTCAAAATCCATGTAAACATCTATTTCTAGCTTGTTTTTCTTTAATTTCTCCAAGAAAATTAGCTTTTCTCGAATTCTTGGATACTAAATTGGTATAGGTTTCATACTAACCAGTTAGCTATTTGGTTAGTATAGAACCTATACCAATAATTTAGAAAGGTATTTACTTTGGGTCTACATGTAGATCGTCTCTTAAACTGCAAAATGATGCCATTTGACGCCCTAAAAGATAAAGGCTTTGAAAAAAAAAAAAAAACACACATTGTGTAAAATGAAGAAATTGCTTGTAACAAGCAATTTCTTATATTACCACAATTAGTACGGTGCGTCATGTCCATTTTTTAGGTTCTGCTTGATGTAAGTGAAAGAGGTTTCCATCATACGTTTTCATGATCTTAAGACATTGCTCTAATCATTTAACTTTGATGGACAGCTGTAAAATTAAAAATAATAGGAAAAATGGTGACTTAAAATTTCGAACCCGTAATTTAACAAATGGGCATAACTTTTTTAATAATCTTCATACCTTAACAAAATTTGACATGTACATTTACAGGAATAGAACACACCGATTGTCATAATTATTTTTCGGCAATTTTCATATTTAGAGGTTGCTCTATAAGCAAAGCTCAAAAAGCTCTAATTCGAGTTTGAGCTTGAGATATTGCATTTGAAATAATTGAGATGTCACAGAATATTAGCCAAAGGCCGGACAATATAGAAAAACAAAAAATCGTGACATTGTTTATTGTACTAAGACTGCAATAGAGATAAAAAGATTGGTGGGTGGGGAAATCGTGGTGTTTTATTCTATCAGACGAAAAAAATCCACGTATATATTGCATAAATAATAATCTAGATCCTACAAAATGTAAGACAAAGGCTAGACCTTGATGAAAAAACTAAATCTCATGACATTAAAAAATGCGCATGACCAAATCACAGAGGAAAAAAAGTGGTGGGTGGGGTAAATAATTGTGTTTTATTTAGTTTATATAACGTTTGGCCATTATACTTATTCAATAATCTGAACTTTATGAATCAGAACATTAAACAGGTCAATGACAAAACATGCACAAACAATTCAGTAAAGTTTTGTTTTGATTGGTTTATATTTATAGCTATTATAGTGAAAGAAAAGTAAAAAAAGAGAATTTCACATTCTATATTAACTTTAGATGTGTGATCCCGATCAATAAAAAAATGCACATATGCAAGATCAGATGGTCCCCAACATTTTGTCAAAATTTTGTTGAAAGCGGCAATTTTGAAAAATTCAATGGCACATTACTCTAGACGTGACATTGCTATTCAGATGAAAATTTCACTGATGCAAGTTTTTATTGTCATCAACATAATGTATAAGTTTTCTTTTTATTAGTCAATATTCGTGGCTGTTACACTGAAAAAAAAAAACGCTGAAAATGCAATTTTGTAAAATTTCAAGAGCAAATTATTCTAATTTAAATGTTTGATTCCGATCAAGCTAACAATCGCCCTTACGCAAGCTTCCCATTCCTTATAAGTTTCATCTAAATTGGTAAATATTTGTGGCTCGAAAAGGCAGTTTTGTCAAATTCAATGGCACATAACTCTAGCTGTGATGTTCCAATTAAGCTAAAGAATCACATGTTTGAAATATCTTAAAGTTAAGTTTTATATAATTGACCAATATTTGTGGCTAAAATAAAGCCGTATATGCAATTTTGTCTAAACCAAGGCACATAACTCTGAATGCTTGATTCCAATCAAGCTAAAAATCGCTCTTAAGCAAGATCCCACGGTCACCAATATTTCTCCCAAGTTTCGTCTTAATTAGTCAATAGTGTTGGCTGTTATAGTAACAACAAGGCCGAAAAGCGAATTTAGTCAAATTCAAGGGTTTATAACTCAGGATGTTACGTTTCGATCAAGCTAAAAATCACACTGATGCAAGATCTTATAGTACCCAAATTTCTGTCCAAAATTTCGCTCAATTCGTCCATAATTGTGGATATAAGAGGCAACACAAAGTTTAGACCTTTTATTTGATAAATTCAAGGGCACATACTAGTAACTCCGACTGTTTGCGTCCGATCAAGCTACATAAAATCACATATAAAGTCTTAGAGTCAACAACATTTTGTTTAAGTTTTGTCATAAGTCAATATTTGTGTTAATTATAGAGAAAACATGGTTGAAAAGGAAATCTTGTCCAATTCCAGGGCCCATAACTATCGATGTAAGACTCCGATCAAGCTAAATATTCCACTTATGCAAGGTCTTATAGTCACAAATGTATTGTCCAAGTTTTGTTTGAATTGGTCAATACAGTCACCAACATTTTGTAAAAAACGTTTTGCTATCATTGGTCAACATTTGTTGCTATTATGGCGAAGATAGAGTGAAAAACGGTAGTTTTTGTCAATTTCAAGGGCACATAACTCTAGATGTGAGATTCAGATCAAGCTGAAAGATACATCTATGCAAGGTCTTGTCATGACCAATGCTTTATCAAGGTTTTGTCAAGATGTTTCAAAATTTGTAGATGTTATAGTGAACAAAAAGACAAAACATTCATTTTTTACATTCAAGGGCAGATAACTCAGGATTTTCTGCTTCAATCAATCAACAAATATGAAATATCGGGAGATCAGATACGGACAACATATCATAAAAGTTTCCATTGATGTGATAATTAGATGAACACGAAATTATATGGGAAACCTAAAGAAGAACGCGTTGAATAAAAACGTAACTTTTATGACGTCATAATTATATACTCGGCAAAACTGAAAACTGCTAACGCATCAATCAGATCTTCGTTAATATTTTTTTAACGAATTTACAGAATACCTTCAAAAGGGGGTGTCTCATGAATAGGAAAAATAACATGGGAGTCTGCCCACTCTCGGAATTTAATGAAATTTGGCGTGAAGTTAGTACACTAGATAACGGTTCATATTCATGAAATGTTTCAAATCGCACATTCCAGAAAACAATTTTCTCGGAATTTTAAGTTTTCACCAAGGAAAAAGAGGGTACCCTGATTAAAACAGTGTGCAAGCGTTCTGGTTGTTAGTTTCATTACGTAATTTATTCTAAAAATAATGCCCAGTAGTCCGTGATCCTGTATGAAACAAAATTATATATAATTATGTACAAAAAAATGTTTTATATCAACTGATGTAAGGGGGTAACCCAAAAATTCATTGTTTTTAAATATTTTAAGCAAATTCTGTTCAAAAATTTTCTTTGTTCCAGTTTTTGTCAAGATTTGAAAATTATGTAAAAGTTGCGCACAAATATACTGATGATTATCGTGAAATATCGAGAAAAAATAAAACCGGTAAAATGTTGCTTTTGGAATTTCCCCCTGAATAGTGCACATTTCCAAGAATGCACAAAATTAAGATTTTTAAAAAATGACTTTTTTCAAATGTTTGGTATACTTTTTTGGTTATTTTAGTTTACCTGAGGATAAATCAAGATGCAAGGCATTTTTTCGGTTATTTCCTGTCATCTGTCCGTGTGTCTGTCTGTCTGTTGGTATTTTCTCAAAAATGCTTTTTTCTCCCAATCTAATATGTGAATCTTTTTAAAACTTGATAAAAAGTATCCTTGGGTTAAAGGAGTACAACTCTGTGTATTAGAATTTCTTTTTGCCATAAACTTTTGTTCCTGTGGCAGCATGAAAGGGGAAACATTTCATATAATAAAAATAAGCTCTTTTTGTAAAGCTTTACACAGCCATGAGGTTTTAAATTTTGTATGTAAGTTTGCTAAGGGGTAGACTTCAAAGTTGGTTACAATATTTTTGTCCAGGGTCACATTAGATCTTGTCCCAGGTGTACCCACTTTACAAAAAAGAGAGGAAATTTTCTATAGAAATCACTTTAAATTATTCAAGTCAGCCGTGATTCATGAAAGCTAACAACAAGAGTTATTTATAGATCTTTTGAAACATGAGAAAGCAAATAAGAAAAAGCACCGAATTCTCTGATGGCATTTGACAATCGTGCAAAAGTGAAAATATTGTTGTGATGCATAAGAAACAGATAATCCAGCTCACATGTGACTATTAAGGGCTATTGATTGCTAAACAACATGTTAATCATATGACATCATTGAAATGTGCATAAATTGTGTATCAATACAGGTTAAGCTATGGTCAGAAAAATAATTTGAGGAAATAATTGCACCCTGTTTTATCCCAATAGGGCCACGTTTTGAAATAAACAAGCACATTTTCAACTGTGTAACTGAAAAGATCTAATGCTGTTACAGTCTTTTACTGAATCACAGTGGGCCTTCCATATCATGTTAGTTTATGCGGGGAGCTTAGAGCAAAAATATTTGGTTATGTATTGGTTACCCGGAGGGGCACCTTTTGATGCTTTACCGTATCGGTTCTAAGCATTTTTTCAATTTCATAACTTTTGGCTTGACATTTATTGCATGTCATAGTCTCACTAAAAATGGTGCATAGACAATGTGACCAAATAGTAAAGAAAACTTGCAATGTGTATAGTATGTATGCCTATCTTGGCTTCCATACATGTAATTTTGTAAATATAAGTAATATTTATATTAATTCTATGTTTTTTCCAATGAGTGTTTTGGGCATGAATATTGCTGTAGGTTTGTACTGTATGCTACAGTTGATTTTACTGAATATGAAAATGTTTTGAGGAGCACAATCAAATTTTTAGTGAATACAAGTTTTGGACCAAAACATCACCTTCATCAATAATATGTATTATATGACATTGTTACCGGTTTTGGATTTCTATATAATTTGGCTCAAAGTAAGAGGAAATATGTAGCATGTTTTTGTGATGATATAGAATCTTGACAAAGACTCCAACATACTTAACTTTGGAATTCAATTTTACTCTTTTCCAAAATTTTGCTGAAAAATATGCATTTTTTCATGGTTAATTCAATAAAAAACATTTATAATAATTTCCTCAAATACCTTTTCTGGTATGAATGTAATGCCTTATGTGTATCGGATCAAATTCAATTGACAGATCTTGAAAATACACAAAACTAAAGTTTTGCGACACATGAAAAAGGGGGCATGTTTCATGTCACATTGGGAATAAGTCAAGGTGGCTTTTTGGAATCCAGTTTGGATTATCTAAGAAACTAAATGCATTTTCATAGCTTGTATATGGTCCTTTATCACCATGCAGAATTAAAAGAAAATTCATGCGTGGGCAGATTTGAGACACCCCCTTTGCACATGCTGACAAACACCATTTGATAAGAGATCTATGAAATGCCATAGTGAATGTTACCGTATCTTGTAAAATATTGAACTTTTAATAAGGACACCCTTAATTCTAAAATTCATAAAGTCTGAATTTTGATTAAAATGGAAAAATCACGCATAACTTTCAAACCTTTTGTATAGGCTGAAAGAGTTTTGTTGATAAAAGTTACCCTTCAAAAAACAAACCGACGGCTTTAACTTTTTTATGGGCGCGTAATGTATTCCCACAGAGGCATTTTTACATCACTAGTGCCTTAGGTATCATTGATGGCGTCGACGGCGACGTAGGTTACGTAGACAAAAACGTATCGGTCTATATCTTATGAACTGTATAAGATACAGTCTTGATATTTCACACATAGACAGGCCCCACGTAGACCTTTCACCTGACACTATAAAATTTGACCTTGTGACCTTGACCTTGAAAAATTGACATTTTCTTTCAAAAAGGTGCGTCTATGCGAGCTACGTTGTCCCGGAACAGCCCTTGTTATGTTAGATAGAAAATTAATTTTTTCAGACTTTAATTTCACAGTAAACCAGCTTTCAAAATCAATTCAAACAAAAATGATTGAAAAAGATCACAAGTTACACGAGCCGAAAAACTGTTTGGTCCCCCTTTCGTATGACACGGTCACATAAGAAAGAAAACTTAGATATAGTTTTATGAATCAGTGCAGAAACTTGCGGGATAAACATTTGCCAAATTATAAATCTAAATCTTTGACAATAAAGAAGTTAGGCAATTTAAAAAAAAATGATGCGTTAGCTCTTTTGCTGAGTATATAAAGTTCATTTTAAGGCCCACGGCTGTCCATCAAACTTTTTTGGTGATGTCTACTAATCCTTTTTACGAATCCATTTGATTTAAACCTCTTTCATTTACATCAAACAGAATTACACAACGCACCGTACTAAATGTTTTCTAAACAAAAACACCCAAATAAATTATGTGAAATTCTGTGCACGTGAAATTGTTCTTCCATCAACATAGTGGGGAATCACGTGGCTCAGCAATTCACAGAATCATTGACAATTCTCTGAAATTGTCGTGTCACGTGATTCCCCTTCGTGATCAATGTTATTCTGCAGATGAAATACATTTTTAAAATTCATGATGTCGAGTTGGTTTTTTCATTCTTTTTTTTCTCGAAATATGTTTGTTTTCTTAGATCATTGGATGTTAATTTCCAGCAAAGCGCATATCAATGTCCAATTTGAAAACTGCCACAGTGGTAAAAATAGCTTTTGACAAAAGAAGAATTTGTGAACAACATCACAAAGAGAATATTGAGACAAAATGCGAAAGTGCTGATTATCAACATTTTTTCTCCTTTTGCCTCCACATTTTCCCAAACATTATCTATTATTTGCGTCAAAATTCGTCATCATTGTGGAATGGGTTGTTTAAACACGCTTATCTTTTTGAAGTACATGTCCATATAGGGACAATTAACAGTAACAAAAGACATTTTGTGCACTCCTATAGACACTTGCAAATGTGCAATCCTTGGGATGGAGCGCATTAAACATTCACAAAACATTTTTCTATTTGATTAGGCAACTTAACACTCTCCTAAACGGCGATAATTCATACCACTCTTATATGAAAGGAATAACCTTTAATAGTTAATTTAATATCAAATGTATAAAAAAAATGACTGTAGGCCTACTTTTGCAATGGCGGATACCTGAATAAAATCGTTCCCTATTGGAGACACTGTCGAATTTCGATGTTTGACAAAGGTTAAATCATTTTGAGGTAATCGTAGTGGGAAGTAAAAACATCAATACGAAGGTGAAAACCACTATCTACTCCTGTATGCTGCAGGCATGATTCATACTTCAGGCATTTATATACCTTCTTGTCTACATTAACCCTTATCCAGACAACTCATACAATTATATTTGAGCCACGATCTGGAAAAATGTCCATTATAGCATTTTAGACCATCATGTCTAATGACCAGCCTGTGCCTAAGTGCGGTCTGACCGGGATCCATGCTGTTGTCTCACATTTGCTACAGGTCACGATTAAGCCGTTGGAGACAAACATGGTTCATGATCAGACTGTGTGTATACACAGGCTGATCTTGAACTATGTTTGGCTGAAAAGCCTTAAAGGATCTTTTTCCAGAACTTGGCTCATTTATTATAATCAGGGATTGTTTGGCCCAGGGTTAAATGATTTTGAGTTAAATCGTAGTAAAAACATCAATACTGGGCTATAAGGTGATAAGGTCAAAGATAGAGGGCTCGTTAATATACGTCGACATATCCGGAGTTCGACTCATCCCATTTTGCTCAGTTTCGATTGAAATGATATGTATATGTATGTTCATAATTGAAATATAGTAGGAAAAGAAAAGAAATTGATCGAAATGGACACTTTCTAACCTTTTCCTACTATTTTTCAATCGAAATTTTTGTTTCAAAAATGATTTTGTTTAACATCTTCAATATCCATTGATGAGGACGGGGCCACTTTTTCACTTCGACTAAAGCAGAAATTCGACTTATCCGATGTCGATATAACGAGTGTCAACTGTAGTTGTACGCTGTATGCGTGATTCATGCTTTAGGCACCTGCGTGCTTTCCCCGGCCCCTTCTCCAGCTACTTTCATTAGCCTGGCTGTAGGCCCTGTATTTATGTTATGTCTCAAAGATTAAAGGCGCACAACCTTGACAAACCTTTATAAAAATCATATACGGGTGTTGAATAAGACTTACAGAAAGAAACTATTTTATTTAATGGTGTTTTTTCCAAATCATTTTTATTCTAACCCATTACCACACAGTGACCCTTTTTGGCTCCTATAAAGTATACCTTTGGGAATTATCGGTAAAAAATAAGAAATTGGTTAATTGTGACAAGCAATTTCCGCATTTCCCACAACGTTTTCTACTAAAGAAAAGACAAAAGTCATTCATTTGAAATTGCCGTCTGCTTCTACAAATGCAGGGATAGAGCAAACGAAAATTTCAATTTAATGAAAATTTACATTTTAGGTCTTTCTGGGTAGAAAACACGGAAAATAAAGATATCGCTTGTCCGCGCAGTGTTTTCCAAAGCATTTATATTTGTAAGGCGTCAAAAAGCGGCACAATATATACTGAACAAAAGTGAAAACGCTACACTGCAATATTTCTGGAAATGTATAGAACTAATAGCATGAAATATATTTTGACGTTATTTCCCAAACTTTCAGCTATCGTTTTGTTGAAATTTCATTGTCTTGTCTCCTTTAATGTCAGAGTTACAGCCCTAAATGCGTTTAATTTCATCTATTGGCGCATATGCGCATGCGCAGAAAACGCTTCATTATTATTTCGGCATTGGTCATATCTGGGTTGCCGAAAAAACACATAAAATCTCACTTACCTCTTGTAGCAAGCTCTAAAATCAAGGTCTAATCTGTCAAATTTGCGAATTACCTCCCTTTCACATAAACAAATAGGGAATTTAAAATGTTTAGTATTCACAAATTTATCACGGTTTTCGATTGATTCTTTTTTGCAACATCATGCAGGCCTTACAGGGGATTTTTGTACTCTTTCTTCGCATAGAATTGTTCCCTGATGTCCATGCAATAGCGATTTCAATTTCCTATGGAGATTACATTTTAAATTTTTCAAGCATTGGAACATAATGAAAATTCTGCTTTTCAAACATCATTTTCTAAATGCTGATACACTGTTTTGCAAGATTCTTTACATTTCCTGACTGGTAACTTGTCAGACTACCAATTCTTTGATGTCCGGTATGGTTTGCATACTTCTGCTTGGAATTCTGAAGGTTTAAATTGTGTAAAATTTCCGTTCAAATTGTACACATGAAAAACGGACCCTTGTCACATTAAAAGGGTCCGTTTTTCATCCCTGAATTAAGATCCACAAAACGCTTAGTGCCTGGCACAACCAAGTTAATGAAAAATGCGAAACACTTTCATTTGATTTGTTTAATTGTTGTAATTAGAGGAATTATGACAAGCAAAGTAGGTGTAGCGTTTTCACTTTTGTTCAGTATACATGTAGGAATGGGTTAAAGTGCATTCATTAGACGAAACCCGGTTATTAATTATAACTACACGATGTCCGTAAATTATCTGATAAGCGTTATGTAACGTATGCATGCCTTTAGGTAGCAAAATGATAGCAAATCACCGTTTTTCTTACAAAAATCTCATAACTACAGCTTTATAGAAGCAATAGTTACAGTGTTCTTGAAAGAATACGAGGAAATTCTATTGCATGTTTTTGCGTAAGACCATACTGGTTGCGATAAAAGGCTGATAAATACACATAGGTATGATATGTGTAGCTATAAAATGGCAATAATTTCCTACGGTCCCAAAATGATTTATCTGATTACTTCTTTGTCGGCATTTAGATCATTTTCCTGAAGATCCGAGATAATTTATTACACGTGTATTCTTACGCGCTGTTTGTTAGGTATTCTATTATTCATTATGTGGCTCGTCAAGTAAAAACGGACCTTCTAGAATTTACAGAAACTTACCCCATTCCCATAATCCAATTTCCAAAAGAACTTGACAAAAGAAAGACCCGGTTTTTACATTTCATAGAAAATGATATGGAGACATACCGAAACACAAGAAGAAAATGTTGATAATCAACAATATGGAACAAATTTGCCCTGTAAACCGTGACGTAATTTCGGACAAACGAATAGTATTTCTAGTATGTTGTTATAAAATCTTGTAACTACGGCTTGAATAACTACGGCTTGATTCAAGCCGTAGTTTTGTAAGAACACAGACGGTTTATCAATATATAACGGTCATCCCAGTTTATTTTAGCACAAAATTCATTACCATTTCTTCTTTTGTCTCGACCATTATCTTCTGTGTCGTATTGTACGCAAATTATTTGTTTATTGACATTAAATCATGAAGTAATCTATGGCCGAGTTGGCGATTTGAAGGTTCGAAACCCATTGGAAGCCACATACTCTACCGGATTAGTTTAGCCCTCTACCAAACAAGACCTGGTTTTGACGTCCCTAAAAGAAAAGGCTTGGGAAAACATTGAAACAAAAGAAGAAACTGCTGATAACCAGCAGTTTCTCCTTTTGTCTCAATATTTTCTGTGCCTTTTTACACAAATTGTATATGTAGGCCCTAATAACATCTATTTTGTCATTTGTGGCAGATCTTGAAGTGGATCACCCTAAAATTTTGTCGTTTGGGAAAGCGTTAGAAGCGACCAGTTGGTGATCTGTGTACAGGCCTACATCCATGGCACAGATTCATCCCCGAAAAACATCAAAATGCATCTCGAAATCGGGAAGTAGTGTACCAAATCTGATTAAACCCCGATGTTAACTTTACAGTAGCATTAATTTTGCCTAGGTGGCTAAAACTGCCGTAACATTTATGCGCTTAAAATTATTTACCAAAATGGATTCTTGTCCGACTGCATGCTGTGGCTTTCGAGAACAATACGGATCGGGATCAGCCTGTGTAAGCTGCGGTACATATCGTATAGCCACAAACGTGTCTTGGTTTGTGCAAGACCACATTACGACTCAAAAACGTTTTCGGATACATTTTATTTCAACTAAGCATGCGTTTACACGCATTCTGTAGCTCCTTCATAACATCGGTTTTCAACAAAGACCTCATAACTGCAGCTTGTTCTAAGCTGCAATTACGAGGTTTTCGTTGAAAAGCAGCTATAACCTGGGCGAACTGTAAGAGAGCTGCTCTGATACTGATCAGAATGTACCTAGGCTTAGTCTGATCTGGATCTATATAGGTCTCAAGTAGATTCTACGAGCAATTTTGCAGAAAAAAATTATCTCATATTTAAAGAAAAGGAATGACAGGGTAATAATATCGCTATATATGCCTGTAACACGTTTGCACAACTATAAGTCCATTTCCCTAGAATTGCCGTAGGCCTACCAACTCCTGTAATTAACATTATTTACATATATGACAGGTGCTAAAGATATTTCCGTGTAAGAAATAGACATACACTATCAACGAAACTGACATAACCATTCTGTCTAGGAAAAATTCTACAAACTCTTATGTACGGCGTACCAAATGGACTATTTAAAGTCTTTCTTAAAGCTACTTTTTCCCAGATTTTGGACCAAAATTTGTCAAAAACAAACGAAATGTACACTTTTTAAGCTTTATATGACCTGATTAAATGATTACGACAAACTATTGAAGCAACGACTCATTTTTTCGCAATTTGATACCGAATTCATCAAGCGATGTCAAAAGTAGGTCAAAAACAGTAGGACCTGCGACTTTCTTAAATTACGTCACAACATACATGATGACGTCATATTGAAATTCAAGCATGAATCTCGTTTGAATCTTGGTCCGCGCTGTATACGCATGCGTGACAATTGAAAAATAAATTCAACCGCATCTGAGACGGGGTTGAATTTTGGTTTGGATTCTCCCTAAATTCGGCTATCTCTCTTTTAATTTCGGCTCAATCTCTGTCTGAATCGCATATTATTAACCATTCTGAGGTGGCCAACACAACAGCTTTGCATATTTTTTCAAAAAATTTCATTTTTTGCAATTAGACCATCTGTTACCATCACCCTTTAAACGTGCATGTAATATAAATTTTACGCGTACACACGTGTATTTTTCACTTGTAGGTCTGTAGGGCATAAATTTTACACGTGCTCT
Source organism: Fragum sueziense (assembly GCA_963680895.1). NCBI lineage: Eukaryota > Metazoa > Mollusca > Bivalvia > Cardiida > Cardiidae > Fragum > Fragum sueziense. The sequence continues at coordinate 515,344 of OY804598.1, forward strand.
GAGAAAAAATACATTTGCACGCAAATAACACACATAAATGCGTAACTAAATTTCATGCGTACCTGGTGCGCGTATCATTTATACGTGCACTTTAGAAAAGGTGACCATTGTTGTACGCCATAAACATGTTTCATGTTATCTACCATTATGCTTGCTGATTTTATTGACACTTTAGGTTACGATCAGAATACAAAATCGTATTTTTCAATATTTCATTAAGGTAGTCCACCACCAAGTTAAAAAGATATCTATATTGAGAAAAGAGAAATAAATTATCATAGAATCGGAAGCAAGTCTACTTTCTGGCATACAGAATGATTATTGTGCAAATATCTGTCCGAATTGACCATCGTCGCTCTCTCATAAGCCTTTCCCAAACGACAAACTTTTAGTTTGGCCCAATATGAAGGCTGCTGCTATCGATGCAAAAGACAATTATGAAATTAAGAATTGTGTATCAAATATGATTATTACAGCACAGAAAATATTAAGGCAAACGTAGAAATTCGGATTATCAACAGTTTCTTCTTTTGCCTTGAGCAACGTTTTTCCCCCATCTACGCAAGCCAAGGTTGAAATCTACGACGTGACGTCGTTTCTGTATTCTGAATACGGAGCAAAATCTAACGATTGTTCCCTTTTATGAAGACTATAGTTTCAAACGTTTTTGACAGAACAAAATACACTGAAAATGCATAGTCTACGAGTTAAAGCATAGAAAACGTCGAGAGGAAAATGTTTTCCCTCTCACTGACACATTTAGCACAATTTCCGACTGGTCTTTAAATAAGAATAACATGAAAACAAAATAAACATGTACTAAAAGTGGCAAGTCTATGGGTTAAATCACTGTTCAAAGTGGAAAGAAGTATTGTTGCCAGCATTTCTTTCTTTTGAAACCCATGGTTTCTACACTAAATATTTGGCAGAGTCGTCAAAAGTAGGTCTTGTTCGGAAAGGGATTAGTTGACGCAGCACGTTTACTAATGACACCAGGAGAAACCCCAGAAATGTTCTACAAATAACTTCCAGATTGTTTATAGATTTCCGTAATCAATAATATATCAAGTAAAGTGGATGAAAAACACATCTGGTCCATCCATTTATCTATTTCGAGCACCACAATTTATATAAGTCCGAATTCATAGCTGTTGCAGATGCTAAATTGCTGAAAGCAGAAAGGTTACAAATCAAAACATAGAAATCCTTTTTGGAAAATAGAGAAAATATTGATCAGCATTTCCAAAGCAGAGACCAAATTCTATTCATCTCTCAACCAATCTAAATGGCTTGATTTTAACGACCATAATTTATGAACAAATATATTATAGGTAAGATTGCGCTTCCTTAACCCTTCGACAAACGAAACATTGTAGCGAAGTACATAAACGATTTCAATATTGTGAAAACAATGAGGCAAAAGAAGAAAAGTTTGATCTTCATTTGTATTTTCTGTGCTATATCATATAAATTGCTTGCTCTATGTGATATTGTTTGTGTCATGTGCAACACTTTCAAAATCGGACCTGCTTAAAATAATATTATCTGGGAAATGATTACGGTATATGTGCATCAACAATTTCTCGGCCCACGGAATAACAATGCATCGTCTTCCATTTTGTGAAACTACCGGCTGCCAAATGAAATGACTCGATATATAGTGATGACGTGATATTAGTTAGTGTGTACAGATGATGCTAAACGAGTGTAACTGTATATGGATCTCTACTTAACTTACAACATTCTCGTTTAGATTTTGTTTCAAAGCAATTTTACCTGAAGGTTTATCAATTATCTATACTCTGTTATAACAATCACGGCATCTCTATATCTTTAACTACCCCACACCATAAAATAAAGGACCCGGTTTTAACATCTCCAAAAGGGGGTTTCGGAAAATAATGAGAGAAAAGATGGAAGAAGAGATGAAAATGGTGTTAGCACTTTTCGTGTATTATGTACTAGTATTATGAACAAACCCCGAGGTTTTGCATGATTTACATCGACGTTATGCTATCTACACTCGGCAGATGATCGATTCTTGAACATAGCCCATAGGCCATACCCTTCGAAACTTTGAAACTAATATGAAGAGTTTTAAAGTGAATTAAGGTAGTCCACCCCTAATGAGATTCACGCGACGTCGTAATTATTCGGGCGTGGTTGTAAACATTCGGCGTTGGAACTTTCCACCGCCGAATGTTTACGACCGCGCCCGAATTAGTTCGAATACGTAACGACGACGCTCGGAAAAAATCCGGTGTTTTATGTATCTCACAATGGCCACTTTAAGCATGTTAAGGGTATTCTACCTTAATTTGTTTTGTCCCAAACCCCCTCTATATCAACTGGTATATCGTTTTGAGGCCGGACAAGAGTTTAGTAAGTAAAATTTGAGATCAAATTTGGACAAGAAAATAATCATCGTTTTCACCAAAAAACTCGTAATTGCGACTTTAAACAAGCTGCATCACTAGATCTACGAGTTTTTGTTGTTTTTTTTTTGAAAAGCGAAGATATAGATATGTCTTTTTGACTCCCCACAAAATAACGGTGATGGAAAACATCGTGGAAAATGAAGAAATTGCTTGTGACAAGCAATTTCTTCATTTCCCACAATGTTTTCTATCCAAAAAGACCTAAACAATAAACATTCCATTCACTTGAAATTGTCGTCTGCAGACTCTTTCAATTTGGACCGCCCTAAAATTTTGTCATTTGGTAATGGGTTAATGGTCAATATGCAGGAGATTGTTCTCTACCTCATGCAACAATTAACGCATTCCCACTTGACGCCCAACAAGAAAAATGCTTTGGAGCTATTATGGGGAAATGGGGACCCATACTGCTTGTGACAAACAATTTCTTCATTTCCTAAGATGTTTCCCTAAGGAGGACCAATAAATATAGGCTACAATTCCATTCGCTTGAAATTGTCGTCTACAATATCTTTGAATTGAAGCAAGTCTAGAATTTTGCCGTCTGGTAGGCTACATGTAATGGGTTGATGCGCTCAGCGGTTCCGATTAACCAGTTAAGGGAGATAATCACACATTAATATTTTTCAGCACGAGACGATTTAGTTCCCTTGAATTGGCTCATATTTTAGAACAAATCTAGCTTTTTGCGGTCCAATTAAAAACACCAGAAAGTGCTATAACTGCGGTAGTGAGGACTGCAACCAACAAAACTGTACCAAACCTGCTTCATGCGCAAACTGTGGAGAGAACCACCCCGCAACATCATCTAAGTGTAAGATATTCCAAGAAACAACAAGAAAACTCAGAATACAATCTATCCTATAACCACAAAATGAAATTCATGTTCTTAAACTGCCAATCATATAGCACTGCTAGACAACATTTGGAACACCTAACTGAAGAATACGAAATAGATGTGCTATGCTTAAATGAAACCTGGCAGAGTGCCGACAGTATATTAAAATTCAAAAACTGGCGATCCTTCCAAAGACCAAGGGGAACAGATAATCATGGAGGTGTGGCAATATTTTTCCGAGACAACAAATCAACATATATAGCAGAAAGGTGTTATGAATTTGACCATCCTGAACTAGAAGTGGTAGCATCAAAGATAACAACAAACAGGAATTTAGTCATATACCTGATAGTAACATATATCCCACCCAAACAGAAAAAACAGCTAGAAATACTAAAAAATGCAGTTAAACAAAGTGGACATGAAAACGTGATCCTGATGGAAGATATGAATGGGAAAAGCCAAGAATGGGGCAACACAAAAGTTGATGAACACGGACTTATTTTAGAAGAATTTCTCACAGAAAGCAACCTAATGATCCATAATGATGGCCAGGCTACTAGACGTAACAGCAACAGTGTTATAGACTTGATTATCACCTCCTCTAGATTATCTACATATGTAAAAACCTGTGACACATTGACTCATGAAATAATCAGATCTGACCATATAGCAATCCTCAGTGACATAGAAATTGATAAAACCACCAACCAAACAACACCAATATCCTTCAGACCACTGAAACAAGTAGACTGGAACAGCTGGCGCAATGAAACGGAAGAACCCCTGCGAAAATGGACACACAGTAAACATACAGAGGCAGAGACAGCATATGAAACCTTCTACAACATCTTAGAAGAAGCAAGAGACAAAGTGATGCCAGAAAAAACCATCCCCTGCAAGAAGAGAAAACCACGCCCATGCTGGTGGAACGAAGAAGTATCCTTGGCAAAAAAACACTTGAACTTCTGCCAAAAGAACTTCAAAAAGAGAAATACCCCAACAAACAAAAAGAAACTGGAAGAAGCAGAGAACAACCTGATCAACAAGAAAGAGAATGCACAAGACCAGTGGTCTGAAGAACTGGTGAAGCAGTTTGATAGGTCGAACAATCCAAAGGAAATGTGGGAAGCGTATAGGAAACTAACTAAGAAACACACAACCAACTCTATACTGCCACTAATTGAAAAAGGAGGTAAACCCATATTCAATGCAGAAGATAAGTGTAAAATGCTACAGGAAAGATTTTTTGAAGGTAAACACCTGAGAGATTGTGAATTTGATGAAGATTGGAAAAGAACAGTTGAAGACAGAGTACAATATACAAAGGAGACTAACTCAACAACAGATGAAATGGAACAGGAAAAAGATATAGCAGCAATCAACAGTGAGATTAGACTTGGTGAAGTGGAAGGAGCCATCAACAGACTGAAGAGAGACAAAGCTCCTGGCCCAGATGGACTACCAGGAGAATGTTTCATCCATGCAGGTGACCACATGCGAGAAGCAATAACAACGCTATTTAATATATGTTGGGACCAAGGAAAGTGTCCCAGTGCATGGAAGGAAGCACAGGTTAAATTTCACCGGAAACCAGGAAAAAGCGATTACTACACAACCTCTTCATACAGACCGATTAGCCTTACTCAAACTATCTGCAAACTTTTTGAAACAATAGTCCTGACACGACTCAATGGATTCATCGAAAGTAACCAACTTCTGGACCAGGAACAGGAAGGATTTAGGAAGAACAGGTCAACCACTTATGCAGTAGGAAGACTGGTACAAGAAGTGATTGAAGGTTACAACAAAGGAGAAAACACTGCAGCGATCTTCGTTGACCTGGCAAGTGCATATGATTCGGTATGGAGAGAAGGACTCCTCTACAAATTAACAGAAATGAAGATCAAAGGTAGGATTTGGAATTGGATCTGCGACTTTCTAACAGACAGAACCGCGAAAAGTAGAGTTGACGACTATATGGGACCAACTTTCCCCACAGCCATTGGCCTACCCAAAGGTAGTGTTATAGCCCCGACGCTTTTCAACATCTATATTGTGGACATGTTCAGTGGTACCAGCAAAAAACACTGTAAATTTGCAGACGACGGAACTACCTAGGCAACAGCTCCAAAAGAAGAAGAAGCAGCAGCAGAAGCATGCAATAACTTTAACTCAGTTCTTGAATGGTGTAAGAAATGGCGTATGTCTGTAAGCCTTCAGAAAACAGAAGCAACTATTTTCAGTCTAAAACCAGGAAATACCAACAAACAATTATTCCAAGTAGGAAACCAAACACTACCCTACAACAAAACTCCAAAAATCCTTGGCATCACACTAGATGAAAAAATGACCTTTGACACCCACATATCAAACATTGAAAAGAAAGCCAGCAGAGCACTTAGAGTCATCCGAGAAGTGAAAGGAATAGCTGAAATGGTCTCAACCAAAAAACTGATCAACCTATACCAATCTATGGTAAGATCTATAATAGAGTACGGAGCGTTCATCTGGCAAGGGGCGAAGCAGAAATCTTCCCTAGAGGCAATACAGAGAAAAGGACTAGCACTATGCCTCAACCTACCACAGAATTCAGGCAGAGAAGCCATGGAAGTAGCTACAGGAGTCCTTCCAATAGACCTAAGACTAGAGGAGATAGCAATAAGAGATCTGGCAAAAATTCAGGCAAAGAACGTGACCCATCCAATGAAACAAAAACTCCTAGAATTGAGACAAGAAGACACCACCCCAAAACATATCAGCCCAATAGCTCTTGCGCTCAGCCAAGCCGCAGATATGGAAAAGAATACGAAAGTAAATATACAGACTATTGAACCGGAATTTGATTACGAAGAAGGCAGTATATATATGTCCAGAAGGAGACCAGAGTACTGGAACCGCCTAGGGTCCTCCAAGTCAAGGACAAAAGACCAAGAAAGCCTTGGAAGAGAAACCATCAAGAACATCATGATGAAAGCCCCACAAAACTGCACCTTTGTATTTACAGACGGTTCTTGCCAAACCAACCCAGGCCCTACTGGTGCAGGAGCAATTATATACCCGCCAGAAGGAGAAGCAGTGATGCTGAAACAAGCTGTGTCGAGACATGGAACAATCCTGCTTGCAGAATTGGTGGCAGTCCTTATGGTTCTTGAACACATAATCCAACACCCAGAGATGGTACCTGCAAAAGAATTACAGATATATAGTGACAGCCAATCAGTGGTAGGGATTCTCACAATGGGATGGAAAATCAACAGTCACAGAACAGTAGCTGCAGATATAGGAAAGGCCATGAAAACCCTAGCAGATAGTGTAAAAGTGCAGATTCTGTGGACACCCGGACACGCAGGTCTTCAGGGGAATGAACAAGCGGACTCTCTAGCCAAAGAAGGAGCGCAAGAAGCAGCCGAAATGCCTGAAGACTTGAAGACAACAACAATACAAGAGGTGAAGGAGGCAAGCCACCAAACCTGCATGGTAAAATGGCAATACAGATGGGAGAATTCGTCCACAGGCAGAACCTTTCATGAGTATTTCCCATCTGTAATGTCCAAGAAGAAACTTGACTTTCCTGACAAGAGCACATCAAACTCCATCCTACAACTGCAGACAGGCTATTCAATACTTAACGCCCATCGCAACAGAATAGGCATCAATGTGTCACCTTTATGTAAATGCGGAGCTCTTGAAACCACAGACCATTACCTGCTCGACTGTCCACTATATGAAGAAGACAGAGAATCCCTACTAACCGCACTACAGAGGAGCTGCGGAATAAATACCCTTGACACCCATACATTACTAAGCTCAGAAGAACACAAAGAGATACAACACTGGAGTGACACCATCAAGATAGAGTTGGCTAGATACATCCTGGCAACACGCAGATTCGCGGAAACTAAACCTCCAGACCGCGACCAATCTCGATCCGACATCCACAACTAGATTTAAGTTACCGTACATGTGAGAAAGTCACCAGAGAGACACCTAGACATTTGAGAAAACAGTACCGAGAGTCACTAGTGACGTAGAGTCCGTGGATCGAGGATCGAGGAGGAAATATTCTGCAAACGACAGTGGCAGATTTTTTTATCATTATCGATACCATTATGGAATTATTGAGTTCGGTCATTTTTATGCAATCAGGATCTCTTTCAAAATATGGTTTCATAATGGGTGCGAAATATCATAGGATGAAAATCGATGTGTGAAGATATAAGAGTACCGTCCCTTGAATTCAAGTTGTTCGAGCGGAGAAATTCGAAACGATCCGAATTGCAGTGACGTCACATCTGTTTCCGTTTTCACATTCTCTAGAAAACAAATTTTCAACAAAAGAGAAAGATGGTATACCATCTTGTACGAGAAGCTTTGTTGTGATCGAATGAAAGATACATTAAAATGAATGGTAAAAACAATTGCATATTCTTTTGTAACAAAAATTAGATGTAGATTCGCAGAAGAATTCAATAATGAAAGTGGAAGTTAACCACTAACTTCTTATTTTGATGCAATCAAATGTCCTCATCTCAAAATAACTGAAAATAAAATACATTATCATTTAACCCTTTCCCAAACGACAGAATTTTAGGGTGATCCACTTCAAAAACTGCCAAAAATGACAAAATGGATGTTATTAAAGATAGGATTTGTGTAACATATGATTGTTGTTGTTGACAAAGAAAATGTTGAGGCAAATGGAGAAACTGTTGATTATCAGCAGTTTCTTCTTTTGTCTCAATGTTTTCCTATGCCCTTTCTATTAGAGACGTTAAACCAGGACAGAGGTCTTGTTTGGGAAAGGGTTAAACCGTTTCTAAAACAAAGATGATTTTGTTAATTTATATGTATCGTGGATTGACCGATTTTCGATACCCTTACGGTTCTGGATAAATGATGAGGAACATAAGGGTTTACCCAACAAATTCAAGCCGAATCACAAAAATCTTACCTATTTAGTCTCCAAAAATCTTATTTTCGTAGATATTTATCAAAATAGAGTTGGAAAAACAATGACCTTACAAAACAAGGTAAAACGGGTCATTTCTGGTAAAGTTGACCTATTTTCGATACCTTTTATATCTTTATTGTTGGAGAGTATTCATCTACAGTTTGGCTTAAAATGTATGCAACATGCAAAATGGAGGACAACTTGGTGTTTACAAATGGAATAATTTCATAAATGCCTATGGTTACTTGCGATTTTTGACTCATTACCAAGCATCATAATTTTGGACCAAATCATAAACCAAAGAAGTTGCAGACAACAATCTTTTGCTTATGAAATTGATTTTTTTTATTATTTTTGTACAAACATCGTGGATAAAGAAGAAACTGCATTCTAAAAGAAATTATTAATTTTCAAAAATGTCCCACGGAGTTTTGTTGTTGTTGTTTTTTAAAGAAGAAAACAAATGAAAAGAAGTGAAAATATTCAGAAAAAACAGAAAATTCGAGTAAGATACCATCACTTTTGAAACACCCTGTACCTACCCAACCACTGGCCTCACATGACTGTCATGTGACTTTTTTAAGCAGACGAATGTGCCAGATCATTGGTTGGTATTTAAATGTTAATTTTTGGATCATTTTAAGTATTTTTTTCGTCATTTTTGTGGACAAAGAAAAAGTAATAGTGTAAACGTCATGTTATTTTCCGAAAATAAGAAATTATTGATTACTTGCTTGTTTTTCAAGCATTTCTGGTAAAAATTCCTTTGAGTGAAGAACTAATGACACCGGTCCAAAAAATGAAAACAATGACGTCATGTATCATCCAGTTTACTGAGCATGCGCAAAAACCATAGAGTCACGATTTGAGGTACGTATCGAAAACAGGTTGAACTACAATAATCAAGATAGCTGTGCAAAACTTTCAGAAAAAAGAAAATGTTGATATTAACCAGCATTTTCTCTGTTTCATTGAATTTGCTGCGCTCTCTGAAACATAAAAACATGCCGTAATTATTCTAATAAACGCCCGGGCATTTATTATAAACATGGTCGATAGAAAAGCAGGGGGTGGGCGTTTATTAGAGGTATTCTTATTTCGTCTGTCAAAATTTTGGAATCAAGTATCATTTTATGGACTCGAAGTTCAGCAAGTCGAATTTGGCAAAGTTTTGTAATAAGGACTGCAAAATACGATTTTTCAAGGAAACTCCTTCATTGCCAACAGATTTCGGGCTGAACATCCTATTTTTCATTGTTTTTAGAAATGTTCTTTGGTTATGACTTATATTATTTTAATCTGGAATCAGGGGGTGGGCGTTTATTAGAATCACCCCTTTTTGCTAAAATTGTGCTTGAAACAAGCAGATTTTCAGTCAAGGTTTGGGGGATGGGCGTTTATTAGAATATGGGTGTTTATTAGAATAATTACGGTAATTTGAGTCTATCAATGACAAAATAATCATGCTGTTCACAACAATCAAAGACTGATGTTTAGAAAAGGATTCAAACTTCAAAGCATGTTTCTTTTCAAGTATTTTCTATTCTAAACATTGAAGACTTAATTTCTTCCATTGTCTTAAATTACTTTTTTTCCAGGGGCCCACTTTTTTGCCAAATGAATTGTAACAACTCTGTTACCCTTGAAATTGAAACCAGTGAAGATGAATGTCACATAAGTACAGAAGACAGAATGGCGCGGCCTCACATTGAGCCAGTGGAAGAACAGCCTTCCTGTAGTAGTCAGATAGAGGACGTCAGCTTTTACTTGCTGCGAATGCTCGAAGATTCTAAACTGTATGAGGAGAGAAAACAAGCTGCAATTCAACAACAAACTAACCCAGGAGGTCAGCCTGTTGATACCCTCCAAGATGATAAGAATAGTTTTGGGCAGAAAAGTGTCACAGGTGAGATTCATTGAATTAGGCCTAAAATCTCTAAATTTCAAATGATATGATATGGATCGCATGATCAAGACAATTCTTTTTATGTGTCATGTTAGGAGTTTTAACCCTTTCCCAAACGACAAATTTTAGGGTGTTGCAATTTAATAGGTGCTGCAAAATGACAAAAGGCATGATGTCAAAGATAGAATATGTGTGAAATATCGCAGAAAATATTGAGACAAAAGGAGAAACTGCTGGTTATCAGCAGTTTCTTCTTTTGTTTCAATGTTTTCCCTAGCCTTTTCTACAAGGGACGTCAAAACCAGGTCTTGTTTGGGAAAGGGTTAAATTGACAGTCTGTTTCAAGACAGTTCAATAATGAATCTTTCAAAGGGGTGACTATGTTTTCAAGGAAGGATGGATGATGGCGTGACTCCATGGGCATAACATGAAAAAAAAAATCCTAAGAATAACCTTGATAACCTTTTGTTACCAATTCCAGAGGGAAGCCAAGTCCTTGGGCCCAACCCTGTGACCTGCACATGGAATTTCTATTGACATTTTGTTGGAATATATAGCAAATTGTCACTTTTCAACAAAAACCTTGTAACTGCAGCTTGTTTTGTTGAAAAGCAGCGAAATGATCTCTCTATGACCAATTTTAAATGTCGTGAAGTGTCACAATCACATCTTTTAAGTTAATATCTATATTTTCATGAGAATTATTTCATTACATAATTTTATACATTGTACAACATGCTCCTTTGCAATCGTAGAGTTCCTATCATCTTTCATTTTATTGTGAACATTAGAAAAAAAAGCTAGCCATGCACCAGATGATGGTATCAGCAGCATTAGTAGTGACAGTCAGTGGAAATGTAAAACAAAATCACAGACATATGAACTAGCCGGAGCAAAACCAAAACAGCTTAGTCCTAGAGGCCAGAGGTCTGGGCCATATCATAGGTAAGAGATTTCAAGTTTATTACAGATCTCATTTCACATGGCGCAGCTTTAGCTTTTATTATCATAAATTACACGCCTGAGCTTTTTTGAAATAATAATTCAGTGATATTTTCTGGTATACCTTTTATATCTGTGTACTATGATACACATCTTTTTGAAGAATGCTATGCTATAGATGCGAAATATGAGCACATTTCGAATAAAGGTCGGTGTCAAGTCAAATGAAATTCGCTATACATCTTTAGTGGTTCTCTTAGTGAAAAATTGTCATTAATAAACTTACTCTTTGAAAAAAGCTGATATCAGCAGTTTTTTTTCAGGGTAATGAAAGACATTAATTTTGAGACTTGTATAATTATACCATAGATCTTGATCCGATTATAAATTCATATATCCAAAGACTGACTTAGTTTTACGTTGGCCAGAAAATTAATGTCACAATTTTATACTTAATATAAGAACTTTGTAAGGCTTTCCTGGACAAGCAATATCAGGACCAAGCCATTTCTTTAAAGTGTTGAAATATGTCTCTTTTTCTTTGAAATAAATTATTTCAGCCCAGAGAAAGTCCATAGACCCCATTCTGGCAGTGTTTCCTACTCTAGCAGTAAGTCTAGTACACCAATGATAAAAGATACGAGTTACTGTAGTCAATATACAAGGTTTGTAAAATTATGTATATGAATATCATAAACATTCAACTTCTCATCATGATGAAAGATTACCGGTAGTATAATTTTGGAAGACAGCTTAGACTTAGTCAAAGTTCAGATTGTGAATGTCATGAAATGGTCTGATTTTTTTTTAAACTTACATAATTCTGTATAGGTATTTCAGAATACGATGGGTACTTGTCATAGAATAGTCAAAAAAGTTTTTTCCCATTCTGTAATAATTACATAATAGGAGTGTTGAATGAAAATCCAGGCATATATTTAATAGTTGTTTTGTGCTTTATGATTTCAGTCCACGGAAAGTGCATAGGCTCCACTCTGGCACTGTTTCCTACTCCAGCAGTAAATCTAGTACACCCATGAAAAAGGATGTCAGTTATACCAGTCAAAACACAAGGTTTGAAAACATTTTAACCCTTTTTCAAACTGCAATGTTTTAAGGTGTTCCAATAGGGATTGATTTTATTAGTATAATGTGCCAAAAATTGATTGATTTTACCTGTATAGATAGGTAAATAACATTGTGTCTTGTCCAACTCAATATCACTGTTTACTTGATAAAATCCATTCATATTTGAAAGCTGTTGCAGATGATAAAATGATTGTGATAAGATAGATTTTGTGTACAATAAATTTCAGAAAATATTTAGGTAAAAAGAGAAAATGCTGGCAAACAATATTTTCTCCTTCTGCTGGTTTGGTAATGGATAAGTTTTGTTTCATTTCTCCTGTATCATACTCTGTTACAGGTCTAGTTGTAAAAGTGAAGGTACAGTTTGTCGTATATGTCATGAAGGTGATCAGTCTGAAGTGCTTATCTCCCCTTGTTATTGTGCCGGCTCTATGGGTCTACTGCATGTATCGTGTCTACAACGCTGGCTGGGGTCATCCAACAAAACATCTTGTGAAATATGCAACTTTCAGTTTACTGTGACCAAAAAGGCAAAACCATTTAAAGAGGTAACTTATCCATATGAATTTAACTTTTTTGGCAGCACTTGAAAGCATTGAAGTACAAAAATAATTGTCAAAGAAAAGTCAAATCATTGATAGAAATAAATAACCATTAGTCATTTTTATACGCCTTAAGGGTCCTATTATGTTATGGCCCTGGTCGTCTGTCGCAACTCCTCCTACAGTTTTGATCAGAATTTTATCAGACTTACCACAATAAATCTCCATGGTGTCTTGTTGTGCACACCGCTTACAGAATTCAGATAACTGTTCTTGAATTATACATGTATGCCCTTGAATTTAAGGAAAAATGCCCATTTTCTCGAAAATGCCCATTATTCTCGAGTGTGTAACTCCTACAGTTTCAACCAGAATTTAATCAATCTAGCACAAAATGAAGCTTTGTAGTGTCTGGTTGTGCAAACAAAATTTTGATAACAATTCATGTTTGAATTATCTGCCCTTGAACTGAAAAATGGCTAATTTTACTGACAAACCCCTCTTGGGCATATATGCACTGCTCTGCGAAGCTCTTGTTTCTTATTTCATAACTATAACATGAGAGTCAAATATCAAGATACCCCTCTGCAAAATTGTGTGACATTGAAGAAAAAGATGATCCTATTCACTTTATCTCAATGTGTGTCTGAATTCATCAACTTATTTAACGTTAATGCTGAACTTACTGCCTGATTTTAGTTTATCAAAGATCCTGGGACAGCCAGAGACAGACGGAATCTGATTTGTGACGTTGTGTCCTTTATATTGATAACACCTCTAACTATAGTGACTACTTATCTATCTATTGCAGGTAAGAAAATTATAAACAAAGTACCCCTTCGAAAAAATTCAAGAACTGGTTCTAGAACGTTATAGAATGTTAGATGTTACTTCAAGATCTTAGTTGGTTCTTGAACAAAGTTCTTGAACTTTATATAGGTTCCAGTGGCGAATCCAGGATTTCTATGAGGGGGGTTCGGATTATATGCATATAGGGGGGTTCGTTTTTCGAGCGTTGCACAATTTTGACTGAAATTCTGCATGAAAATGAAATAATCAGGCTACAGAGGGGGATTCGTTCGAACCCCCCGAACCCCCCCTGGATCTGCCACTGGGTTCTTGGACCAAGTTCTAGAACTTTATAGGTCCTTGGACCAAAGTTCAAGAACTTTAAGGTTCTAGAATGTATGTTTAAGAACTTTAAGGCTCTTAAACTTAAGTTCAAGAACTTTTCAGGTTCTAGAACTCAAGTTATAGAAGTTCAATTCTTGAACTTTATACAGGTTCTAGAACTCAAGTTCTAGAAGATCAAGAAAAGTTCTAGAACTACAAATGTGTACTTGAACTTTTTATCAAAGGGGTATTGTTAGAAATTGGGTTGCTTTTGCTGCAAAAGAAACTCTATATAACCTCAATGCAGACAACAAAGTTTGAGACAAGTCCAAGTTCAAAGCACTTTCAAATGTGAAAACCATTGTGATCTATAAACCTAAAGCTCTCTCAATTTTTTACAATACACCTGTGTACGAATCTTATGGAATTAGAAAAAAATTGAGCTTCTTGTAAATCTAGTTCTTACTTTTTTCAGGCAATTTTATAATTCCAATTTTAAAGAATATTTTGTTGTGTCCTGGGCTTTGCATTTAGATTTTTAAGTGTATTTTTTATGAAGAAATACATACAGCAAGAAATAGGGAGAAACAGTACAAAATTGTAAAATGTACAAAAAGATGGTTGTCCCTTAGATATGGGTGACTATGTTAAACATAAAGGTTATCTCATATATCGTCAGGTGCCAACAAGTACTACAAGAACAAAGCGTGGGAGAGAGGAGGTCTGATTGGTCTCTCTATAACATTATGGTTACTCTACCTTGTCTGGTTCTTGGTAAGTTGGTATAGAATTGGATATAGATCATGAAGTGCATCAAGATTTTCAGGAGATTTTTAAAACATTTTTTTTTTTAGATTCTATTCTAATCATATTACAAAGGGCTAGGTGCATTAATAATAAGAAATGGCTCTGGAAAGTTACACTATGAAAATTTCTGAATATCTCATTAACAACAGCACTTTTGTGCAACATATTCTTCCCCCTTAACAACCACATTGCAAATGTTTCAATAATCACTTTGATTATTCCAAAAGGAAACCCAACAATTACCCCTTTTTTATGGGAAAATTGCATAAATTTACTATTTTTTGTCAAAATAGGTCCCTGAAACTATTTTCGAATAAATGCCACACCTTGATATTTTTTATTCAGATGTCAAGGGGCATAATCTAACATATACATAAATTACAAAAAAAAACTTGTTGCATCACATGCATGGAAACATAATTTTTAGGGGACTTTTGTCATAGAAAATCAGTAAAAAATTGCTCATTTAGTGTAAAAAGGGGGTATTTGAGTTGCTTTTCTAGGAAATAATTAAAGAAACACAGAAAACATTTGTGAAATGGTTGATAAGGTGGGAAAACATATTGTACAAAAGTGCTGTCATTAATGAGATTTTCACACTTCATACAAATGCCATTCTGCAGGTCCACTTTTATCTATTCGTGAACCTAGTCCTTTCAAATACATATCCAATTTTGAAATGTCGACAGCTTCATCTCAATTTATGCAAAGAAAATTATATTTTAGATGCATTAAGCAAGATCAAGCACAAGGCACGAATAAGCAACTGTACAGGGCATTATAATTCCATGGAAAAAATAAATGATTGAGCTGGGATCGGGAAAAACATCCCGATGGGATTTGAGACAACTAAGTTTCACAATCAGTCTGTGCCTCGGTGCAGTGTGACCTTGACCCATGTTACTCTCATAATATTATGGTTGCTACATACCATGATGAAGCAAGTCGAGAACAACATGGTTCCTGATCAGATTGTGTGTAAACACAGGCTAATCTGGAACCAGGTTGGGCTCAGAAGTCGAAAGTTTATAAATAAACTGTATTAGAGAAAATCAGTGTCAGTTATTTTAAAATGGGAAATGGCTGCACCAAATAAATTAAGATGACCATACTGTTGGCCATCAGGATTTGAAAGCTGCTGCAGATGACAAAATTAGGTTAATTAAGGTAAAATTTGTGAAAATATAACACAAAAAACATTGAGGCAAAAGGAAAAAAATGCTGATTATCTATAGCTCACACTTATTCTATAACTCAAATTAACTGACCTGGCAGAGCATTGCTAGCTATTAGCGAGGGACGCTCTGCCAGATTATTTATTGTGAGCTATATCATTGACGTCGAAACTTGTTTGTGAAATGGTTAATTAACTTTTTCACATTCACACAATGTTTCTATTTTACCAGGCTGTAGCTAGACACAACTACAGATTATGGAGAGACTGGGTTATGTTTCATCAAGATGTTACTCTCACATGCTCGCCACACACTGATGACAAAACAAAGGTGAGTCCATTTTAATTAGATCACACTTGTAACAAATGGACAGAATTCAAAATGATTTCTTCTATGATCCTACATTACTGAGATCATGGATGAACTCATTCTTATTGAAATGTTGGAGCATAAAGTCGCGTAATTTTAGTCATTACTTCTTATTTTAGTCACTACAAATTTCAATTTTTATGCCCCCATATTGAAAGATCAAGGGCATATTGCTCTACTTGTGTCTGTCTGTCTGTCTGTCTGTCTGTCTGTCTGTCTGTCTGTCTGTCTGTCTGTCCGCCTCTGGACAAGACTGGGTGGGATCCGGACGGCAATTTTCGATGCTTTTTTTCCGGGTTTCTTGCAATTTTTTACGTGTTTTGGACTTTTTTAACACCTTTAAATTTTATTTTTTTCTGTCCCTATCCCATGTTACCCGGGGTGAAATTTCGGTTACTCTAGGCATCGCCTAGACAATCAGACAAACTTAAATCTGGCGTTATGCAAATACCGCTTCTTATTTTTAGCCAAAACTTTTGAGATCAATAAATTATCAAATAAAGAATATGTCTACGAAATTTCATTGAAAAATATCAAAGCATTGGGAAAATATTGAACTTTGAATTTTTAGGAAATATTGACAGACACTCTCTGGTTTGACAGACAACTCTAGGCGATGCCTAGAGTAAAAGGAAAAAGTTATTATCGATTTTCTAATAAACTAATGAATATTTATCCTTGATTTTTTCCACAACATAACCTTTGGTACCAATTAATATTTCAGCCAAAATTCATAAAAAAATCTTGAACACTTTTTGAATCAAACCATTTTCAAATTTTACTATTTTATTGACAGACAGTTGCAGACAGCAGAAAATGGCAGACAAACTTTTGTTTTCAAAAATATCTTGAACAATGCAATATTTCGATTTGAAAATTTAGGACATAGCTATGGACTTCGTAGCCAACAGTTTGTGTGAAAAATAAACAAAAATGACAAGCTTTTCTATGGAGGCGACACATGAGGATATGGAATCACTAGGGCCAAGTCAGGTTCACTCGATATGGTTTTCTTTGTGTATCTTCATTTCTGCTAAGACTAGAAATAAAAACGAATCATAGTTATCTATGTAATAAATCTATTTATCAAATAAAGTATAAAGGTTTTGGTATAAATGCTCGACTGAAGCTGTGCGCTCTGTATTTGAGCTACACCAACCGACACTTTTGCACCAATCCTAGGTAGCGGGTCCTGTGTTTTGACTATTTCTCTTAATTCTCTCATTTGTTCCTGTTTTTTAATCGTGTAAACCATTATGGCATGTTAAACATCAATTTTAAAAATAGATTTGAGGCCACTGGTCGATATTTCTGATGGCGGGGGCTCAAACATGCAGTTCCTTGAACCCCAAACCGGACATCGGGTCAAAATTTAGTTCCATGATTTTGGTTCTCGTAACATTCCTCCATTAACGATAATGCTAGAAGTTGAAACAAAACATGGTTATCTAGCTAATCAATCTATCTATTGTATAGAGCACAAAAGTTTTGGCATTGGTACTCAGATCAGCTTGTGCACCCTGATCTTGGGCTTCAAAAATTCTAAAGTTTGGTTTTAAATTAAGATGATAGGTCCTGTGTATTGGTTATTTCTTTAAATGTTTTATTTGGTTTTTGTCCTCGCACTCTGACATTGGCTTGGATTGGCTTAGCGTGCCTTGTCTTGTCTTGCCTTGTATTGCCTTGGCTTGTCTTGGCTAACCTTGTCTTGAATTACATTGCCTTGCCTTGGCCAAGCTTGCCTTGGCTCGTCTTAGCTTGGCTGGCTTGGCTTGCCAAAGGCTTGGCTAGCCTTGGCTTGGCATGACATGGCTCGGCTTGGCTTTGCCTTGCTTGGCTTGCCTTGCCTTGCCTTTCTTTGCCTTGTTTTGCCTTACCTAGACTTGCCTTGAACTGCCTTGCCTTGGCTTTGCTTGGCTCGCCTTGGCTTGGCGTGCTTTGGCTTGCCTTGGCTTGACTAGGTGTGGCTTGCATTGGCTTGGCTTGGCTTGCCTTGGCTTAACTTGGCTTGCCAATCCTTGTCATGCCTTGCCTTGCCTTTTCTCTCCTTGGCTTGGCTTTGCAAGGCTATGCTTGGCAGGGCTTGGCTTGGTTTGGCTTGGCTTGGCTTTGTTTAGCTTGGCTTTCCTTGCCTTGCCTTTGCTTAGCTTGGCTTGGCTTGCCTTGCCTTGCCTTAGCTTGCCTTGCCATTTCTTACCTTGGCTTGCCTTGCTTTGCCTTAACTTGGCTTGGCCTTTGGCTTTGCTTGTCTTTTGGGTTGGCTTTGCTTGGCTTGGCTTTTGGCTTGGCTTGGCTTGGCTGGGCTTTTGCCTTGGCTTGGCTTGGTTTGTCTTTGCTTGGCTTGGCTTGGCTAAGATTGCCTTGTCTATCCTTGTCTTCTCTTGCCATGGCTTGGCATGGCTTGTCTTGGCTTGACTTGGCTTGTCTTACCGTGCCTTGCCTTGCCTTACCTTGCATTGCATTGCTTTGCCTTGGCTTTGCTTGGCTTGGCTTGGCTTGGCTTAGTTTGCCTTGCCTTGGCTTGTCTTTGCTTTGATTGGCTTGCCTTTGCTTGGATTGGCCTGCGTTACCTTGCTTTGCCTTGCCTTGTCTTGGTTTGGCATGGCTGGGCACGGCTTTGCCTGGCTTGGCTTGGCTTGGCTTGCCTTGGCTTGGCTTGCCTAGGCATGGCTTGGCTTTGCTTGGCTTGCCTTGCCTTGTCTTGCATTGCCTGGGCTTGGCCTGGCTTGGCTTGGCTAGGCCTGGCTTGGCTTGGCTTGCCTTGGTTTGGCTTGTCTTGGCTTGCCTTGCCTTGCCTTGCTTTGACTTGATTTGCCTTGACTTGGTTTGCCTTGGCTAGGCTTTTTTAAAATTTGGCTTGGCTAGGCTTGGCTTCGCTTTTGGCTAGGCTTGGCTTTTGGTTTGGCTTCGCTTGTCTAGGCTTTTGGGTAGGTTCTGGCTTGACTTGGCTAGTCCTGGCTTGGCTTAGCTTGGTTTAGCTTGCCTTGCCTTGACTTGCCTTGTCTTGCCTTGGCCTGGCTTGCCTTGGCTTGGCTTGACTTGCCTTGGCTTGGCTCATCTTAGCTTGGCTGGCTTGGCTTGCCATAGGCTTGCCTTGGTTTGGCTCGTCTTGGCTAGCCTTGGCTTGGTTTGGCTCGGCTTGGCATGGCTTAGCTTGGTATGGATTTGCTTTGCTTGCCTTGCCTTGCCTTGGCTTGCCTTGCCTTGCCTTGCCTTGCATTGCTGTGTCTTGCCTAACCTTGCCTTGCCTTGAACTGCGTTGTGTTGCCTTTGCTTGGCGTGGCTTGGTTCGCCTTGCCTTGCCTTTGCTTGGCTTGCATTGCCTTGTCTTGCGTTGGCATGGCTTGGCTTTTGGCTTGGCTTGGCTAGGCTCTTGGCTTGGCTTTACTTGGCTTGGCTTGGCTAAGATTGCCTTGTCTAGCCTTGCATTGCCTTGTCTTGCTTTGGCTTGCCTTGGCTTGGTTTTGCTTGGTTCGCCTTGGCTTTGCTTGCCTTGCCTTGGTTATGCTTGGCTTGTCATGACTTGGCTTGGCTTGGTGATGCTTGGCTTGGCTTGCCTTGGATTGGCTTGACTTGCCTTGCCTTGTCTTCCCTTGCCTTGTCTTCCCTTGACTTGGCCTTGCTTGGCTTGGCTTGGCTTGGCATGGCTTGACATGGCTTGGCTTGGTTTGGCTTGGCTTGCCTTGCATTTGCTTTTCTTTCCTTGCCTTGCCTTGCTGTGCCTTGCTGTGCCTTGCCTAGTCTTCCTGTACCTTGAACTGCCTTGCCTTGGCATGACTATGCTTGGCTTTGCTTGCCTTGGCCTGTTCTCCCTTGGCTTGACTTGGCTTGGCTTGACCTGCATTGGCTTGGCTTGCCTTGCCTTTGCTTGACTTGGCTTGCCAAGTCTTGTCATGCCTTGCCTTGCCTTTTCTCTCCTTGACTTGGCTTGGCTTTGCATGGCTATGCTTGGCAGGGCTGAGCTTGGCTTGGTTTGGCTTTGTTTGGCTTGGCTTGCCTTGCCTAGGCTTAGCTTTGCTTGGCTTGCCTTACCTTAGCTTGCCTTGCCATTTCTTACCTTGGCTTGCCTTGCTTTGCCTTGGCTTGGCTTTTGGCTTTGCTTGTCTTTTGGGTTGGCTTGGGTTGGCTTGGCTAGGCTTTTGGCTTGGTTTGTCTTTGCTTGGTTTGGCTAATATTACCTTGTCTTTCCTTGTCTTGTCTTGCCATGGCTTGACTTGGCTTGTCTTACCTTGCCTTACCTTACATTGCTTTGTCTAGGCTTTGCTCGGCTTGGTTTGCCATGGCTTGGCTTGGCTTAGTTTGCCTTGCCTTGGCTTGCCTTTGCTTGGATTGGCCTGCGTTACCTTGCTTTGCCTTGCCTTGTCTTGGTTTGACATGGCTGGGCACGGCTTTGCCTGGCTTGGCTTGGCTTTGCTTGGCTTGCCTAGGCATGGCTTGGCTTTGCTTTGCTTGCCTTGCCTTGTTTTGCCTTGCATGGGCTTGGCCTGGCTTGGCTTGGCTAGGCCTGGCTTGGCCTGGCTTGCCTTGGTTTGGCTTGTCTTTGCTTGGCTTGTCTTGCCTTGCCTTGCCTTGCTTTGACTAGATTTGCCTTGGCTAGGCTTTAATTTGGCTTGGCTAGGCTTGGCTTCGCTTTTGGCTAGGGCTGGCTTTTTGTTTGGCTTCGCTTGTCTAGGCTTTTGGGTAGGCTTTTGGCTGGGCTTGGCTAGTTTTGGCTTGCCTTGGCTTGGCTTAGCTTGCCTTTTCTTGCCTTGCCTTGGCTTGGCTTGCCTTGCCTTTGCTTGGCTTGGCTTGGCTTGCCTTGCATTGCCTTGTCTTGGCTTAGCTTGGCTTGGCTTAGCTTTGCTCGTCTTGGCTTGATTGGCCTGGCTTGCCATAGGCTTGTCTTGACTTGGCTTGGCTTGGCTGGGCTTGGCTAGCCTTTGCTTGGCTGGGCTTGGCTAGCCTTTGCTTGGCTGGGCTTGGCTAGCCTTTGCTTGGCTGGGCTTGGCTAGACTTGTCATGGGTCGGCATGGCTTTACTTGGCTTTGTTTGGCTTGGCTTGGCTTGCCTTGCCTTGCCTTTGCTTTTCTTGCCTTGCCATGCCGTGCCTTGCCTAACCTTGCCTGGCCTTGTACTACCTTGGCTTGCCTTGGCTTGGCATGGCTATGCTTGGCTTGGCTTGGTTTGGCTTGTCTTGGCTTGGTTTACCTTGCCTTGCCTTTGCTTGACTTGGCTTGACATGCCTTGCCAGGCCTTGCCTTGCCTTTTCTCTTCTTGGCTTGGCTTTGCTTGGCTTGGCTTAGCATGGCTCTGCTTAGCATGGCTTGGCTTGACTTGGCTTGGTTTGCCTTGGCTTGGCTTAGGTTTGTTTGGCTTGGCTTAGCTTGGCTTGCCTTACCTTGCCTTGGCTTGGTTTTGCTTGGCGTGCCTTGCCTTTTCTTGCCTTGCTATTTCTTACCTTGGCTTGGCTTGGCTTGGCTTGGCTTTTGGCTTGGCTTGGCTTCGCTTGACTTGGCTTGGCTTGGCTAGGCTTTTGGCTTGGCTTGGCTTGACTTAGCTTGGCTTGGCTATGATTGTCTTGTCTAGCCTTGCATTGCCTTGTCTTGCCTTTGCTTGGCTTGCCTTGGTTTGGCTTGGCTTGCCTTGCATTTGCTTTTCTTGCCTTGTCTTGCCTTGCTTTGCCTTGCTGTGCCTTGCCTAGCTTTCCTCTGCCTTGAACTGCCTTGCCTTGGCTTGGCTTGACTTGGCTTTGATTGCCTTGGCCTGCCCTGCCTTGGCTTGACTTGGCTTGGCATGGCTTGGCCTGCATTGGCTTGGCTTGGCTTTCCTTGCCTTTGCTTGACTTGGCTTGCCAAGTCTTGTCATGCCTTGCCTTGCCTTTTCTTTCTTGACTTGATTTGGCTTGGCTTTGCATGGCTATGCTTGGCAGGGCTTAGCTTGGCTTGGTTTGGCTTCGTTTGGCTTGGCTTGCCTTGGCTTAGCTTGGCTTGCCTTGCCTTAGCTTGCCTTGCCATTTCTTACCTTGGCTTGCCTTGCTTTGCCTTGGCTTGGCATGGCTTGGCTAGGATTTTGGCTTTGCTTGTCTTTTGGGTTGGCTTGGTTTGGTTTGGCTAGGCTTTTGG
The DNA here is from genome assembly GCA_963680895.1 of Fragum sueziense. NCBI lineage: Eukaryota > Metazoa > Mollusca > Bivalvia > Cardiida > Cardiidae > Fragum > Fragum sueziense. Next base: position 537,618 of record OY804598.1, read on the forward strand.
CTTGGTTTGTCTTTGCTTGGCTTGGCTAATATTACCTTGTCTTTCCTTGTCTTGTCTTGCCATGGCTTGGCTTGGCTTGTCTTACCTTGCCTTGCCTTACCTTGCATTGCTTTGCCTAGGCTTTGCCTAGGCTTTGCTCGGCTTGGTTTGCCTTGGCTTGGCTTGGCTTGGCTTGGCTTAGTTTGTCTTGGCTTGCATTTGCTTGGATTGGCTTGCCTTTGCTTGAATTGGCATGCGTTACCTTGCTTTGCCTCGCCTTGTCTTGGTTTGGCATGGCTGGGCACGGCTTTGCCTGGATTGGCTTGGCTTGGCTTGCCTTGGCTTGGCTTGCCTAGGCATGGCTTGGCTTGGCTTGGCTAGGCTTGGCTTCGCTTTTGGCTAGGCATGGCTTATTGTTTGGCTTCGCTTGTCTAGGCTTTTGGGTAGGCTTTTGGCTTGTCTTGGCTTAGCTTGCCTTGTTTTGCCTTGCCTTGGCTTGGCTTGCCTTGGCTTGGATTGCCTTTGCTTGGCTTGGCTTGCCTTGGCTTGCCTTGCCTTGCCTTGCCTTGCATTGCCTTGTCTTGGCTTAGCTTGGCTTGGCTTGGCTTGTCTTTGCTCGTCTTGGCTTGACTGGCCTGGCTTGCCATAGGCTTGTCATGACTTGGCTTGGCTTGGCTAGCCTTTCCTAACCTTGTCTTGGCTCGGCTTGGCTAGCCTTTTTTTGGCTGGGCTTGGCTAGCCTTGGCTTGGCTTGGCTTGGCTTCGCATGGGTCGGCATGGCTTGGCTTGCCTTGCCTTGCCTTTGCTTTTCTTGCCTTGCCCTGCCGTGCCTTGTCTAACCTTGCCTTGCCTTGTACTACCTTGGCTTGGCTTGACTTGGCTTGACTTTGCTCGCCTTGGCTTGGCTTCCCTTGCCTTGGCTTGGCATGGCTATGCTTGGCATGGCTTGGCTTGCTTTGGCTTGGCTTGGCTTTGTTTGGCTTGGCTTGGCTTGGCTTACCTTGCCTTGCCTTTGCTTGACTTGGCTTGACATGCCTTGCCAGGCCTTTCCTTGCCTTTTCTCTTCTTGGCTTGGCTTTGCTGGGCTTGGCTTAGCATGGCAATGCTTGGCATGGCTTGGCTTGACTTGGCTTGGTTTGCCTTGGCTTGGCTTAGGTTTGTTTGGCTTGGCTTAGCTTGGCTTGCCTTACCTTGCCTTGGCTTGGTTTCGCTTGGCGTGCCTTGCCTTTTCTTGCCTTGCCATTTCTTACCTTGGCTTGGCTTGGCTTTTGACTTGGCTTTTGGCTTGGCTTGGCTTCACTTGACTTGGCTTGGCTAGGCTTGGCTTGGCTAGGCTTTTGGCTTGGCTTGGCTTGACTTAGCTTGGCTTGGCTACGATTGCCTTGTCTAGCCTTGCATTGCCTTGTCTTGCCTTTGCTTGGCTTGCCTTGCATTTGCTTTTCTTGCCTTGCCTTGCTTTCCTCTGCCTTGAACTGCCTTGCCTTGGCTTGGCTTGACTTGGCTTGGCTTTGCTTGCCTTAGCCTGCCCTGCCTTGGCTTGGCTTGGCCTGCATTGGCTTGGCTTGGCTTGCCTTGCCTTTGCTTGACTTGGCTTGCCAAGTCTTGTCATGCCTTGCCTTGCCTTTTCTCTCCTTGACTTGGCTTGGCTTGGCTTTGCATGGCTATGCTTGGCAGGGCTTAGCTTGGCTTGGTTTGGCTTTGTTTGGCTTGGCTTGGCTTGCCTTGGCTTAGCTTGGCTTGCCTTGCCTTAGCTTGCCTTGCCATTTCTTACCTTGCTTTGCCTTGGCTTGGCATGGCTTGGCTTGTCTTGGCTTGGCTTTTGGCTTTGTTTGTCTTTTGGTTTGGCTTGGTTTTGCTTGGCTAGGCTTTTGGCTTGGTTTGTCTTTGCTTGGCTTGACTAATATTGCCTTGTCTTTCCTTGTCTTGTCTTGGCTTGGCTTGACTTAGCTTGGCTTGGCTACGATTGCCTTGTCTAGCCTTGCATTGCCTTGTCTTGCCTTTGATTGGCTTGCCTTGGCTTTGCTTGGCTTGGTTTTGCTTTGCTTGGCTTGGCTTGGTTTGCCTTGGCTTCACTTGCCTTGCCTTGATTAGGCTTGGCTTGTCATGACTTGGCTTGGCTTGGCTTGGTGTTGCTAGGCTTGGCTTGCATTGGATTGGCTTGACTTGCCTTGCCTTGTCTTCCCTTGACTTTGCCTGGCTTGGCTTGGCTAAGCTTAGCTCAGCTTGGCTTGGCTTGCCTTGGCTTGGCTCGGCATGGCTTTGCTTGGCTTGGCTTGCCTTGCATTTGCTTTTCTTGCCTTGCCTTGCTGTGCCTTGCCTAGCCTTCCTGTGCCTTGAACTGCCTTGCCTTGGCTTGACTTGACTTGGCTTGGCTTTGCTTGGCTTGGCATGGCATGACTTGCCTTGCCTTGACTTGGCTTTGCTTGACTTAGCTTGCCATGCCTTGCCAGACCATGCCTTGCCAGACCATGCCTTGCCTTTTCTCTCCTTGACTTGGCTTGGCTTGGCATGGCTATGCTTGGCATGGCTTAGCTTGGCTTGGCTTGGCTTGACTTGGCTTAGCTTGGCTTTGTTTGGCTTGGCTAGGCATGGCTTGCCTTACCTTGGCTTGGCTTTGCTTGCGTTGCCTTGCCTTGCCATTTCTTACCTTGGCTTGGCTTGCCTTGGTTTGGCATGGCTTGGCTTGGCTTGGCTTGGCTTGGCTTTTGGCTTAGCTTGGCTTGGCTTGACTTGGCTAGGCTTTTGGCTTGGCTTAACTTGTCTTGTCTTTCCTTTGTTTGGCTAAGATAGCCTTGTCTTGCATTGTCTAGCCTTACCATGCCTTGGCTTGGTTTAGCTTGGCTTGGCTTAGCTTGACTTGCCATGCCTTGGCTTGGTTTAGCTTAGCTTGCCTTGCCTTGCCTTGGTTTGGCTTGGTTTTGCTTGGCTTGGCTTTGCTTGGCTTTCATTGGCTTGCCTTGCCTTGCCTTGGTTAGGCTTGTCTTGTCATGGCTTGGCTTGGCTTTGTGTGGCTTGGCTTGGCTTGCCTTGAATTGGATTGGCTTGACTTGCCTTGCATTGCCTTGGCTTTGCATGGCTTGGCTTAGCTTGTCTTGGCTTTGAATGGCTTGGCTAAGCTTGACTTCTCTTGTCTTTTCTTGCCTTACTTTGCCTTCTGTTGTCTTGTCTTGGCTTGCCTTATCTTGGTTTAGCTTTGCTTGGCTTGCCATGCCTTGCATTGCCTTGCCTTGCCTTGCCTTGCCTTGGCTCGGCTTGACTTGGCTTGCCTTGGCTTGCCTTGCCTTGCCTTGCCTTGCGTTGTACCTCTTGTATCTCTTTGGATTGGCTTGGCTTGACTTGGCTTGCCTTACCTTGCTTTGCCTTGCCTTAACATGGCTTGGCTTGACTTGCCTTGCATTGCCTTGCCATGTCGTGCCTAGGCTTGGCTTAGCTTGGCTTGCTCATTAAGGCTTGGCTTGGATTGGCTTGCCTTGGTTTGACTTGGCTTGGCATGCCTTTGCTTGCCATGGCTTGGCTTGGCATGGCTTGGCTTGGCAATGCTTGGTTTGGCTTGGCTTGGCTTTGCTTTGTTTGGCTTGGCTTTTGACTTGGCTTCGCTTTGCTAGGCTTTTGCCTTGGCTTGCCTTGGCTTTTGTTGGCTTGGCTTGGCTTTGCTTGGTTTGCCTTGGCTTGAATTGCCATGTCTTGCCTTGGCTTGGCTTTGCTTTACTTGGCTTTGCTTGGTTCGCATGGGCTTGCCTTGCCTTGCCTTGGTTAATGGATAGGCTTGGCTTGTCAAAATTGGGCTTGGCTTGGCTTGCTGTAGCTTAGCTTGGCTTGGCCTGGCTTGCCTTGGATTGAATTGGCTTGCCTTGCCTTGCCTTGCCTTGCCTTGGCTTGTCCTGGCTTGGCTTGGCTTGGCTTAGCTTGGCTTGGCTTGGCTTGGCTCATCTTCGCAAGCCAAGGGTGACATCTACGACGTAACGTCGTTTCTGTATTCACCCTTGGCGTATTTAGTCCTATTTTCTTGGTCTCCTGGAAAGCGTTTTCATTGATTCCAGCGAGGTCTCGCTGGAACCAATCAGGTTGTCGACTGATACATTTGTTATGAGTAACCAAATCATGACAACGGGCGGGAAAAAGCATTGCATTTGCAACTCAAAGACGCGAAGATGGGCGATTTTTCCTAAGAATTTCACTGCAATAGACAGGAATTCCCTAACTATAATCGACGAATTATTATACATTCGACAATTCGACCAAAAAAGCGGCTAACTTTTACATATTCCGCATGACGTATGACGCGAAAGACAACGCCCGTTAATGACGTCATCAAAAATGGACGTAAACAAGCAGCAGAACAACCCCTAGGCGGCGCTTCGCGATTTCAAGAAAATCGGACTAAATCCGCCAAGGGTGAATACAAACGTAGGTGGGTTCAACTTTGGCTAGCGAAGATGGGCTTGGCTTTGCTTGGCTTGGATTTTGGCTTGGCTAGCTTTTGGCTTGGCTTGGCTTTTCTTGGCTTTGATTTGCTTGGCTTGGCTTTGCTTTGCTTGGCTTGAATTGCCATGTCTTGCCTTGGCTTGAATTGCCTTGTCTTGTCTAGCCTTGCCTTGCCTTGTCTTGCCTTGCCTTGGGTTGGCTTGGCTTTGCTTGGCTTTGCTTGGTTTGCATGGGCGTGTCTTGCCTTGCCTTGGTTAATGGATAGGCTTGGCTTGTCATGACTTGGATTGGCTTGGCTTGCTTTGGCTTGGCTTGGATTGGCTTGGCTTGGCTTGCCTTGGATTGAATTGGCTTGACTTGCCTTGCCTTTCCTTGCCTTGGCTTGTCATCGCTTGGCTTGGCTTGGCGTAGCTTGGCTTGGCTTGGTTTGGCTAGCCTTGACTTGGCTTGGCATGGCTCGGCATGGCTTGGCCTGGCTTGGTTTGGTTTGGTTTTTCTTGCTGTGGCTTAGCTTGGCTTGGCTTGGCTTGCCTTGGCTTGCCTTGGATTGAATTGGCTTGCCTTGTCTTGCCTTTGCTTTTCTTGCCTTGCCTTGCTTTGCCTTGCTGTGCCTGGTCTGGCCTTGCCTTGCTTTGAACTGCTTTACCTAGGCTTGACTTGGCTTTGCTTTGCTTGCCTTGGCTTGACTTGCCTTGCCTTGGCTTGGCCTGGTTTGGCTTGGCTTGTCTGGCCTTGGCTTGCCTTGCTTTGGCTTGGCTATGCTTGACTTGGCTTGACATGCCTTGCCAGATCTTGCCTTGCCTTTTCTCTCCTTCGCTTGACTTGGCTTGGTTTGGCTTGGCTTGGCTTGGCTTGACTTGACTTGGCTTGGCTTTGTTTGGCTTGGCTTGGCTTGCTTTACCTTTTCATGGCTTGGCTTGGCTTGCCTTCGCTTGCCTTGCCTTTTCTTGCCTTGCCATTTCTTACCTTGACTTCATTTGCCTTGCTTTGCCTTAGGTTGGCATGGCTAGCCTTGGCTTGGTTTGGCTTGGCTTTTGGCTTGGCTTCGCTTTGCTTGGCTTGGCTAGGCTTTTGGCTTGGCTTGGCTTGGCTAAGATTGCCTTGTCTTGTCTAGCCTTTCATTGCCTTGTTTTGCCTTGGCTTGGCTTGCCTTGCCTTACCATGCCTTTACTTGGTTTTGCTTGGCTTGACTTAGCTTGACTTGGCTTGCCTTGCCCTGCCTTGTTTTGGCTTGGTTTTGCTTGGCTTGGCTTTGCTTGGCTTGCCTTGGCTTGGCTTGCCTTGCCTTGGTTAGGCTTGGCTTGTCATAGCTTGGCTTGGCTTGGCTTTGTGTGGCTTGACTTGGCTTGGCTTGCCTTGAATTGGATTAGCTTGACTTGTCTTGCCTTGCCTTGGCTTGGCTTGGCATTGCTTGGCTTGGCTTGTCTTCTCTTGGCTTCTCTTGCCTTGCCATGCCTTTTGTTGCCTTGTCTTGCCTTATCTTGGCTTAGCTTGGCTTGGTTTGCCTTGGCTTGCTTTGGCTTGGCTTGGCTTGCCATGCCTTGCATTGCCTTGCCTTGGCTTGGTTTAGCTTGGCTCGGCTTGACTTGGCTTGACTTTGATTTGTTTAGCTTTGCTTGCCTAGGCTTGGCTTGTCTTAGCTTGCCTTGCCTTGCCTTGCTTGGCTTGACTTGGCTTCTCCTGCCTTGCCTTGCATTGTACCTCTTGTATCTCTTTGGCTTGACTTGGCTTGCCTTGCATTGTCTTGCCTTGCCGTGCCTAGGCTTGGCTTGGCTTGGCTCGGCATGGCTTGGCTTGGCTTATCTTGGCTTGCCTTGCCTTGTCTTGCTTGGCTTGACTTGGCTTCTCCTGCCTTGCCTTGCCTAATTCCTCTTGTATCTCTTTCGCTTGGCTTGGCTTGGCTTGATTTGACTTGGCTTGCCTTGCATTGCCTTGCCTTGCCGTGCCTAGGCTTGGCTTGGTTTGGCTTTGCTTGACTTGTTTTGCATTGCCCTGCATTGCCTCGCCTTGCCTTGACTTGGCTTGGCTTGGCTTGACTTGCCTTGCATTACCTTGCTTGGCTTGGCACGGCATGGTTTGGCTTTGATTCGCTTACCTTGGCTTGCCTTGGTTTGACTTGGCTTGACTTGGCTTGGCATGCTTTTGCTTGCCTTGGCTTGGCTTGGCATGGCTTGGCTTGACATGGTTTGGCTTGGCATGGCTTGGCTTGGCTTGGTTTGGCTTGGCTTGGCTTGGCTTGGCTTGGCTTGGCTTGCCTTGCCTTGCCTTGCCTTGGCTTGGCTCGCCTTGCCTTGACTTGTCTTGGCTTGCCTTGGCTTGCCTTGCCTTGCCTTGGTTTGGCTTTCATTGACGCCAAAAGCCGTAAATCTGGTCAAAATTCAGTTCCCTGATTTTGGTTTTTGTTACATTCCTCTATTAATGCTTATGCTAGACATTGAAACAAAACATGTACCTAGCTAATTAATCTATCTATTGAAGAGAGCACAACAGTTTTTGCATTAGTTCTCCGATCAGGATGTGCACTTTGATCTTGGGCTACACCAATTGTAAAGCTTGGCTTTCAATGTATGTGTTAGGTCCTGTGTTTTGTCTATTTCTTCATTTCTTTCTCTGGTTACTGCCTTATCATAAAAATGAAAAATGAATGTTCAATCTCTGTTTCAAGCACAAATTTAAGGCCACCAGCCCATATTTCGGATTGATGGCGCTCAAATATACAATCTTTTGACCCAAAACCCGGAAATAGGGTCAAAATTGAGTTCCTCGCTTTTGGTTTTCATAACATTCCTCCATTAATTCTAATGCTTGAAATTGAAACAAAACATGTTTATCTAGCTAATTTATCTATCTATTGAATAGAACACAAAAGTTTTGGCGTAGGTGCTCAGATCAGGATGTGCACTTTGATCTTGGGCTACACAAATTGTAAAGTTCGGCTTGAAATGAAGGCTATAGGTTCTGTGTTTTGGCTATTTCTCCAAATGTTCTATTTGAATTTGCATTCTCATTGTGGAAATGATAAACGAATGATCCATCTCTGTTTCAAGCACAAATTCGAGGCCACCAGCCCATATTTTAGATTGATGGAGTTCGAACATACAGTGCTTTGACCGATAATGGCAAAATCGGGTCAAAATTGAGTTCCATGTTTTTTGTTTATTCGTTACATTCCTCCATTAATAATAATGCTAGATATTGAAACAAATACGGTTATCTAGCTAATTAATCTATATATTGAATAAAGCAAAAAAGTTTTGGCATAGATACCCAGATCAGTCTGAGCGCTTCGATCTTGGGCTACGCCAACTGTAATTTTGGCTCCATTTGTTGGTGGTGGGTCCCGTGCATTACTTATTTCACTAAATTCTCTCAATTATTCCTGCTCTCTAAATTTGGAAATGTTTAAGGAATATCAAATCCTTATTTCAAGCACGAATTGAGGCCACCGCCCTATATCATAGATCACAGAGGCTCGAACATACATTTCTTTGACGCCAAAAGCCGTATAACTAGTCAAAAGTCAGTTCCATGATTTTAGTTTTAATTACATTCCTCCATTAATGCTTATGCTAGAAATTGAAACAAAACATGTTAATCTAGCTAATTAATCTATCTATTAAATAGAGCACATCAATTTTGGTATAGGTGCTCAGATCCGGCTGTGCACTTTGATCTTGGGCTACACCAACTGTAAGGTTTGGCTTTTAATGTAGGTGGTATTTCCTGTGTTTTATCTATTTCTTCATTGTTTCTTTTGTTACTGCCTTCTCGTTTTTAAAAAAGATAAATGAATGTTCAATCTCTGTTTCAAGCCCAAATTTGAGGCCACCAGCCCATATTTCAGATTGATGGGGCTCGAACATACAATTTTTTTTATCCCAAAACCCAATATGGGGTTAAAATTGAGTTCATCGCTTTTGGTTTTCGTAACATTCCCCCATCAATGCTAATGCTAGAAATTGAAACAAAACATGTTTATCTAGCTAATTTATCTATCTATTGAATAGAACACAAAAGTTTTGGCATAGATGCCCAGATTAGGCTATGCACTTTGATCTTGGGCTACACAAATTGTAAAGTTCGGCTTGAAATGAAGGCTATAGATTCTGTGTTTTGGCTATTTCTCCAAATGTTCTCTTTGGATTTGCATTATCATTGTGGAAATGATAAACAAATGATCAATCTCTGTTTCAAGCACAAATTTTAGGCCACCAGCCCATATTTTACATTGATCCGGCTTGAACATACAGTGCTTTGACCCCAAATCGCAAAATCGGAACAAAATTGAGTGCCATGTTTTTTGGGGTTTTTTTCGTTTTATTCCTCCATCAATAATAATGCTAGAAATTGAAACAAATGCGGTTATCTAGCTAATTAATCTATCTATTGAATAGAGCAGAAATGTTTTTGCATAGATGCCCAGATCAGTCTGTGTGCTTTGATCTTGGGCTACACTAACTGTAGTTTTGGCTCCAATTGTAGGTGAAGGGTCTTGTATTTTGCTAATATCTCTAAATTCTTTCAATTGTTCCTGGTCTCATTTTTGAAACGATTAAGGAATATTAAATCCATATTTCAAGCACAAATTGAAGCCACCGGCCCATATTATAGATTGCAGGGGCTCGAACATTCAGTTCTTTGACCCCCAAAACCGGAAAACGTGCCAAAATTGTGTTCGTTGCTTTTTGTTACAGTCCTTCGTTAATGTTGATGCTAGAAATAAAATCAAAACATGGTTATTCAGCTAATTAATCTATTGAATAGATTACAAAAATCATGGCATATGTGCTCAGATCAGAGTGTGCACCCTGATTTTGTGCTACATCAATTGTAATGTTTGGCTTTCAAAGAAGGTGATAGGTTGTGTGATTTGGCTATTTCCCCAAATTTTCTCTTTTGTTTTTGTCGTCTCGTTGTGGAAATGATAAAGGAATGTTTAATCTCTGTTTCAAGCCCAAATTAGAGGCCACCGGTCAATATTTCAGATTGGTGGGGCTCGAACATACAGTACTTTCTTTCCAATAACCCGAAATCAGGTAAAATGAGTTCATTGCTTTTGTTTGTTTTTCTGGTTTCATTCCTCCATTAATGCTAATGTTAGCAATTGAAACAAATACGGTTATCTAGCTCATTCGATTATACGAATATACCGAATAAAGTGTTAAAGATTTGGCATAGATTCCTGGATCAGTCTGTGTGCTTTGATCTTGAGCTACACTAACTGTAATTTTGGCTTCATATTTAGGTGGTGCGTCCAGTGTTTTAGCTATTTCTCTAAGTTCTTGTAGGTGTTCCTGCTTTCTCATTGTAGAAACAATTAAGGAATATAACATATCTGTTTAAAGCACAATATTGAGGCTACCTTCCCATATTTCAGAATGCAGGGGCTCGAACATACAGTCTTTTGTCCCCCCAAAAATCCAAAAACAGGTCAAATTTGAGGTTCTTACTTTTAGTTTTCGTTATATTCTTCCATTAATGCTAATGCTAGAAATTAAAAACAAAACATGGTTATCTAGCTAATTAATCTATGTATTGAATAGAACATAAGAGTTTTGGCATAGATGCCCAGATTAATCTCTGCGCTTTTATCTGAGACTACACCAACTGCAATGTTGGCTCCAATCGTATGTGGTGGGACCCGTGTTTTACGTATCTCTCTAAATTCTCTCAATTGCTTCTGGTCTCTCATTTTGGAAAAGGTTAAAAATATTAAATCCCTATTGCAAGCAGAAATTTTAGGCCACCGGCCCATATCTATTGATTGCAGGGGCTGATATTCTTTGACCACAAAAACTGTAAATCTGGTCATAATTGAGTTCATTGCTTTCGGTTTTCGTTACATAATTCCAGTAATTCTCCGGTGAATATTATAGATTGCGGGGTGCTCGTAGTCGAGGGGTAGAGCGTCGGCCTAGCGACTAGGAGGTTCCGAGTTCGATTCCCGGTAGCGGGAGTTGTTCAAGGCTTCTCATTGGCCCACACATTCGGCGTGAGTACTGGTGGATTTCCAGGAAGCTCAATCGAGAGGGATTAAAATAAGTTGAAGAAACTTGCTTCCCAATCGATGTAAAATAAATGCGTTCAATGGAACGTCTGAAGAAAGAAAACGAAGAAATAATTCCGGAGCTGGATTTTATATACCTAAAAATAGAAAAATAATAGATTCTTTTTACATCGATTCAATGTAAAATGATACGCAACCTTCAAATTTTGTACAATAATGAAGGAAACAAGTAAAATATTGTCAGATTATCCCTCTTTTATTGTCCTCTAGGGAACGCCTAGCCTGTCAGACACATTAGTCGGGAGCTGGATATCATATACCTTAAAATGGATAAATATTAGAACATTTTACTTGGATGCAATGTATAATACTACACAACCTTAAGATTTTGTAAAGTTACGAAAGATAGGAAAAAATATTGTCAGATTATTCCTCTCTTTTTGTCCTCTAGGGAACGCCCAGCCTGTCAGACATATTAGTCGGGAGCTGGATTTCATATACCTTAAAATGGATAAATATTAGCAAATTTTTACTTGGATTCAATGTATAATACTACACAACCTTAAAATTTTGTAAAGTTACGAAATATAGGAAAAAAATATTGTCAGATTATCCCTCTCTTTTTGACCTCTAGGGAACGCCTGAACTGTCAGACACATAATTCCGGAGCTGGATTTTATACCTCAAAATAGAAAATTAATAGATTTTTTACATCGATTCAATGTATTATAATACGCAACCTTCAATTTTTGTACAATAATGAAGTATAAAAATGAAATATTGTCAGATTATCCCTCTCTTTTTGTCCTCTATGGAAGGCCTAGCCTGTCAGACACATTAGTCGGCAGCTGGATTTCATGTACGTTAAAATGGATAAATATTGGAACAATTTTACTTGGATTCAATGTATAATACTACACAACCTTAAAATTTGGTAAAGTTAGGAAAGATAGGAAAAAAATATTGTCAGATTACCCCTCTCTTTTTGTCCTCTAGGGAACGCCTAGCCTGTCAGACACATAAGTCGGGAGCTGGATTTCATATACCTTTATATGGATAAATATTAGAAAAATTTTACTTGGATTCAATGTATAATACTACACAACCTTAAAATTTGGTAAAGTTATGAAAGATAGGGAAAAAATATTGTCAGATTATCCCTCTCTTTTTGTCCTCTAGGGAACGCCCAGCCTGTCAGACACATTGGTCGGGAGCTGGATTTTATATCCCTAAAAATAGAAATATAATAAAATTCTTACATCGATTCAATCTATAATGATACACAAACTTCACAATTTGTACAACTATGAAGGATAATCTTAAAATATTGTCAGATTAACCCTCTTTTTTTGTCCTCTAGGCAACGCCTAGCCTGTCAGACACATTAGTCGGGAGCTGGATTTCATATATCTTAAAATGGATAAATATTAGAACAATTTTACTTATATTCAATGTATATTACTACACAACCTTAAAATTTTGTAAAGTTACGAAAGATAGGAAAAAATATTGTCAGATTACCCCTCTCTTTTTGTCCTCTAGGGAACGCCCAGCCTGTCAGACACATTAGTCGGGAGCTGGATTTCATATACCTTAAAATTGATAAATATTAGAACAATTTTACTTGGATTCAATGTATAATACTACACAACCTTAAAATTTTGTAAAGTTACGAAAGATAGGAAAAAGATATTGTCAGATTACCCCTCTCTTTTTGTCCTCTAGGCAACGCCTAGCCTGTCAGACACATTAGTCGGGAGCTGGATTTCATATACCTTAAAATGGATAACTATTAGAAAATCTTTACTTGGATTCAATGTATAATACTACACAACCTTAAAATTTGGTAAAGTTACGAAAGATAGGAAAAAATATTGTCAGATTATCCCTCTCTTTTTGTCCTCTAGGGAACGCCTAGCCTGTCAGACACATTAGTCGGGAGCTGGATTTCATATACCTTGAAATGGATAAATATTAGAACAATTTTACTTGGATTCAATGTATAATACTACACAACCTTAAAACTTGGTAAAGTTACGAAAGATAGGAAAAAATATTGTCAGATTATCCCTCTCTTTTTGTCCTCTAGGGAACGCCTAGCCTGTCAGACACATAAGTCGGGAGCTGGATTTCATATACCTTAAAATGGATAAATATTAGAACAATTTTACTTGGATTCAATGTATAATACTACACAACCTTAAAATTTGGTAAAGTTACGAAAGATAGGAAAAAATATTGTCAGATTACCCCTCTCTTTTTTTCCTCTAGGGAACGCCCAGCCTGTCAGACACATTAGTCGGGAGCTGGATTTCATATACCTTAAAATGGATAAATATTAGAACAATTTTACTTGGGTTCAATGTATAATACTACACAACCTTAAAATTTTGAACATTTACGAAATATAAGAAAAAGATATTGTCAGATTACCCCTCTCTTTTTTTCCTCTAGGGAACGCCTAGCCTATCAGACACATTAGTCGGGAGCTGGATTCCATATACATGTGGGTTAAAGTGGATAAATATTAGAAAAATTTTACTTGGATTCAATGTATAATACTACAAAACCTTAAAATTTTGTAAATTTACGAGAGATAGGAAAAAAATATTGTCCGATTATCCCTCTCTTTTGTCCTCTAGGGAACGCCTAGCCTGTCAGACACATTAGTCGGGAGCTGGATTTCATGTACGTTAAATGGATAAATATTAGAAAAATGTTTACCTTGGATGCAATGTATAATACTACACAACCTTAAAATTTGGTAAGGTTACGAAAGATAGGAAAAAATATTGTCAGATTACCCCTCTCTTTTTGTCCTCTAGCATTACACCAAAAGCCCGGTGACCAGAATATCCAAATACTTCTAAACAAAGTTTTAGATATATGACAGTTGCACATAACATTTAACCAAGAATTTCTAGGTCCAAAATGGTAAGAAATCCACTAAATCAATTGCCTGAGTAATGAATACTTGCTTTGAGGCTGATTTTATGTTATAATGGTAACAGAAGAGTGTACAAAGTTTCAGAGCAATATCATCAGCAGTAGAAACAAATAAATCATAGATTAAAAGACAGTTGCAACCTAGAAACTGAACCATTTCTACGCATTGCTCGATCTCTCGAGTAAGATGCAGATGCGCTACCAATTGTTCTAGGGCTGTGTCTGCTCGAGTGACCGGAATACCCCCCCCCCCCCCCCCCCCCCCCTATATGCCACTAATAGTCCCACTAAAAAGTAATACAGAATTCAATTTTGAAATGTACATTTCTCTCTATATATATATCTTAAGTTTATGATATATACCCGGTAATAATAATTTATGTTCGTTCATTTTTTAAAGGGGGCGTGGTTTGGGAAAACGACTTAAATAGGCCTACTACAAAATAAAGTGTCTACCTTTTTAACGATATTTCGTTATAACTCTTCCGTAATTATCATAATTTTAAAGTAGGCTGGTATAAAGAGCTGTGTAAGACAAAAATTGTGCTTACTAAGGTAAAAACCATTCATAGAAAATATTGAAGAACAATGAGAAAATTCTGATAAACTGCATTTGTTTCTCTTCCTTCTAGATTTTCCACAACCATTCCCAGAATTTCTACAAAATATCCCACCCCCAAAATGTGGAAATCGAAATTATAAGTTTTAGTGAAACATTTTAAAAACATTCTAGACAGAATATAGGTAACATTTTTTTCATTTTTTAACTTCAAAAATGAATTTTCTATTCGGACTCTAACGAGAATTGTGATTATCATGACGTCAATAAATATGTAATTTGTTACATAAAATAAGTGGACGGTCAAAAGTTTTGACCAGCATATTTGCATATCTAATGATTTGTAAATCCATCTAATGATTATATATTGGAAGAATACCCCCCCCCCCCCCCCCCCCACACACACACACACACGCGCGCGCGCACACATAGCAAAGCGAAATTTAAAAAAAGACCAATTTCATCACTGCGAGGAAATGCGTTACAATTACAACAGCCATTGAAGAAAATATTCAATATGCCTTTTAATACATGACTGATTTGAATTTTGTTTGAGGAAGAGAATATGTGAAAATGCCACGGATGTGTTGGATATGATGCAGGTCCTATCTTTCAAGAAGCACTCGATAAAAAGTAATTGACGATTAAACAAAAACTTCTTTGTACGTCAATAACTTAAATACCACGAGTTGTTTGAAATATTAATCACATCCATGAAAGTCCATGTATTTTTTTTCTTTTTCT